>MU227705.1:1172523-1188281 GCA_018584345.1 Thuja plicata | reverse complement strand
TAATAATAAATAAAGGTTATTTATTATTTATTAATTAAATACTTGGAGGGCCCAAGTCGGCCACCTTGGAGAGGTGGAGTTTAGCATTTTGAATCCATATATATGCATGGTCGATCCTTGAGGATAAGGGTATCAAAAACATAACATGCTTGCCTCCATTCAAGGATCGAAGTTCTTCATTTGTGTGAGTTCATCATTGAGCAATTTTGTTCAGCTTATGGAGCGATCTTGTTCAACATTGTGGAGCGATGTTATTCCTTATTGTTCTGCAAATTAACTCAGCACTTTGAAGATCGAACAAGGGCAGATCGTGCGAATTATACAGATTGCTGCAGACAAATTTGGGCTGGTTGTAAGAGCGAATTGTGGCATCAATTCAAGGACAAATAAGTGAGTGAATTATCCCTGCATAAAGGAGCGAATTCAAGGATTGATAAGAGCGAACTCCAACAGAAAACCCTTGCATTATAAGAAGCGAATTTCAGGGCAGAAATTCGGACATTTAGGGATCAAAGATTATTGGTCTTTGTAATTACAAGCAATTCATACATCTGACTTAGAGCAGATTGCATATGAGAGTTCAGATCGGTAGCAATTGAAAAGAAGCCCTAGGTGGGCAGATTTGGTTTACATATTAAGTACACATATCGAAGGGGTTGAAGGCACAAATTTGAGGACAATCTCAGAGCCACAATCCGGGTATTTTCTCTCCCTGTTTGTGATTATCATATTATATCCTGTGCTTAGCCTTGATCAATCTCTATAGATTAAATATTCCTTATAATAGTTTGGAAAATATTAACATGGTATCAGAGCCTAGGTTGGGTAAAGATCATTTTCAGATTTAGGAATTTAATCTAACTCTTTCAAGACTAAGAAAGACACTATGGCAACCAGGGTTTGGCCCTATCATAGTAATTTGATTTTATATGGGAAGTATAAAAGTAGGGTTAAATTTTGCATCAAGATCTAGGATATGCAAACTGCGGTTGGAAGACTTCAAGGTTGTATCCATTAAATTTCAAATTGCCTAAATTGGTTGAATCAAGTTGAGAGGGAGTCCAAAACTAAGCCTCAAAAGGAGTTGATGGAAATTACATAAACCTTTACTATATTGATCCAGAGGGAGTTTAACCATGGGCTCATCTAAACCTAGTTTTATGGTATAAAATCCTTCCTTACCTTTTGCATGAATGAATAGGATCATTCCTTATTGGCATGGCTGTTTGACATAGCTAGTTATTGACATAACTATATGCGTGAAACATACAAAACTGATTGACTCAGCTATACGGAATGTAAACCTACTTCACCTTGGTATGTATAGGAACATTAACGGTTTTTAGATTTATGAGGGTACATACATATTGGTTTTACGCATGTATAAGGAACATACTTTATAGCATACTTTGCTTTGGCTCTACATTGGCATATGTCATTCTTCACTTACATGCATAACCGATTAATTGTTATTAGCTGATTATGAAGGTGAAGGAAGTACATTGGTATATTGTGATATACTTTTCATTAAAAACATTGGTTCATGTTGGCATTTACATTGGCATTGGTCAATGATATACCTCGGTATGTGTGAGGGAGTTTACCTTCTTTTAGCTAAGTCTATATTCAAAACTAGTGCATATTGAGAGGGAGTGTTTTTTTTTTTATTATAAACGGGCTCACTTATTTCAATGTTATAAGCTCTTCCCTAACTTTGGTTATATGCATAATACATTGACATATTTCTGTCTTGGACTTATTTACGGCTGATTATCTAAGTCATGTATGAGTGGCAACATACTTGGCATACATTATGGGAAGCATACTTTGGCTTCACATCGGTATATGTTTTTGCATTGTACTGTTTTACAAATGCTTTAGCAGCACTTTTTCACATTAGGTAATGCATTGGTTTACTTTTGCATATATGTGAACATGCCTTCTATATTCTTGGTTGAATCATATTGCATACTTGTTCTATGAGAGATCTACATTTGGATATATGTAAAGCATACATTGGTTATGTATATATGGATTCAGGTTCTTATAATCTTATTGGCATATTTCATATTGCCCTTCCTATATTGGTTAGATTCAAGCTGCCTGGAAACATACCTTGAGAGGGAGTTTTAACCTTGTTAGAGGGAGAAGATAGGATCATCCAGAGGGGGTAGGTCTCCTTGAGTAACATATGCCCTGGGGTAACTTAATTATGGGTATGTGGTTTAAGAGGGAGTTCAATTATGGGCTCACTTGCACCTAATTTTGTGTTATGAGCTCCTTCCTTATGTCTTGTTGATCATATGGATGGGTAGGATTATACCTCATTGGCTTGATTATCATAACTGGTTAGTTTTGTTATATGATT
Organism: Thuja plicata; assembly: GCA_018584345.1. Lineage (NCBI taxonomy): Eukaryota > Viridiplantae > Streptophyta > Pinopsida > Cupressales > Cupressaceae > Thuja > Thuja plicata. The sequence goes on along the minus strand of MU227705.1, from coordinate 1,185,913 downwards.
GTATGTGTGTAACATACACAGCTGATTGGATCAGCTGTTTAGGAATGTCTAATTAGCATAGCTGATTATCTGTTTAGCTGATTGACATAATTGACATTTTATTTTGAATCTATGAGAAGCATACTTCACATTATGTACACTGTGTTACATTTCTGTTATGTATGAATGGATGCATACTTCAGGTTGGCATATGGAACATACATTACATTGGCATCAGTTATACTTCTGTTATGCATGAGGAGTATACTTTACATTATGAACAGTTACATTGACATAACACATGTTATACCTTACGTTGTTATGTATGTATGGGAACATACACAACTGATTGTTAACTGTTTTTACATTGATGCATGGGTGCATACATTATTGATTGATGAATGTTGAAACATACTTTATATTATGTTATGTTACATTGACATGTTACTGTTATGTATATGTGGGAGTATACTTTATATTGCCTTGACATATTTCTGTTATGGGAGCATACTTCACATTGGCTTATGTGGTTACAGTTGGCATATTTTATGTATGTGTGGGAACATACATTATGATACTTAGAGATAATGTTGTTGTATGCATGGAGCATACTTTATATGGATATATGTTATTCTTTATATATGTTATGCCTTGTTTTATGTATTCATGGTTATTGATCATATATATGCGTGAATACATTTCTTTATAGTGGGAACTATATTGCATCTTGCTCTGTGTGATCAAAATTGCACCTGGTTATATGTATGGACAAATCTGGTTACTCTTATGCTTATGTGGTTTCATGAGATAAAACTTATGTGATTACTCTTATGCTTATGGCTAAGACTTGTCTATGGATACTAGATGAATATCATGGACTTGATATTCTCCTTATGAGTCTTGGAGACTCTTGGATCAGGGATCCACATTTGAGTATTGGTGACATCATGTACTTGATGTCGGAAGACCATTACTCCGAGCACTTGGTGAATATCATGGACTTGATATTCGTTAGACAATGCTTGTTGATATCACGGACTTGATATCTTTTGGATCAGGGATTCACATTTGAGTATATGGTGACTGTTATACACTAAATTTTGCACCCTAGGTCAAGCTCTCGTAGTCTTGATAATCTAGTATAACATGGGAATCATTTTCAGGTTGTGGGGCCTTTGCTAACTGAAATGAGACCTCCAGGTTCTAGGCTGGTTCCTCTTGGATAATCACCTAAATTTGCTTCTTAACATGAAAGTAAACTGGATAGGAAAAGGGGTAGAAGAAATGTTGAAAGAGAAATGACTGATAAGCAAACTATCCTACTAGGTGATACATCGAAGGTAATTTTCTGAATTACAACACAGCAATCAATCTTAGAAAGAGGACTTGAATCTAATAGAACACAACTTTCTAGATAGGCTTGCATAAGTATTTCATAGAGAGGTCTGAGATAAACAGAGGCTATTCAGGGAGAGAGATGATTTCACAAAAAATAGCATATTCACTACAAATAGACACGGACTATGACCTGCAAACAAACATCCACTTCTGCAATCAGGCACAAGAATGAGACAAAATGACAGGGGACTGAAGAATATCCGCAAACTCATCTAAATCAAATCATCCACAGTAGTACACAATATTGCAGAAAGAAAGAAGGCTCAGGAACTCCAAGTTCATTCCAATACCAATCTTAGTATTATATTCTAGTAAGAGAAGTACAAACAAGAAGACCCAGGGACAGAAAGAATGTCACAAAAAGCCTTTGCAATATTTGTAATTCAATGAGATAACTAACACATGAAAACTTAGGGGCAGAGAAAATGCCACAAAGATCTTACACTAGCTGGAAAAATCTAATCTAAAAAGCTCTGAAACTAATATATACTACTCCTCTAGCACGCAGGCTCAAGAGACAATCCGATTCTAGAACTAGGGTTTTAATACATTTGCAATAGAATAATCAGAAACCCTAATACTGTCAATTATGCTCATCAATGCCACAAAAATATCCTGTTCGATCTGATATAGCTTTGAATATCTTTCCTATCACCATAAATGCAACTCTGAGAAGTCGGCTCGACCCATCTCCATCTGCAACTTGAGAAATTGTGCCACCGCCATGAACTCTGAGAATCAGATATTCATATTTTTGAATATTTAAATATTTAACGGTCAAAGAAGGCGCGGATCTCTATATCAACGGCTCTGAAAATACCTTATCTCTTGTATAAAAAACAGCTGTCGATCTTCATCTTATATTCGTTGCCTTAACCCAGCTTTAACCTGCATTAGACTAACCCTTAACCTTGGGTCTTCAATTTGCCTCAGTCTCCAAGTCGCGAGATGTTTTTGTTAACTCTGGGTTCATTGAGAGACACTGTGACTACCGCAAGATCAGGTCTGCATCGGACGATCAGCGCTAAGTCTCCAAATCATAAGAGAATATTCCATTCCTTCACAAGACTTAGCGACCTCCACGGGATTAAAATCTGATCAACGACGTGGATGAGATCCTTACAAACTTTGAGCCTTAACTTCACTCAGCTTCTTTGACCACGGTTTATCTAGAGACTTGGCGACATGAGCAGTCTCGTTATCTCTGTTCACTATGCTTAACCTTGATTATATCACGAGACTCAGCGACAAGCGAAAGATCTTCAACTGCATCGACGGTCAGAATCATATTTTTGTACTTAAATCTCTGCAACCCTAATTTCATCCAGCGACAACGCGACTGAGTATATCAGACTAGGAACACGTGGCATCATGGCGCATTGCCTCATACATTAAACAAACTGCATCTTTTCTTCAAGACATAACGCCAATCGTCCGAGCCCTTCAAACTTGCACGGAGATTACCTTTGCGCTGATTAAGGACCTTCACTTAGCTTTGACTCATCTTTTAACCATGGAGAATCTGGAGACTCAGTGACTGAGTAATCTCCAAGTCTCATAAAGATTTTCTAACCCTGAAGTTAATCATGAGATCTCCCGACTGAGAAGGACTTAACCTTACCCTGCTCAAACTCAGGTTACATTTGTGGTCACAAAAACACATTAAGTCGCGAGATCTCCATTCCTTTTCTTTACCTTGAGTCACATTCGGAGATCTGGCGACTACCTTCAGATTGAACACAATCCAACGATTGTCGCTGAGTCTCCTGATCAAATGAGAATATTCCTTTCCTTACGGAGACCACGCGACTAAGGTAATCTCGGGATTGCTAGATAATATGGAATATGTTGTTTCCTTCGCGCGACTAGGAGACTAAAGGTAAATTAATGCGCACATGGAAATTAAAGAACCTAAGGGGCCCGAAAAGATAATGAGAAAATAGAAAGGCATGTCCGAGAAGCTAGGGTTTATACCAAATTCATAGTGTTTTTTGCATACTTAGGTTATTTTCATGAGTTAGGGTAAACTCAAAGACTGAAAAGATTGCAGAGGACACAACCAAGACCAGAAAATTTAAAGATTTTCACAGGCTGGGCTCTACCCTTGTGGGAGCCTCATTTACTCCACCTGTAGCCAAAATTTACCAGATGAGGAAAATTTGGGTAACATTCTTGGCGATTTCTGCGGGATGTCTTCCTGCTAGACATTGAGAACCAGTAGCCTTTGACATCCATTGGGCATAGGAGTCATCATGAGCACAAAAATTTGGAACAGGAATAGGATTGAAACCAAGAAGAGGGACAACTGTGCACGAGCACTTCTTTGAATGCAGGAAAAACTAAGCTAGAAAGCAAGGACAGAAAACAGGGAAACTTATTCACAAATATTTACAAGGAAGGACAAACTTGAAAACAAGGCTTCAAGTGGAATTCATTGACATAAATGGGCAAGAGGGCTCCTCCAAGAGTTGATAATTGAAATGCATTATGTTCCTTGCATTCTGTGATGATGAATGGACCTCCCCAGAATGAATCAAATTTAGTATGTCTGCCACGCTTGGTCTTGAATTCATCCCATTTGAAGACCACATCCCCAACTTTGAAATTTCTAGCCCTAGCTCTTTTATCAAAACTTTTCTCTGTTTGCATTTGATGGAATTCCATATCTTTCATGGAGTTATCTTTGTGTTCTTCTAATTCCATAATCTGAGCATATCTAATCTGCAAAGGATCTCCTTCTTCTAACAAGACATATTGAGTAGCTAAGTCCAAGGCTGGCAATTCCGTTGAAATGGACAACTTAGCCTCTCTTCCATATACCATGTACGGAGAATTCCCAATGACCTTCTTTAGGGTAATCCTGTCTAACCATAAGGCAGATTTCAATTTGGTGTGCCAATCTCTTTGGTTATCTTGTAATGTCTTCTTGATTATTCTAATCAAGTTCTTATTCGTTGATTCTGCCAAACCATTCCCCTGAGGGTAGTAGTTTGAACTTGTGCTCAAGTAAACACCATATCTGATTGCCCACTCTGAGACTTTGAGGCTTGTGAAAGCTAATGCATTATCTGATATGATGGAGTCTGGAGTGCCAAATCTGTGAATAATGTCATCATAAAAGTTTAGGACAACACTCTCATTTGCTTCTTTCAATGCAACTGCCTCTGCCCTTCTAGTGAAATAGTCTGTTGCAGTAATTATCCATTTATGACTTGCACTAGATGGAGGATTAATCATGCCAATGAAGTCTATGCCCCATCTCATGAAAAGTTGTTCTGTTCTGATGGGCTGAAGGGGCAAGGCTCCAAGTTTTTCTTTTCCTGCAAACATGGCACGCTTGATGCATTTCCTCACATAATCATGACTATCCTTGAAGATAGATGGCCAATAGTAACCAGCCCTCATGATCTTAAAAGCAGTAGTCCTAGGAGAGAAATGAACTTCAGAAGGTCCATCATGAAATTCAAATAGGACATTTGCTATCTTTTATGAATCTATGCATCTCAAAAGGACACCATTGTGATCCTTTCTAAAAAGAATTTCATTTATCAGCACAAAAGGAATGGATTGCAATCTTTAATACCTTCTCTTTGTTGAATCCAAATCTACAGGACATTCTCCTGTCTTTAAGTAATGAACCATGTTAGGCAACCAACCTGTTGCCTTGGCATGATCTTCTGTCGAATGCACAACTAGAGATGCATTCTCTTGCTATTGTTCTCTTAAGGTATCATCCTCTGTCAGTTGCTCACATAAGCCCCTCCCTCTGACCAGTTTAGTGATTTGGACATCAATGTCATATTCCATAACTTTGGTAATCCAACCAACTCTTTTTTCATTCAGGTCTCTACAAAGTAAGAACTCTTTGACACTTGGATGAGTGACCCTTAGTTGCACTTTGCTGTGGGTTAACAGATGTCTAAACTTTTTTAGGCTTTTGACCACAACAAGCACATGTTTTTCTACAAAGGAATACCTTTGTTCATATCCCTCTAAACCTTTGCTAAAGAAAGCAATAGGTTGCTCCAATCCTTCAGAGTTTTCTTGGGTCAATATTGTAGAAATAGCATCTGATCCTCCAAAAGCATAAAGGATAAACTCCTGACTAAAATCAAGATTCAATAGGGCAAGAGCTTCTGTCAGAGACTCCTTGATAGCTTGGAAATTGACTTTCCCTTCTTTGCTCCAACAGAAAGATGTATTCTTCTTCAACATTGCTGTCAAAGGCTTTAATAAATCTGCAATATTAGGCAAAAAGCGCCTGACAAAGTTAATCCTTCCTATGAAAGATTGAAGACTTTTCTTCTGATGTGGGAGCGGGAGCTCTAAGATAGCTGCAATCCTCTCAGGGTCTACTGTAATTCCTTTCTTGGATACTATATATCCCAATAGTTTCCCTTCATGAACTGCAAACACACAGTTCTTGGGATTAAGAGATATCCCAAACTCTCTACATCTTTCAAATATCTTCCTCAGATGTTTGATATGATCTGCTGCATGCTTAGAATAAACAGTTATATCATCTAAGTAAACTAGTACAAACTTGTACATGAGGCTTTTAAAGGCCATATCCATTGCCTTTTGAAAAGTAGCACCTGCATTGGACAAACCAAAGGGCATTTTTTGAAAAGCCCTGGTTCCCCACTTGGTTGTAAATGCAGTCTTATATTGATCTTCTTCATTAACCAGGATCTGATTGTAGCCTGAATAGCCATCCAGTAATGAAAATCTCTCAGATCCAGAGACACATTGCGGAATTTGCTCCATAGATGGCAGTGGATGGCAATCCTTAAGGGATGCCCTGTTAAGGTCTCTAAAGTCAACACATAGCCTCAACTCCCCATTCTTCTTCCTGACGGGCACAAGGTTAGAAATCCAACTAGTATGCTTAATGGGGTAGATGATACCACTCTCTATCAATTTGAGTACTTCTTTATGCATGAGTGGCTCAAGCTTGGGGTTGACAGGCCTTTGCTTTTGCCTTACTGGTTTGGCATTTGGCTCTAATTCAATGGTATGCTGAGAAAGTGCTGGGTTAAAACCTTTGAGGTCTTCATATTGCCAAGAAAACACATCACTAAACTCTTTGAATAACTGAGTATAGGCATCTTTCTCTAGATAAGTATTTACCTTCCCAAACTTTAAGGTTTTTCCTGGCTCCAGTTCTAGATCAGTGCAATGTTCTTGCTGAACTACTAGGCCAACTTTACTCTTCTGTGCTTGGTCATCTCTGTTGAAGACAGATTCCAGGGTGACAAGACCCTTGGGCATCTTGTTGGATCTCAGCTGTACTATCTGATCAACCTATCTTGATTGAGCTCTGAAAAAACATCTTCAAACAAGAACTGCAGAATTTGTTCATCATTATCAAACACTTGCCAATTAATATTATTATTAGGGACAGAAGGTCTGACAATTACCTTGATATGCTGTTGGTCTCTTTCTTTTGAAATGCTATTAGGGATGTCATACTAAGATCCAACAGCAGCTAATCTATCTCCATTCTGATTTAACTTTCTAGGGATAGCAACAATATTGAAAGCATGGAAATCTTCTATAGCATCCCAAATTCTATGCTTATATGCTCTCATTTTATCATTCTTTGTTGCACTTATCCCTCTCACTTGGCTGACTACCATCTCACTGTCACCATAAACTTTTAGGGCTTTGATCCCTTTCTTCTTAGCCCACTCAAGTCCATTTACTAAGCTTTCATATTCTGCGGTGTTGCTAGTGCAAGAGAAATTGAACCTAAAGGCTGTATAATATTTTTTCGCCTCTGGGGAGATTAGCATAGCACCAGCACCAACACCAGCACCATGTCTGCTCCTAGCACCATCAAAGTATAGTTCCCAAACTTGGTTGCTTTGATCTTCTAACTCGGTGTCCTCAGAGGCTCTTTCTGATTCTAATTCATTTAGATAGATATCTGGGATACCCTCTATTTTGGTGTTTGCTTCTCTGATGATTGGGAAGTCATTGCTGTCAAGTGCAAGGTAGCTTGTATTGAGTACATTGGACACATAAGGTTCTATATGGTGTGCTGCCAATGATTCAAACTTGATGGTGACCTTAGTTCCATATCTAGTATGGAAAAGCATGTGAGACCAGTCAGAAGAAAGATAGCCTCCTATCTTGGCTGTAAACTCCCTTGATAAACATATGGCAAATATGGCAGGGAGGTCTATGATATATATATCAAGGAGGATAGAGAAATTGGGACTTGCATGAAGGATTAGGCTTGTATCTTTAGCTATGCCTATGGTATTTACCGAAGAACCATCAAGCTGGGTTAATTATTTTTGGAAAGGTTCATATTTAAGTCCCAATTGGTTAGCTACCTTTTTGGGCATGACAGAGCTAGTAGCCCCACTATCTACCATGCAATTATGTACTAAGAATTTTCCAATGATTAAGGATACATAAAAGGGAGGTGGTTTTAAGTTCCTACCTTGCATGGCACTTGCCTTGGAGTTGCTGCTTGGAGCCTCCTTTTCTCGATCAGTGTTGACCAACACTTGCTTTGTTGTATCATTTGCAAGCCGAGGAGCTGACACTTCACCCATAGCCCTTTTCAAAATCTCAGGCTGTCCTAGAATAGCCAAAGAGTCCCACATAGACATAGTGACATTTACTTTCTTCATGTTGTCCACAATGTTGAAGGGTACTGCTGTGTGCACTCTTTGGTGTGTCTTTACCATGATAGGCTCAACCTCTTTGGAAGGTTGATTTTCTTTGATTGGAATGATGGGGACCTTCTTCAGTATGATAGGAGTAAATGGTTGTGAAGATTCTGCAGATGTAGAAGCCTTAGCCCTATCTTCCGTTCGCTCCATGTCTTGAGCTCTTCTTTTAGACCTAGTGTTGGCAGCAATTGGGGATTCACCATTAACTCCATTGAAATCTTGTTCTTCCCAACTAGGGTGAGCGGTCTCATCAACATGTGCTTCTGGTTGGGGCATTGACCCACTAGAAGAGGCCTCCAATTGTGCATTCGAGGCATTCTGCACCATGAGTGCTTGGTGTACCCTTCCATTTAAGCATGTTGTCTAGTTATGGGACTGATTACAAGGATAACACCATTCCATCTCTGCAGCAAGATTATTTTGGCTTGGGACCACATCCTTGACTGGATTTGTAGAGTTAAGAGGCGTTGGATTATAAGGTTGGAATTGCCTTTGATTAAAATTTTGCCTTTGTCCCTGATAATCTCCTTGATATGGTGGCCTATTCTGCTGGTTAGGATTTTGGTTCTGTTGCTGAAAGGATGGTCTACTCCCCTGGTCCAGTTTCTTCAAATTGGTCAATTCTTTGGTTAGAGTCTGCAGCAGATTTGTCATTTCTTGCTGGCTACTTTGCATTTTTTGTTGACTACTTAATTCGAGTAGCTCTTCAGAAGGAACTGCTTTGGATTCCTCATAGCTAGTGCTGGTTTGAGGTGCTATCACAGCGGGTATAGGGGTAAAAGGAGTTATTTGCAGAGGTGCAGTGGGCCGGAGGTTAGGAAAAATAGGCATGGGTGGCCTTCTGGCTATCATGTCTGCTTGGATTAAACAATTTTCAGCCTTGACAGCTATGTCAAAAGCCTGAGGTAACGAGGTACCTCCCATGGATTGGATCATGACAGAGATTTGATTGTTCAAACTTTGCAAGAAGTATAGGAAAGCATGATCAGTTGATGGCCTTACTGAGACTGGGATTCTATTCCATGTCTTAAGGAATCTATTATTAAAGTTTGTCATTTGTTCTTGAGGATCTCTCTTCATGGTTGTTAGTTGCTCAACCAAAGATAAATTATCTAATTTATCCTCAAAGTATTTACTCAATGAATCTCCTAATCCATCCCATGAATTAATAGAACCAACAACAAGAGTTCTAAACCATTCTAAGGCCTTACCTTTGAAAGAGGTTGCTAATAGCTTGGTAGCCACATCTTCTTCTGTGATATTATGTATACTACAGATAGTAGTCACATCTCTTATGTGTTCAAAAGTTGATGTTTGTCCTTCACCTGTGAAATCAGGTAGACTGTTGAGTGCTACCAAGGGCACATCATGATGTTGAGCAAAGTTCAACGGACTTCCTTGATTGAAGGGGGCAAAAGCAAACTGTCTAGCCATTGCAGGAGCTGTGATTATTTGAGCAGCAACTGTGTGAGTGGTATTGAGGGGTGGAGCTGAATCTTCTAGTAGCTCTCTAGTTAGAGATCTTCCTCTTCTTCTGAAATGAAAAGGCAAAGGTCTCCTCTCTGAAGTATCGGGTGGTTTACACTGTACCCTCCTTGCAGGGGATGTTCTTTGAGATGATCTTCCTTTATATTTTCTTGTTAAGGGCAGCTGTGAGAACTCAAAAGATTTTGAGCTTCTTGTCTCGATCTTTCTCATATACTTTGAACATGACTGGATCTTTTGTTCTTCACCAATGGAGTTGCCAGATATACTTGACAGGAAAACCTCTTTAGGTCTTTATTATGAAATCAGTATATTAGAGATAGCATAATCTTTGCAAATAAACTTCCTTTTAGGTCCCACCAAGCGTGCTAGAATTGTTATACACTAAATTTTGAACCCTAGGACAAGCTTTCGTAGTCTTGATAATCTAGTATAACATGGGAATCATTTCCTAGTTGTGGGACCTTTGCTAACTGAAATGAGACCTCCAGGTTCTAGGCTGGTTCCTCTTGGATAATCACCTAAATTTGCTTCTTAACATGAAAGTAAATTGGATAGGAAAAGGGATAGAAGGAATGCTGAAAGGGAAATGACTGATAAGCAAACTATCCTACTAGGTGATACACTGAAGGTAATTTTCTGAATTACAACACAACAATCAATCTTAGAAAGAGGACTTGAATCTAATAGAACACAACTTTCTAGATAGGCTTGCATAAGTATTTCACAGAGAGGTCTGAGATAAACAGAGGCTATTCAGGGAGAGAGATGATTTCACAAACAATAGCATATTCACTATAAATAGACACGGACTATGACTTGCAAACATACATCCACTTCTGCAATCAGGCACATGAATGAGACAAAATGACAGGGGATTGAAGAATATCCACAAACTCATCTAAATCAGATCATCCACAGTAGTACACAATATTGCAGAAAGAAAGAAGGCTCAGGAACTCCAAGTTCATTCCAATACCAATCTCTGTATTATATTCCAGTAAGAGAAGTACAAACAAGAAGACCCAGGGACAGAAAGAATGTCACAAAAAGCCTTTGCAATATTTGCAATTCAACGAGATAACTAACACATGAAAACTTAGGGGTAGAGAAAATGCCACAAAAATCTTACACTAGCTGGAAAAATCTAATCTAAAAAGCTTTGAAACTAACTTATATATACTACTCTAGCACACAGGCTCAGGAGACAATCCGATTCTAGAACTAGGGTTTTAATACATTTGCAATAGAATAATTAGAAACCCTAATACTATCAATTCTGCTCATCAATGCCACAAAAATATCCTGTTCGATCTGATATAGCTTTGAATATCTTTCCTATCACCATAAATGCAGCTCTGAGAAGTTGGCTCGACCCATCTCCGTCTGCAACTTGAGAAATTGCGCCACCGCCATGAACTCTGAGAATCAGATATTCATATTTTTGAATAATTAAATCTTTAACGGTCAAAGAAGGCGCAGATCTCTATATCAACGACTCTGAAAATACCTTACCTCTTGTTTAAAACACATCCGTTGATCTTCATCTTATATTCGTTGCCTTAATCTAGCTTTAACCCGCATCAGACTAACCCTTAACCTTGGGTCTTCAATTTGTCTCAGTCTCCAAGTCACGAGATGTTTTTGTTAACTCTGGGTTCATTGAGAGACACTGCGACTACCGCAAGATTAGGTCTACATCGGACGATCAGCGTTAAGTCTCCAAATCATAAGAGAATATTCCATTCCTTCACGAGACTTAGCAACCACTACGGGATTAAAACCTAATCAACGACGTGGATGAGATCCTTACAAACTTTGAGCCTTAACTTCACTCAGCTTCTTTGACCGCGGTTTATCTGGAGACTTGGCGACATGAGCAGTCTCATTATCTCTGTTCGCTATGCTTAACCTTGATTATATCACGAGACTCAGCGACAAGCGAAAGATCTTCAACTGCATCGACGGTCAGAATCATATCTTTGTACTTAAATCTCTGCAACGCTAATTTCATCCAGTGACAACGCGACTGAGTATATCAGACCAGGAACACGTGGCATCGTGGCGCATTGCCTCATACATTAAACAAACTGCATCTTTTCTTCAAGCCATGACGCCAATCGTCCGATCCCTTCAAACTTGCACGGAGATTACCTTTGCGCTGACTGAGGACCTTCACTTAGCTTTGACTCATCTTTTAACCATGGAGAATCTAGAGACTCAGCGACTGAGTAATCTCCAAGTCTCATGAAGATTTTCTAACCCTGAACTTAATCATGAGATCTCCCGACTGAGGACTTAACCTTACCCTACTCGAACTCAGGTTACATTTGTGGTCACAAAAACACATTAAGTCGCGAGGTCTCCATACCTTTTCTTTACCTTGAGTCACATTCGGAGATCTGGCGACTACCTTCAGATTGAACACAATCCAACGACTGTCGCTGAGTCTCCTGATCAAATGAGAATATTCCTTTCCTTATGGAGACCACGCGACTAAGGTAATCTCGGGATCGCTAGATGATTTGGAATATGCTGTTTCCTTCGCGCGACTAGGAGACTAAAGGTAAAGTAATGCACACATGGAAATTAAAGAACCTAAGGGGCGCGAAAAGGTAATGAGAAAATAGAAAGGCATGGCCGAGCAGCTAGGGTTTATACCTAATTCATAGGGTTTTTTGCATACTTAGGTTATTTTCATGAGTTAGGGTAAAACCAAAGACTGAAAAGATTGCAGAGGACATAACCAAGACCAGAAAATTTAAAGATTTTCATAGGTTGGGCTCTACCCTTGTGGGAGCCTCATTTACTCCACCTGTAGCCAAAATTTACCAGATGTGGAAAATTTGGGTAACAATGACATCATGGACTTTATGTCAATAGACCATTACTCCGAGGATTTGGTGGACATCATGGACTTGATGTCGGGAGACCATTGCTTTGAGCATTTGGTGAATATCATGGACTTGATATCCGTTAAAGCAATGCTATTGATATCACGGACTTGATATCAGTTGAGTCAAGGTGACTCGTGGATTTAGTTATCCACAAATTGGTTGGTACACATCATGGACTTGATGTTACCTTGAATATCATAGACTTGATATTCTAAACTCTTGAGTCAAGGTGACTCGTGGATTCAATTATCCACAAATTGATTGGTACACATCATGGACTTGATATTCTCTCGGTTGAATTAGGGTGACTCGTGGATCTAAGAAATCCACAAAATGGTTTGAACAACATCATGGATTTGATGTTACTAGATTTGAAAAATAATCCACACTCTAGAATTTGGTGGTTTGATGTTATCACAAATATCATGGACTTATTATCCACGCTTGGTTGATAACATCATGAATGATGACTCTCATGAAGTCACTCATGTAGATATATCTACACCTTGGAAATGATGATATGGCTCATCATATAGATGGAGATCTACCTTCATAAATGTGAAATCTATGATATTATTGGATAAGGTATCCAATTTGTTTATGTTTTTGTCACCTCTATCAGTGGATGATAGATTGGATGAAGGAAAATGATATGGTTGGTCTTTTCCTCAAGTCCAAGAGGGAGTTTTGATATTTTGGCCTTTACGGCAAAGATAAACGTTTTGGGCAAAATTAGTGGCAACAATAATAATAATATAATGGATATATGTTTATTATTATTGGTATATTTAATTATGATAAGATCAATTTAATAATAGTAATAAATATAAAGGGGTTATATTTATTATTTATTAAGGATCGATTTTAATTAAATATGAAATAAATAATGCATATATATGTGGCAATATTAATAATAATAAATAAAGGTTATTTATTATTTATTAA
>MU227705.1:1147293-1166373 GCA_018584345.1 Thuja plicata | reverse complement strand
CGGAACTATCCCTTGACTTACTATAAATAGTAAGTTCACACCAATGACCCTCTAAACCCCTCGCTAGACCACGAGGATCGCAATAATGACCTGGCACCATCATTTCAATGACCTGCTGAAAAATGGGAACATTATAGATCGGTAGCAATTGAAAAGAAGCCCTAGGTGGGCAAATTTGGTTTACATATTAAGTACACATATCAAAGGGTTTGAAGACAGATTTGAGGACAATCTCAGAGCCACAATCCGGGTATTTTCTCTCCTTGTTTGTGATTATCATATTATATCTTGTGCTTAGCCTTGATCGATCTCTATTGATTAAATATTCCTTATAATAATCTGGAAAATATTAACAAAAATTTGTGGAGCTGTCTAAAGTTGAACACTTGAATTCTTTCGCATTAGAAGTTTGTCTTTAGTATTTTGAATTGTAAAGGTGTCTGGAAAAGTTGAGTTTATTGATCAACCATGATATCTTAGTTGAAGGTTGGTTGGTTGGTGCCACCAACTTGTAATTCTTATGCGTTGTTGTACGCATTAATCATTAATTTCTTACTCTTGGGGTCTATCTTGGTTTTTGTAATGTCCCACTTTTGGGCGGCAATGGAAAAATGAATATTATTTATTATATTTTCCTAAATTATCAAAGACAACTAATATTTAATTATATAAAAAGAAAGTGATCTTTGGATTAATACTAAAATATAAATAATTCAATTTATGGCAAAAAGTATTAAAATAATAATTAAATGACTTTAATTAAAGTCATTAATGAGCAACCGTGGGGAAATTGAAAAATAAGGTTACAAGGACTTTGACATTTGAGAAGAGCATGGAATGGTTAATCAATTAATTATTACATTTGGGAGTTTTTCTCAAGTTGTAGATTCGGGTTGGGAACTTGGGAATCTTCATTTTCAGCAGTGAAAGACCTTCTCTAAATGGTCCTAGAGAAATCAGAAATCAATCAGATTTCTCAGTTGAGCATTAATGGTTTGAAGTTTTACAGATAACATTGCAAAATAATTGAAAAGTATTTATTATTTTCTGGAATAAGGGTTGAGTTATAGTAGTTTTCAAAATAAATCCTTCTAACAGAAGGAAAATAGTTTTAATATTGGAGTTGAGCAAATTATTGATTATTTGTTGGTGAATTGTCTTATTTCATATATTCAAGTTCATGGTGGACTATAATTATTCAGGATGTTTTGCAAGGATATAATTTTATGAAATCAGCATAAATTAAAGACATTCAAAGATGATAAAAGAAACAGTTTATTTATTCTTCCCTATGAGCCCTGTTGGCTAAAAATTTTGCAAGTCACTAAGATTACAACTTAACAAAATTGTTACTTTTACGCAACAGTATGTGAAATTTATTTCTCCTCTCAGCAATAAGGGAGGCTCCCTTCTTACCGCAGGTGGATTTAATAAAAACTGAACTGTACTACAAACAATTCTTCTTGCTACAGTAATACCGGTGGCTTAAGAATTGACGTAAGAACAATGCTTAAGACAACCGTCTATTTTAACCAAAAATGAAACAAATATAAGAGCACAAAGTCTCTTATCTCTACTTCAGGTGATTACTCTAAAATCCGAATATACGAGAAAGCACAAATTCTTTCTTCGAATACCCTCTACTTTAATAAAATTCTATCACTGAAGCCCAAAGTTTCCAGCTTGGAATTGTTGCAGCCACTACTATCTATAGTATTATTGATTTTTTGAAGCACAAAGTCTTCAGAAAACTAGAATCAAAATTCTCCAATGTTATACGCAAGACAACTATTGATTTGAAGAAGGATCAACGAATGCAACATAAGGATACACTCATCAATTTTCAAGATAAATAACACAAAGTTTGCTAATCCTTGTACTTTTATTCAATTGCTCAAATTTGCGCCCTGAAACTCAAAGTTTTCAGAATACAAGAGATTTGCCTATAGTTTTCTTGCACACAACAAAAGATGAAAATTACAATAGGTCTCACTCCTTTATATAAGAAAAGGAGAAAAAAGTGGAGAAAAAAGGGGAAACCCTTAACCACTTTGACTTATTCAATCCTTATCCCTAACTAACTAATTTTGACTTATTCAATGTTGTAGCACCTAATGTACTTACAACATGATTACATGATACTGCTTTGCATGTGATACCATTGCATGCAATTACATTACGAAGTTCCTTTTTTTGATTACATGTAATCTGTCAAAACTTCTACACCTATTCTACCAAAACTTACAAAAATTAAGTGCTCTAAGAACACTTCAGAGAAAATTTACACAAGTCTCGAATTGGCAAAGAGATATGTGTATCACAGATGGATTCGGTGTTCCTGTATGCTGAGCAATAGTCGCAGTCTTGTGTGCTACACTTGCTGGCTTTGAAACTGCACCGTTGTATCCACCAAGGTTATTTTGTAGATGATTCAGGACAACTCTAAAACCTGCCAATTTATCCATGGAGTCCAAGCTGATTACAACTTTACCATCCCGATCGTTGATGGTCCTAGAGGCAGGAACAAAGTTCTTTACTCAAGCTATTACAAACTCAGGCTCTAGGGCCGCCGTAGGGAAAGTGGAAACATGATGGATATAGCTTTCTCTGATGCTAATCATGTCATCCTTTGTTGATGTGTCCACCCTCTTCAGAAATTCATCTATGTTAAGATGTCCAATTTCGGTATCTCGAATCTCATTCACATATGAAGTGATCTGAGATGGAGAGATCGAATTATGATACTTATCATACTGGTACTTCATCTTCTTTTTATTCTTTCCTTTTGGGGATGCGGATCCTTCTGACATGACAAGGTTATTTGCAGCAACAACTATGACATAAAAATCCCAAAAAATGAGAACATAATCATTAAAAGTGGAAAGATCCATCAAGAAACATGATTTGGGGAAAAATGCAGCCCTTTATGTGGAGGAAAAGCATAAAAAGGTGGGCTTTTTGGAACCTTTTACATATTTTGGACAGCAAGCCTGATTATGGAACAAGGAAAAAGGGAAGATACTTTTACTCATGAATTAATATGCTATATGTACGGTGGGCTCTTTGGAAGCATATGCATATTGAGGGAAAGTCAAAAAGGGGCACAAAAGGTGGGCTTTTTTGGCTACCTTGCATATTGGAAGTTTCACATTGTGTTTTTAACATGTAAATGTCAGGGTTACCCAGGGACGCGTCCCCGACCTAAATCCCCAAGTTTCCGGAATAGGGACGTCCTCGGGACTTGGGGACGGCTTGGGGACGTCCCCACGCCATCCCCAAATTTCAAGAAAAAGATGGGAACATCCCTGGGACTTGGGGATGGCTACCCAAAAATCTGGGGACGGCTGGGGACACCGTAGACGTCCCCCGCACGTCCCGAGGACGGCCATCCGTCCCCAATCAAAAAGGCCCAAAAAAAAAAAAAACTTAAAAAGCCAAAAAGGCTTCCATAGCTGGGGTCGTTTTGTGGGCCCCACGACCACACTTGCCCTAAAAGGCCAAAATCATGGCTCTATATGGGCACATAAGCAATTTTTTTTATTTCAATGTGTTTTAGCAATAGTCTGATTTTTATTTTCTATATTTTGATTTTTATGTTGAACTATGAACATAATGATGAAACTTTATGGCAGCACCTATGCCTTTGGGCATTTTTAGTTTTACTTTTCTTAGTTTCTATGTTAAACTTATATTTTTGTTAGCATATGCATATTGACAATCCGATAATGAATTGAAATGGCATTGAAATGTTACTATTTACTTTGAGTATTTACTAAATGGCATTCAAATGTTATATGTTAAGGTTATATGATGTTTAAATGGCATGCATTGTCCATATTTTCATATGAATGTAATGTATACTTGCAAATTTCTTTATATATTTGAAAATTTCCCTATATTAACATAGCCGTCCCCAAAATCAGCAAAAAAATTTGCAGTCCCGGAAACTCGGGGTAGCCTTGGTAAATGTGGAAAAAGTGGGTTTTTCATCATGTTTTGCATGTAGGGAAGTACTTGGTCTTTTGGAGAATCACCATCAAGAATGAGGTTTTTAATCCCGACTGCATATGGGGATAAATGACATCCTCATATGCAACTTAGAAGAAAATGGAAGAAGATGGAAATGGAAAGACAAGCATATACAAAAACTAAAAATAAATGAAAATGTACAAATGTGCAGCAAGAAGAAAGAAAGAAAATACATACCTTCTCCTTGGAATGCAAAGGAAAAACAACTCTCTCCCAAACTTTGAAATTCTGGAAACAATTAAGAATTTCGAATTTAGATTTGGAGTGCAAGTTTGGAGATATGTAGGCAATGAGTTTGATTAATTCCTCATGCTATATAAATGTATTTGCATGAGTCATGGAAAGAGAAGAGACAAATGTCTTCCATGCATTCATAGATTGCTTAAAATCAGCAACTAACTTGGAATGATTCAAACAAAAACGTGCCCTAGTTGATTTCGAATACCTCATGCAAAGCAAAATAAAAATAGCACTCAATAACTCCCAAATGAATGCATTTCGAATTCAAAGCATGGAGAAATTTTTTTTTGGATCCAAGAGAAAAGACTTACCAAAATCCCCAAAAAATAAGAGTAAAAAACACAGGGATCTATGGCGGATTCGTTGGAAAAGACTGCATACAAAACCGTTTTTGCTTTGTGATGCCCTAGACAGGCTTTTCCTCCCAAAACACAGCTTGCTATGGAAGAGAAACTCATGTTTTTTGTGATGACCCCCTTTTTAGCAGGTATTGGCAGTGGCTTGGTCAGCTCATCATCATGACCCTCGTGAGCTGATGCCTGGTTTTGAGGGTCCCAGTTGACAGGCTTGCTATTTTTAGTAAGTCTGGACTTACTATTTTTAGTAAGTCAGTTTGGTCAGTTTCCATTTCTGGCAGGGCAGTATCGGCAGTGATCAGTATTCTAGACGATGTTCAGTTTGTGCAGTTCTTTGGCTGGGGACTTACTATTTATAGTAAGTCTATTTTTGGCAGTGCAGTGGATGGCTATGTCAGTCTGGTAGGATCAGCAGTGGATGCGGGATTTATCGCATGAGTTCATATTTATTAATTAATATTTATAAAATGTTAATTAATAATAAAGCCACATTATTATAATAATACTTTATTATTATAATAAATTAGAAGTTGCTAATTAAAAGAGTTGTGAATTGAAACTCTTTTTGGCAAAACTGTGGCCAAGGATGGATTATAAATATGAGCTCATTTCATTGGGATGGCATCGATTAAATATATTATATTTTGTTTATTTTCTCCGAGAAGTTCTGAATTGTAAATCAAATCCGTTGCTGAGGTATAAGGGTTCGATACTGAATTGATTTAGCTTTTGAAGACTGATTCTTCTGAAGCTAATCTCTGAATTGGTTGCTGTTGTATAACCAATTATATCTTCCTTCATATTGTTCGCCTGTGGTTTTGAGGAAGAGATTAATTCTGAATCTGGAGTGTTAATTTGAACTGGGGCCTGCAGAAGAGGTCAATTTTATTTGTTGGAGTGTTGGAACAATTTCAGAGTCAATTCGAGAATATCCTGGCTGAGAATCGAATTACATTTTGAGAGTGGCTTTTGCATATAGTAGCTGCTGCTTTTGGGGATTCTATTTTTTATCAAAATCGCTCTTTGCTGAGAGACTGTGTGCGGCTGCAGAATTAAAACGCCATGAATGCTGTCAATAATGGGACATAATTATTGCTGAGTGTAGGCGAGTAAGGAGAAGACAGTTGCTGGTCATTTGTTTGGAAATATTAATGGTTCGTGGTCACTGTGGCATAGTGGAATCAAATCAAGCTATTACGTGAGACCCCTCTCTTGGCCTAGGGCAGTTTAGTATCATCGTGTGATGCTGGGCTATTAGATTCACCAGCCGTACGTCTTCAAACAACAAGGTAA
Organism: Thuja plicata; assembly: GCA_018584345.1. Taxonomy (NCBI): domain Eukaryota; kingdom Viridiplantae; phylum Streptophyta; class Pinopsida; order Cupressales; family Cupressaceae; genus Thuja; species Thuja plicata. The sequence continues at coordinate 1,160,455 of MU227705.1, read as the reverse complement.
CTGCAGACGTGAGGATTAAGGTTGGACGTGGCACAACCTGTGGACACATTTCAATAACAAACGCTTTAATGGTATGTGCAGCTGGTTGAATATACAACATTTCAATTTGATTGTGGTGATTAAATTACTTTTCCAGAATTCTGAAAATACAAAAAGACTCTTGTTGTTTGGTATCAACATTATTCAGTTTCAGAATTCTATTTTGCCTAAGAAGTTAGAATTGTTATTAGAGAAAGTGCATGTGAAGTTAGAATTTAGCGAAAGACCAGACACTTTCAATAATAAATATGTTGGAAATAATGATGTTCATGGAATGAAAATTATATTTTGAAGTTGATGATATAAATAAAGAGCTACGTCTGGCAAGGTTTATTTATTATGGTTGTCAAATCTATTAAGTTATAGATGAGCTGGGTCAGGCTCTTTACATTTTTAATGTAATCTGTGCAAGAAAACCCGTCATGGCTCTTCGGAGGAGAAAAACACTATCTTTTGTGGAGAGGTAAAGACCTAAATGTATATGCATCCTTGGAGAAAAACGACGCCATATACTGAAACTTTTGTATTACGGGTTTCTAAGAGCATATTGCACATGTTTGGTGATGCATCAAAACATGCTCTCTAAGTCAAAATCGACGCCATACACTTTCTAATGAAGAAAACGCGTTTTAAAAGGACCTTTACATATGCATAACTTAACATGAGTAATGTGCAAAGCATTTAAAAAAAACGATGTCCTCCTTTGAGTGAAAGAAAAACGTGTCTTTAAGCAAGCATTGGCATATGTCAATCAAGTAAAAAACGATGCCCTCCTTTGGAAAGTTAAGCCACGTGCTTGTATAGAAGAAATATGGACTTTTTAAAAGGTTTCACATATGTTAATATGTGCCATCCCTCTAAAAAATGACGCCTCTGCTCTTAAGTGAAACTGTGGAAAGTATGACGAGCTTTTTAGGAGCTTTTGCATATCGATTTTCAAATGCAATGCTAATAAAATCCCCACTATAAGCGTTAAAGAGGAAAATGATGCACTTTTTGAAATGGAAAACATGTGTATATAGGGCAAAAATCACCACCATATAACTTTAAGATATACAAAATAGCTCAAAACATATATGCAGTAGCTCCCAAAAACTCCACCTTGCATCTAATTAACTGAAAGTAAGACTTTAAATAACATATATATTCACGATTGAATATGCAAATGTAAATAAAAAGTCCACTAATTGAAGAATAAACATAATCTATTATATGCAAACTTATGTTTTAAATGACTTGATGTGCAGACAAGGTTAAAAAGCCCACTATCATTAAAAACAATAAGCAAAACTTCTCAGAATGATGTGAAATCTTAAAGTGGGATTTTAAATCCACTCTACATATAAAAACAATTCCTACTTCGTGCAGTTAACAAGAAAAAGTCCACTTTTAAAGAGTTTTGGCAGATGTGCAATCTGTCAGAAAAAATCCACTGGCAGGATGCTTTAAACCTCTATACCCTGAGCTAGACAACTCCGATTGACGCCTAAGATAGCTGGAAACGAGCGGAATTGCGATGGCCACAAAGCTAAGGCAAAACAAAAACAAAACACAAAACTAAGAAAAACGAAGACAAGACATGAAAGGCAAATGCTTTTAAGAAATAAAGTCAAGAGGTAAATCAAGGGATGACTGATTTCCTCAAACAAACCTCTTTCAAAGCATTGAAAACCTTAGAGAGAACTCCTACCAATTATAAGAAAATTGCGTAGGGTTGTTCAATTTTGTGGATGCAAAATTGAGGACAACATGCTCCACAAATAACAAAGAGAAAGAATTTCGTTATGGATAAGTTCTACAAGAGTAATTGGGGTATTGGACTAGGAAGAAAGAAAAAATATTATATCAATAGTTGAGTCCCATGTGTGATCAATTTCAAAAAGTGTATGTAGGGCCCAATATTTCTTGGATAGCTAAAATTCTTATTGCCCAGCTTAGAATTAACTCTTATCAATTCTGATGTGAGACTGGGTGTTGGAAATATTAAATAAATATTTATATGCTATTAATGGTTATCTATTATCTGTTTGTAAATATCTTGTAAATATTAGAATGTTTCTAATATTTAGTTCTCTGGAGTTAGAATAGAATGTTTCTATTCTTTACGATCGTTTCCTAAGGAAACATCATCTATTCTTTTGTATATATAGATCATTCTCTCTGTTAACATATCAAGTATATTTACCACAATATGGTTTCAGAGCTAAAGCTTTAATTTTTTTCGGAATTTTTTATAATTTCACTTCAAAATTATCTGAACTATTGTTTTCGAAATTATTTTATGGGTCTCATTGAGAAATCCGTTGCATATGTTCGAATCCGAAACTAGGGTTTGCTGTTGTGTTTTTTCTGCAACCCGTTCACGGGTCTGTTCTCTGCAGGAAAAAATCACGTTTTTGTTTGGGCCTTTGTCTGTTGGCCGTTTTTCTTCCTGCTCCCATGCGTGGCCATTTGGTTGCATACTTTCATTTGCTTCTTCACTAGGCGCCACCGCTCCTCCAGCCACGCTCCTAAGCCCCGTGAGAACACTCCTAAGCCGCACGTGGCGCTTTTGCTCGGTTTGATCTTCACACACGAGGGTTTGTTCTACCTTTTTCGGTGTTTGGAGCTCGGGTTAGGGATTCTTTGCCAAAAACAACCCCTTCCATGGTCCCTCTCTGAAAAAACGACTGTGTATTTTCCAGATTTATGCAAAAAATTGCCATTTTTGAAGCTTTTTCCAGCACCTAGGGTTTTGTTTCAAAACGCTATTGTTTGGGCCCGACAATTTTTTTCAATCATAGATTCTTGGTGTGTTTTTTGAGATCTCAATTGCGTTGTCCGTTTTTTGGGTGCCTCGATTTTTGGTACCTCAATTTTGGAGGCAACGGATTTAAAATCTTATAGCATATTCCTTCTGGGTTTTTCGAGCTCTCTTTTGGGTACTTCATTTTCTTGGGTCTTTCGAAATTTTGCATCGAAGTACGTGCTTTCTCAGTTCTTACATTTTTCATTGAAATTTGTGCCATGGCATCACTCACCAGTCTTTTGCTCGAGGGGAATCAAAAATTTAATAGTTGGAATTATAGCACGTGGAAGCAGCAAATGCTAACCATCTTCGAATATCGTGGCAACGATCAGGTGGTTCTGGGTACTACTAAGCGTCCGACTACAGCTAGTCCTGATCAGGTTACCTATGACCAGCAGAATCGAGAAGCAGTCATGTTTCTCAAATTATCAGTGGCTGATGATCAGCTCCCTCAAATTCTATCCAGCAAAACAACTGCCGAGATATGAGAGCATCTCAAAACCCTACATGAGACATTAGATAAAAGCAGGGCTTTCTTTCTCAAGAACACTCTATTTTCTATTGTCATGGATGAGCAGAAATCACTCCAGGATCACCTGAATCGGATTTAGGACATCCGTGATCAGTTGCTTGCCATTGGACGCAAGATGGAGGAAGAGGACATTGTGGTAATCACTCTCAAAAGTTTAACTAGGTCCTACGAGCATTTTATCAAGACTCAATATCACTTTTACTGGTGTTGATCTAAAGTTCATCGATCTCTGCACACTTCTGCTTCAGCAAGATCGATGGAAACAACATTTTGGTAGCAGTTCCACCTCCACCTCCACCGAGCAACCCTTTGCTGCTAAATCCTTTCAGAAGGATAAGGGCAAGTCTCATTCTCAGCAGAAACCATCTACTCCAGCATCAGAGGGCTCCAAGAAAAAGAACATTCAATGCAACTATTGCCACAAGTATGGTCATATGAAGGCTGAATGTCAGAAGCACTTAGCGGCCCTATCTAAGCAATCTGGTTCGCAGCCCAAAGCGAACAGCGCAGAGCACACTAAGCAGAAAGAATCTACCTTTTACGCCTTCATGGCTAAAAGACCAGCAGATCATGTCAAGTCGTCTGCTTGGTACATTGATTCAGGTGCCTCTTGTCATTTCACCCACTGCAAAGATTGGTTCACTGACTACCAGCCTTATTCAACTTATGTTATATTTGGTGGAGGGGAAGAGTACACTGTTGACGACAAAGGCAACTTTCAGACTCAGTTTGCTAGGAGGAATCTCATTTTCCTCAATGTGTACCAACTTCCAGGGATGGAACTAAATCTAATCTTAGTCAGTCAGATACTGCGACATTCTCCATGGCTGAATATCACCTTTAGTTCACATCAATGCACCATCACTGATCGGGAGACTCAGTCTGTTGCAGTTTGTCTTGAGGATCATGGTCTTTTCAGACTTGCAGATTCTGGTACTTCTCAAGACCTTTCTATGGCTGCTCGACAATCTTCTGTCAATACACTTTGGCATCAGCATTATGGGCACTTAAATGTGCGCTATCTCTCTCAACTTGTCCTCGGTTTGTCAAAGATTCAAACTCAACAGCTTGGAGTTTGTGATGCATGCCAGGCTAGGAAGCAACATCACACACCTTTTCCTATTGGCTATTCATGGCGGGCTTCTCAGGTACTCCAACTTGTTCATGCAGATATCTGCGACCCTGTGGCCACTCGTTTTGTTCTTAGGTCCAGGTATTTTCTGTTGTTTGTTGATGATTTCAGTAGAAAAATGTGGCTTTATTTTCTTAAAAAGAAATCTGAAGCATTTACTATATTTCAGAAGTTTAAACCTCTAGTTGAAAAAGAGTTTGGGAAATCTATTATTGCTCTTAGGATAGATAATGGGGGGGAATTTTGTTCTACTGAATTCTCTAGCTTTTGTGATCTTCATGGCATCAAGCGCCAGTTAACCACACCTAACACACCACAACGGAACAGTGTAGTTGAACGTGGGAACAAAACAATCACCGAGATGGCTAGGTCCATGCTTTAGCACATACATGTTCCGAAGAAATTTTGGGTGGAAGCAATTAACACTGCAGTCTACCTTTTGAACCGGTCACCCACTGTGGCAGTCAAAGGCAAGACTCTAGAAGAGGCCTGGTCAGGTCTCAAGCCCAGAATCAGTCACCTGAAGGTTTTTGGCTCTCTTGCCTATGTTTGGATCCTTGATGCGTCTCGCGCCAAGTTGGATGCCAAGAGCCAGAAACTCATGCTTGTTGGATACAATAGTCTTCACAAAGGCTACCGCTCGTCTCCTATATAGTCGTGATGTAGTCTTTGATGAGCAGCGAGGACCGTTCATGCCTGTCCCTCCTGTTCCTGATTCAGTAGACCAGCCTATGAAGGCTCATGATTTGGGAGTTCGGCTTTCATTAGGTCCATCTCCTGGGAGGGCTCTAGTAGCTCAAGTAGCTCCAGTAGTACCAGTGATTCCTGTACAGACACCTTCGGCCTCTCCTCCAGGTTCACCTAGATATGCATATGCTTCTCCCGAGTTTGACCTAGATTCTTCTGATGAGGAACCTGATCTTAGAGCATTGCCTAATAATAATGTTGGTCCTCCTCTCCAACCTAAATGATGGGCTAGGACACTTGCTGATCTTCGGGATGATGAGCTCATCGAGGGGAGAGCTGCTCGGAAGAAGAACAAACCTACAAAGACTGTCAATATTGCTCTCATGGCCAACATTCACAGTGTGTTTGAACCACAAACATACTTAGAGGCTAAAGGAATTCTGGAGTGGGAATAGGCCATGAATTATGAACACCAGAGCTTGTTGAAGAATCACACCTGGGTCCTTTCTGATCTTCGACCAGGGAAGAAACACATTGGCTGCAAATGGGTCTACAAAATAAAGTACAAATCTGATGGTACTTTGGATAAGTACAAAGCTCGTCTAGTTACAAAGGGCTTCTCTCAGCGTCAAGGCATTGGCTATGAGGAGACTTTTGCTCCTACAGCAAAAATGAGCACTATCAGATTAGTTCTAGCCATGGCAGCTCAGTTTGGTTGGCAGGTCCATCAGATGGACGTCAAGAGTGCTTTCCTGAATGGTGACCTATAGGAAGAGGTCTACATGACGCAGCCTCCTGGTTTCAAGGTTGCTGGTAAAGAACACCAGGTTTTCAGACTGGTGAAAGCTTTCTATTGTTTGAAGCAAGCCCCTAGGGCATGGTAGATGAAAATTGACAAGTACCTCAGAAATCAAGGCTTCCAGAGGAGTTCTTCAGACTCAAATTTGTACAACAAGACTACTAACAGTGACATCATCCTTCTGGTCATTTATGTGGATGATCTGATCATCACTGGCAGTTCGGCATCCTTGATTCAGGGAATCAAACATAATTTATGTCAGTCTTTTGATATGACTGACCTTGGCCTCATGCATTATTGCCTCGATGTTGAGGTTTGGCAGCAGTCTTCTAGTATATTCATTTCTCAGCCCAAATATGTCAGGGCTCTATTAGACAAGTTTCGTATGCAGGATTGCAAACCTGCATCTACACCTATGGAGAAAGGTCTGAAGTTATCAGCCAAGTCTGATTCTCCTCCAGTTGATGATACTACATATAGGCAACTAGTAGGCAGTCTCATCTATCTCTCTGCTATTAGACCTGATATCAGCTTCGCCGTCAGCTACATTTCACAGTTTATGACAGCTCCCAAGGCTGATCATTGGATGGCTGCTAAGCGTGTGCTTCGTTATGAGAAAGGCACTCCTGATTTTGGGATTCTCTATTCTCGGAGTCCTAATCCTAGACTCAATGGATTCATAGATTCAGATTGGGCAGGCCCTGTTGACAATAAAAAGTCAACTTCTGGATATATGTTTAGTTTGGGATCTGGTGTCGTCACATGGACCGGTAAGAAGCAGCAGGCTGTTTCTCTCTCCTGTACAGAGGAACAATTAAGGCAGGGTGTGAAGCTGTTTGGCTTCGTCAGATGCTTGGGGATATGCAGATGTCACCAGCAGGCCCCACCACTTTGTTTGTTGATAACGAAGGCGTTATCAAGTTAGCATAGAATCCAGTCTTCCATGAAAGAACCAAGCATGTAGATATTCACTGCCACTATATTCAGCAATTGGTTGAAGACAGGAGAATACATTTGCAGTATGTTCCTACAATGGATCAGACTGCGGACATTCTCACTAAGCCTCTTGGTCCAGACAAGTTTGCCAAATTCAGAGGACAGCTTGGTGTAGTGGATAGATTAACCATTAAGGGAGGGTATTCAATTAATATATACATGCTATTAATGGTTATCTATTATCTATTTGTAAATATCTTGTAAATATTAGAATGTTTCTAATATTTAGTTCTTTGTAGTTAGAATAGAATGTTTCCATTCTTTACGATCTCGTCTATTCTTTTGTATATATAGATCATTCGATCTCCGTTAATATATCAAGTATTGTTACGACAATACGAAAATGCCAAAAGAGGCGTGGGAAGAGAGAGTATGCACTTTTTGCAGCTCCAGGAAAGTGGAAATCAAAAAGCATTTTATTTTAGAGTGTGATGCATACAAGGACAGCAGGGACAAATTTGTTAATATCTTAACTGATAGCTCATGGTATAATTTATTCAGCAAGGAGTACATTGAGAAGTTGGGGGCGCTCATCGTCAACTTGCATAGGAAAAGAGTGAATTACTGAAGTCGGTTTGATTGGTCAGGCTGTCCCAAAGGCTATGTTTAGTCTTGTGTATGTTAAAATTGTCTTCTTCTTCTTCTATGTTGGGTGTGAATAATATTTATTTGCTTGCGGTAGGTTTCAGTTGAATATTAGCTTCTTTGATCTTGTGTATCAGAACTTTACGTATCGATTTGAGTATTTAAATACATATTTTTAATGTTTGTTGTACTAGCATATCTATATTAAAAAAAAATTATGTAAAATATGTTGAGAGATATCAAATTTCAAATTTTTTAATAAATTCATAAATTATATTGATTTTTGATGTAAAAAAAATATACATTGAAATCTTTTTGTATGTAAGTCTGATTTTTTGAATTTAGTAACATTAACTTTTTCTGTTAAAAATTTAGAAACGTAAAAATTCTTTTTCACCTTTCTCAATTGAAAATTAAAAGTTCTATATTATTTTTGAAATATTTCTGTATGCATGTAATTTTCAATTTTGAATGTTTGAATTTGTAAACAAGAAAATATTTTTGATATTTCTACATTAAAATTAAGATTTTATTTAATTTTATCAAATCTTTCTTTTATTTTTATTATTTTTTCATATTTTTTTTCTATTTTTTGGACTGTCAATATTTTTTTTCTGTTTTTTAAAATTAAAAAATTATTCTATTTTTTTTTTTTTGACAAGAATTGGTTTGGTGGATAAAATTTGTGATACCATTGTATAGTTATGGAATATATTTGCTAGTATGACAAACATATTAAAATATATGGGCAAAAGTATTCCATAGTTTGGAAGGAAATATTGGCCCAGTGATACCAGGAGGAAGCGGTTAAGTTTATACAGTTCCAAGGCTCGTTCTGCTCTTCTCTCTTAGCCGTCTCTATCTACTTGCTTTTTCATGGATACTTTTGGGCAATTTATATTGTGCAACGTAATCCTAATGGGCTGCTTCACCTATGTCTGGGCATAGGCACTTCACTTGCTACATATTTATCTTTCATATCATTGTGGTGGCTTGCAAGAATTATGTGGTAGCTATTGTTATCTCCATCATAACTGTGGTGTATGACGTGCAATAATATTATTAGGCATCGGGAGTTCTGAATCGCCAAAATAATTTATGCCTCAAACTTTTGAGAATGATATCTGATGTATGGTTCAACCATGGACGGTTCTGTCATCAGCGTGGGAGTATTTCATGGTTGGGGCGGCAGGATGGTTAGCTATTCCCGTTGCTGGGATATTGATATCATTTGAGCTCCTTTCTTTCATCAGTTTGGGTCCATTCTGGGTTCATTCTGGAGCAACGTGAGTGCTGCATAATATGCATTGTTTGTGCAAATTTCCTAATGAAGATTCATATCAACTATACTAGTAACCAGCTTGTAATCCGGGATCACAGTGAATCTGATTGAAATTATTGTGGTGGCTTGCAAGAATTATGTGGTAGCTATTGTTGTCTCCATCATAACTGTGCTGTATAACGTGTAATATTATTATTAGGCATCGGGAGTTCTGAATTGCCACGATAATATATGCCTCAAACTTTTGAGAATGATATGTGATGTATGGTTCATTCATGGACGGTTCTGTCATCAGTGTGGGAGTCTTTCATAGTTGGGTCAGCAGGATGGTTAGCTATTCCTGTTGCTGGGCTATTGATATCATTTGAGCTCCATTCTTTCATCAGTTTGGGTCCATTCTGGGTTCATTCTGGAGTAACGTGAGTGCTGCATAATATGCATTGTTTGTGCAAATTTCCTAATGCAGATTCATATCAACTATACTAGTAACAAGCTTGCAATCCGGGATCACAGTGAATCTGATCGAAATTATATCTTCTGTTGTCAGTGCCTTGGCAGCTTATAAGGTCAGAGATGGTTTATTACATGCTTGCAATATAAGTAATTCATTTTGCAGTTTTTCAGTTTGATCACTTTTTGTGTTGCTCCTAAGTATTTTAAATGAAAGTAATTAAACTGAAGCAATGAATAAAGAGTGCAATATATATTTCTTTAGTTGCATCTAACTTTCTAGAGCAGCATTATCAAGTGCTTTGCTTACCAGACTTGTCTGCAAAACGATTTCCTTCTGTTATATCCGAATTATATTGTTTGGAAGGTTGTCTAATGATTGTCAAAATACTTGGTTGCATCCTACCTTTTAATGAACGAGTTCAAATATATTGCATGTTTAATGAACACAATAAAACAGCAACACTCAGAAAATACAAACAGTTATCTTCATTTCCAGCATAGTCAGGCCTTGCATCCAAAGTGTTTGACCTAATATCTAAACACAATATAAACATCTGAGTCACACAACAGTATGACAACTGTTTGCAGAATGCACTTGAAGCGAAGAGTACAGAATTGGTGAAATTCGGTGTGAGTTTGGCTTGGGTTATTACAGTTCTCTTCACATCTGGAATCTAGGGTTAGGCAATGAAACCAACAACTGTAAGATGTCTTACTTTGGGCATCCTTTGAGACAACTTTCTTTGGGCTCTTTTACTTCACTATCTATGTTGGAGATCTGTATAGTGGATATTTTTATTGTAAATATTCGCTCAGTCCAAAACCTCTTGGGGACACCCTTGTTCTCCATCATACTTCTGGCCATCTTTGTGATAGTGCAGTTCCAGCTCTCAACCACTCCATTCTATTGTGGAGTGTAGGGTGTAGTGAACTATTTTTTGATACGATGTTTAATACAAAAGTTGAATTGTTTTGAACATAATTATGCAAAACACACTTCGAGCAGGTTTGTTGTAGCCCTTGCCTACCCCAAATAAAAAAAGAGAAGGCATTTTGTAATGTCCCCAAATGAAAAAAGAGAAGGCATTTTGTAATGTTGTAATGTCCCCGTTATTAAATAAATAAAATAAACTTGTATTTGGGTTCTGGTCGATTTAACTTATCCCATACCCATCTTTTATTTTAGCATAGGTGTTAGTGTTGTCGTGTCGGCTTTATTTGTACACCTCGGGAGTTTGTCCGGCGGGTATTTATGACCGGCATGTAGGATGTATTTCTCATGTTGAGTTTTGATATTTTATTATTATTGCGAATTCCAGTTGGAGTTTTGGTGTGTGCCACTTCGGAAGTGAAACCTTCCTTATTTGGCCTGTTGCAGTTTCGGTGGGATTCAACCCTCGCCCTACTCTGCTTGTATCGGATTTGGCAAATCCGAAGTACTTCATTATTCATAATATAATCTCCTGGCAATTGTTCCATATTCAGTACTTCATTGTTCTGTGTAACTGTTAACATCTGGTGAATTGCTGAGTATTTGCATTGTAGTGAAGAAGACTTTTCATACTCCGCAGGCATTCCGTCCAGACATCCAAGAACATTCGTGCGGTCTCCAAATACAACCGTATGGCCTCTCAGCCATACTGTACGGCCAGCCTCTCCCACCGTACGACCTTCAGCTTGCACCGTACGGCCAACTACACCTCCAGCGTATAGCCAGTTGCATCCCACCGTACGACCTGCCTCCTCCCACCATACGGTCTGTCTTCCGTCCACCGTACAACCTGCCTCCCTCCACCATACGACTTGCTTACCTCCACCGTACGGCCTGCCTACCTCCATCTATACGGCCTGCTTACCTCCACCGTACGACTTGCCTACCTCCACCGTACGGCCTATCTGTGCAGTCCATCTGCTCCGTACGGCCTACGCCAGAAGCTGAGGTCCAGTCAGCCAGTCCGCCAGGGGTCACGAACATTACAGTGGTATCAAAGCTGGTGATTCTGCCAGCTTGTGGGTTGGGAATGCTAGTATATACCAGGAGAAGAAGAAGATATCATTCCGGTGATAGAATGGAAGATCAACAGGATCCTGTTGCTCAAGTCATGGCATTGCTAAGAGAGCTCACCAGAAACCAAATGCAGATCAATGACACTCAGCGACTCATGGAGGAGACATTACGAAAATTGGCTAAAGGCAAAGCAGCCACAGAGCAAAATGTGCAAAGTGACAATTCTGTTGCAAGTAGGGCAAACCCCGAACCAACACGCTCTCGACCGTCGATGCCCACCTTCCCCCCTCGAACGGAAGCACAACACAGAGAACAACCAAGATTCCAAGATATGCAAGATCAACTTCAGGAGGACTGGAGGAATGCAAATCTGGAAGGGGATATAACCTACAAGGATTATGTAGATATGAGAATGAGATATTCAGGTTGCAACAATCCGGGTGGCTACTACAACGACAACCTTAGGAGAAAGATCGGTAAAGTTAATTTGTCAACTTTGGATGGTTCTGGTTCCACCACAGCTAGGGCATGGGTGCAGAAGGCCGACACCTATTTCCAGCTCAACCCTATGCCGAAGGACGAAGCTTTAAAATTTGCGGCCCTACATTTGGAAGGGTTAGCACACGAATGGTGGCATCATGGCATGGTCACACTGGGCCACGATTAGATAACCTCCTATGCTAATTTCACTAAGAGATTAATGGATCGTTTTGATGGAAGAGACCCAGAGCTTAATTTCAAAGATTTGGCTCAGTTGAAACAAACGGGTACAGTGGACAGTTTCATTACAAAATTTCAAAGATTATCAGTCCTGGTAACTGATATTTCGGAGAGACGATTGGTCGTGCTATTCATGGATGGGTTAGCAGAACCTTTGAGAGGTTGGGTGAAGGGTTCAATCCCATCACGCTCATAGAGGCAATCAAGAAGGCACGTGACATGTCAACATCTTCCTCTTCCTCCAGGAGTTATGCACAGTCCAAACCACCCCTTATTCCCAAAGAAAAGGACAATAGACCTCTACCAAAGAGACCTCTACTGGATGAAGCTACCCGACGGGAGCTCAGAAGGCGGAAGCTGTGCTTCAATTGTAGGGAACCATGGGAACCTCGACATCTTTGCTTAGGCAAGGGAAAAATCCACTATATTGAAGTAATGTCAGATGATGAAGAAGAAGAATATGCACCAGAAGTTGACGAAGACGAACAACCAGCCGCCTGAGAGGTTAACCTAAACTGTGCGGAAAGAATTGCCACATTGTTGAAAAGAGGCGGATCCATTGTTGCTTTAGCTGGAATCTCGAGATGCACTATCTTCCGGGTACAAGGCACTCTCCAGGGACAGAGGGTTGTGGTCATGCTAGACAGCGGGGCTACCCTCAACTTCATCAACTCCTCACTGGTCAAACGAAGGGGTTTACAAACAGAGGCACACCAAGGATTTGACGTCAAGGTGGTAGGAGGAAACATTTTGTCTTGCACCCATCTGGTCCCATAGCTGAGCATTTCTATGGGTAACCACACGGTGACAGATGACTTCTTCGTAGTTGATTTGGACGACATGGAAGTCATCCTCGGCATCCAGTGGATGGAAACATTGGATGAATACACACAGAATTTCAAACGGATGAAATTTTCATTCGAGGTGGATAGCAAGAAAGTTGTTCTAAGGGGAATGTCGAATGGAGGACCGAGGGAAATTTCTGCCCGACGGATGGAGGTCATCCTCAGGAACGACGATATGGTCTAGGCCGCACACTGTTTTATCTCATCAGAACCAGTACATGGACAGCCTACCTTCTATCAGGATGAGGAACTTCAGAATGTGTTGGATAAGCATCAATTAGTTTTTGCTGACATAC
>MU227705.1:1097253-1143711 GCA_018584345.1 Thuja plicata | reverse complement strand
GCACCATACGGCCAACTACATCGTACGGCCAGTTTCATCCCATGGTACAGCCTGCCTCCTCCCACCATACAGCCTGTCTTCCGTCCACCGTACGGACCGCCTCCCTCCACCGTACGGCTTGCTTACCTCCACCGTACGGACCGCCTCCCTCCATCGTACGGCCTGCTTACCTCCACCGTACGGCCTGCCTACCTCCACCGTACGGTTTGTCTGTGCAGTCCATCTGCTCCGTACAGCTTGCACCTCCAGTACGCCAGAAGCTGAGGTCCGGTCAGCTAGTCCACCAGGGGTCGGGAACATTACAAATGTCCCCTTTTTTGTAGCCTCTCCAACATTTGTGGAAGCTCCAAATTTCCCTGAAGAGTTTTAGTTGTTTTGAAGTTGATTTTAGATAGTGGTGGTGTTAAAGGGATCAAGACGAATCTGCTAATGCTTTCCAAGGGCAGTTTTGTCATTTCAAGTGCATTTCAAACTTCTTGGAGGAATATCCTATTTTTGGAAAGTATCAATTTTAGTTAAGTTGGGTCTCCAATGAGCTTCAAACATAAAATATGTTGGTGCATTCAGAATTCACTTTCGAATTATTTGTGTATTTTCTCCAACTTTGGGTGGATGTGTTGAAAATCATTACAATATTAAATAATTAATGTTTAAGTTGTCAAATGGTGAATTAAAAGACAGCTTAGATTAATTATTTATAAAGGTGAATTTTGAGCGACTTAAGTGTCAGAAAAGTAAATAATAAAACAAAGTCATTTTGATGGAGGTAAAGGATTATTATTAAAACATAATTTAAAATTATGACTTTTAGAAAATTATAAAATGCTTATAAAAATGAAATTGGAGGAGAAGAAGCGGATTTTGAATGTTTTATCAAACCTTTTATTATGAGGTTGAAAGTTGTACATCTCTTTCACCTTAGAGGAGACCCAAGGTAAGATTGGTTTCAATGGTGAAAGATTCCTTTCTAGCCAAAACTGTGTCTCATTCAAGGTTACAGTTTGTGCAAAAACTATTCAAAGGTGGATTCACCCAGAATTCACATTTGTGATGAATATTCATGGAGTATGAGATTAGGTTGTAATGATATATCTTTCCAGGGTTTTCCAACTTACAGGTAACAAATTTATAAAGTTTTGCAGGCAAATATAAATTTGTAATGTTTTGTGTGCTAATGATGAGCAGGGCAGAAATTGTATGTGTTGTGTGCAAGGGTGAAAGAGCAGCTCATAGTGTTGTGTGTGCAAATGATGTAAATTTAAAATAATATTTCTTTGTTGAATGGTACCCAGTGGTACCATTCCCATAGCTCCAAGGAGCCATACACTTCCCAAAAAACACCCGAAGGATGAGCTATGCATGAAAAAGACACATAAGCCTTATAAAATATCCAACACAACCTCAAAAAGATGAAGCCAAAACCTGCCGTATTAGCTATGACTATTGACTAGGTATGCCAAATCAAATTCTAATATGAGGTCAGCAATAAAAAGAATAAAATACATGTAGCCTTCTAGGTGTAAACAATTTTTTTTTTGGAATTTTTGAAAATTATAATTTTTAACAGCAATGAATGTATTTATCATTGATTGACTGGTGTGTGTATCAGTGAATATTTATTGTAATATAAAATTGTTCCCAGTGTTCGTAGTTGATAATTTTCATTATGTGATAATAATCTGTGAAAATAATGGTGAAACAATGTGGAATGCAAATTGTTTGACAATATGCTTGCATAGCAAATTTGTGGAAATTGCAAATTTGGTTAAAAAATCTCTGGGGAGGTTATTACACATTTCCATGTATTTCATCAAAGGTCTTCCTAAATACAAGTTAAAGATTTGTATATATGTTGTGGATAGCAACCAAGTATGCACTTTTTTTGCTATTTCTTTAGAGTTTAAAGATCTTCATGTCTAACCTATTTCTCAAAGAAACATTTAAATTGCATGGATGGCCTAAAGTCATTTTAAGTGACAAAGATAGTAGATTTCTTTGTGCATTTTGGGAAGACTTATTTCAATTGATAGGTACAAAACTGATACCAAGCACAAATTGCCATCATCAAATTGATGGATAGGAAATTTTTTTGAACAAACCAGTTAGAGGATATTTGAGGAACTATGCCTTGGATCAAAAGGCTGCACATGAGAATATTGCTACAAGACATCCTATTGCATATCTACAGGTATATCTCTGTTTAAGGCACTATGGATATGATGCTCTCATGTTTGTTGATTTGGTTTTTGTAGATAGCATGCTATCAACCGCCATTGACGTGATCAAGTATAGCCAAGATAGATTGAGGTCACTCAAGGATCATCTTCACTAAGTGCAAAACACACAAAAACTTTATGTCAATCGAAACCACATGGAGAGGACATTCATAGTGAAAGAATTGTTGTTCCAAGGTTGCAGCCGTGAGATCCGTAAAGATTAAGCCCAAGTTCTATGGGCCTTACAAGATTGTGAGGAGAGTGGGAGTTGCTAGAGCACAAGATGACACATAATGTCTTCCATGTTTCGTACCTCAAGAGGTCACTTGAACAACACATCATTCTTTTAATAGAATAGCTTCTCTTGGATGATGAGGGGAATTGATATGTATTCTTGAAGCCACCATTGACATTAGAGAAAGAAAGATGAGGAACAAGGGTATTGCCAAGTACTTTAGTTCATTGGAAGAATCTCCTTGTGGAAGATGCTACATGGGAAGGTGCAAATATTCTTGATGTAATGTCCCCAAATTAGTGGAGTGAAATAATTAATTAGGTGGTTCCAAAATTTAAATATGTAATTAATTAATAAATAAAAGGGGCCCAAGTAATAAAATTATAAATAAAGTATGTCAGCCTATTTGTACCCCTTCGGGAAACTTCTTGGAGCTCTTTCTAAGGCTATGGTTGGCATTGTAGGAAGTTGTCATGGAGTTTTATATTTCCTTTGTATTTTGCGATTCTAGTTGGAATTTTGCATTGTTTGCCGTTTCGGAGGTGAGAGATCCTCCCTGCTCTGGCATTCGCAATTTCGGTGGGAATCACTCCTCACCCTATTCTGCTTGTTGGTCCAAATCTGAGAAGTCTTCCCTTGAAGACAAGTCTGTAATAGTTAAGGATATTCATATCATTACTCTGTTGGTGACAATTTATCATTACTATATTCGTGTGTGTGTTATACAATATTATTGGTAATACTATTGTGCAACTGTGATATCCTATCTGAGAGTCGGACCCGATTGATCGAGAGCGTCACAGACTAAATCGAGTGTTGAGCCGTTCGGGTGGAGTGGCAGTGTGGGTTGTACGGGTATCTACTGTATAGGAGGAAACCGTCGTACGGATAAGGACATCCGAGTGGGACCGTATGAAGGGGCAGCTGGAGTGACCGTACAGATGAAATAATATTGTTGTACGAGGGTTCTCATTATCATACGGGTGTGGAGAAGTTGTCGTATAGATGAAGTGTCTGTCGTACAGGTGAGAGTGTCAGCGTACAGAGGAGATGAAAAGGATCGTACGGTTGAGATGATCGTATGCGGCATTGTGTATGGAGGCTAATCCAGGTACGGTACATTACAGTGGTATTAGAGCTGGTGGTTTTGCTAGTCTGTCGGGAAATTTAGATCGAATCGTGACACCCAGTGATGGAATGGAAGATACATTTGTGGATATGACAGTCTTTTTGAGGGAGCTAAAAACAAGTCAAGAGCGGCTCTTCCAGAGCCTAGCAAGAGGACAAAAGCACATTGGCAAGACACTCAAGTGCTTGGCAAATGGAAGGATGAAGGACAACATGTCACGCAGACATTTGGACCAATACAAGACTAACGATGTCGATTTTCCCTCCAAGGATCGAACAACTGGAAATGCATCTGCTCACTTTGGTTGAGTCACTGAAGAAAATCAAGCAGGATTGGGTTGATGGTGGATGACAAATGGACATATCTCTCAAGGACTACATAGACCTCCGAATGAAGTATCCATCCTTTGAGGCTAATAGGGTCTACAACAATAATCTGAAGTAGGAGATTGGCAATGGGCTACACCACACCTTAAATTCTAAAGAGGATAAAGACATGCTCACATATCCACTTTAGCAATAGGAGGATATGAAGAAGAAAGAATCAACAATTGTCCCTTCAAAAGGAGAACACCTAAACTTTCAAGACAGACACAAGGATGAAGTAAATGTTTGCATAAATTTTGTCAAGCCAATAGTGGTTGATCAACTATATGAAGATGTGGACTCTACCAATGATACTTTGAATGAGCAAGCTCTACAGTTGGAGATGCAGATCAGTAATAGTGTGGTAGCATATGAATCTCAGCATCAGGGGCCAACACTTGTTGAAGATGACAAGGAATCTTCAAGGGATCATGACAACTTTCTTGGCAACTATGGGCAGGGCATTGTTTATATCAGAATGGAGCAGCGAAATCTTGTTGGGGTTTTGCAGGTGGTGCTCACAGTCAAGGCGTGGCATCAAGCTTTTAGTGGATACGACCATCAACATCCGTGCTTGGTTTGGGATCCTGGAGGTTCACAGTGGGCAAACGGTTAGATGACAAATTGCTTGAGGGCAAGCAATCTCTGGGTGGCAAGGATTTGTAATGTTCCCAAATTAATGGAGTGAAATAATTAATTAGGTGGTTCCAAAATTTAAATAATATCTAATTAATTAATAAATAAAAAGGGCCCAACTAATAAAATAATAAATAAAGTATGTCGACCTATTTGTAAGTTGTAACCCTTCCTGGATCTCTTTATAAGGCCATGGTTGGCATTGTAGGAAGTCGTCTTGGAGTTTTATATTTCCTTTGTATTTTGCGATTCAAGTTGGAATTCTGCATTGTTTGTCCTTTCGGAGGTGAGATATCCTCCCTATTCTAGCATTCGCAGTTTCGGTGGGAATCACTCCTCACCCTATTATGCTTGTTGGTCCAAATCTGAGAAGTCTTCCCTTGAAGACAAGTCTGTAATAGTTAAGTCTATTCATATCATTTGAAAATATCATTACTCTATTGGCGACAATTTATTATTACCATATTCCTGTGTTGACTCATTGTGATATACAATATTATTGGTAATACTGTTGTGCAACTGCGATATCCTATCTGAGAGTCAGAACCTATTGATCGAGAGCATCACAGACTAAATTGAGTGTTGAGCCGTTCGGTTATCTACCGTACGGGTGGAGTGGCAGTGTGGACTGTATGAGTGGAGTGGCAGTGTGGGCTATATGGGTATCAATCGTACAGGAGGAAACCGCCATACAGATAAGGACATCTGAGTGGAATCGTACGAAGGGGCAGCTGGAGTGACTGCACGAATGAAATAATATTGCCATACAAGGGTTCTCATTACTGTACCGGTGTGGAGAACTTGCCGTATGGACGAAGTGTCTGTCGTACGGGTGAGAGTGTCACCGTACGGAGGAGGTGAAAAGGGCCATACAGTTGAGATGAGTGTACGTAGTATTGTGTATGGAGGCTAGTCTAGGTACGGTACATTACACTTGAGTATCTAGATTTGCAATTGCTTGAGAGCAAGCAATTTTGTTAAGGATGGAATATTCTGCTCCCTTCTCCATAGTGAAGGATTTGAATACCTGTAACCTATTTCTATTTTTTGTAGGCTAAGGGAAATTATAAAGGAAATATTTCATATTGTGGTGCAACCATTCAAAAAGACATTGTGAGGCCTATGTAATATTTTTCTAAGAAAGTACTTTTAGACATTTTGAAGGAAAAATGTAGAAATTAAAATTAACTAAGGGCCTGAGGGTGGTGTGTATATATGTGAGGCTAGCACTTGAAGAAAGATATCCATAATGTCATTATTGAAAATAGAATTTTCAGATTTGATCTCAAGGACAAAATCCCTTTATTGGCAAGTTTTGGAGGACAAAATCCCTCTTGGAATCAATTTTATTCGGGAATGAAAAGCCCTCAAATCTTGTAGTGACTTATTTCAGCTTTATAGGATTTGATTTGTAAACAAATGGGCAAATTAGTGAAATTTTGAGATTGCATGCTGCTGTGTTCCAGCAACCAGCTTGTGGGTGATTTTGTTGTATGATCTGTTGGGCCACTTTAGTATACTGGCGCCTTTTAGCTCTGTAATCTTTGTCCTCATTGGATGGCAAATGGGAAGAGAGAAAATGTGGTTCTAACTGTGCTTCTCTTGGCCCAAAGATATATGAAATATATTTATATATTTGCAACCAGATAGGTGGATGCTGCTGCAAATGACACTTAAAATTTCAAGCAAAGTAAATGCAAGTCACTCGCAAAATACAGCAGCAGAATGATTCTTAATCAATTTCACTGGTAGACAAGAGTGTATCTAAATTTTTGACGCTTTCCCTCATTGCAGCAGCTATATTACATGCTCCAGTGAGAAACGATGTATTAGAAATTCAATTAATTATGCAGTGTACATATTGCAATTTTTGCCAGGGGAATTAATCAATATGCATGGGAGCCCAAATGCTGGCTTCTGGCACTACATTCTTTTACCCAAGATAAAAAGATAATGTATATAAATGATATTTTTTTGGGGAGCTTGAATAGCTGTTAGCTGTATTTGAACCTCACTTAGGCTTGTGTTCTACTTCTATTAAATGTGAATTCTAATGTCTTAAATGCATGCAAAGATAATGAAATGTGAATATAGTTTTTAAAAAAATAGAAACAATTGAATTGAATACGGTTTGTTGGATTCTGATATTTCCAAGTTAACAAATTGCTGTATAGTGACACTAAGACATTAGTACTGGATCACAAGGACATTAGGAAGTGGTGTATGCAATTAACATTTATGACCTAGCTGGGATTCATTTGGTTAAGCAGCAACCCACTCATTTGTTTTTGTTCTAATAAATGCTTTTCTTTTCTTTTCTTTTCTCTTTTTTAATGGAATGTGCAGTTGTATTAAGCCATTTTTTAGATTCCAATCGTGTGTATGTATAAACTGTTCTCTTCTTTTTCTGCACACAGGGGAGGCTACAGTAGAACAGAACCGCAATAGTTCGAATGGCACAGAGGGAAATGAATCTTCTACAGAAGATTTTCCTACTGTCAAGGATAGAGAACGGCAGAATGAAATGTCCGAATCACTTGACAAGAGAGATGAGAGATTGTACTAGAATGCCAATCTCAAATTGAGAAGTTTAAAAAGCAGAAGGAACAGACAGTCATATTTTGCATCAAGTGTTTATCAATCAGGATCTTTACATCATAGTACTGACCTGCAGTACAGTTTTAAAATCCTTGTTTCAGGATTATTGTGTTTAATCTGTATGTTCCATTATAAGAATTATATACTGTATTTACTATTTTATGCACAGGGTTTTATTGTAATATTTTGAAGGTTTAATGATCCTTCACTCAATTGTAATTGATATATGGAATACTACAATGACTCTTGTAATAGTATATGAATATTGGTTATTCCATTGGTCCTGAGATGTTAAAAACTGGATTAAGAATTATTGTAATTATATGTAGATATTTGGCTATGCAATCGAAGATTAAAGCTTTTAATGATTGCAAGACAGAGCATCGTACTTTACACTGATTTTTAATGACTAAAAGGTTGCCGTTATATTTCCTTGGTAAGCAGTTATGTCATGCACAATTGTGCTTTGTGCAGTGAACATGAGTTAATGTATGATGCTTTCTTGTTATATCATCAGAATCCTATGGACATGGACCTTTTCTATCCCGTCCACTAGTTTGAGTCTTGGATAGCTACTCATTAAAGTGTAGAATCCTTTACTATGCTGGCATATTGGATGGAAGTTTATTTTGCATTTGATGCCTTCTGAACTAGCATAGCCCTTATGATGGGTGTTTATGGTTATTATGGTATATTTGAGGGATTTGTCTGGCTTCTTAAGTAAAAAGCTAATTTAGAATGCTATTAATATCAAGATTTAGAGACCTGCTTATATTTGAGATCAGTATTTAGATAAAAACTGGTTGGCATTATGTCCATTATAATATCTTATGAACCAAAACTTAAAGCTAACTGTGAGTATCATGATGACAAACTTACTATCTAGGACAAGAAATATCTAGACTGTTCTTGGTCTGTAAACTCTATTCATCATGGACATTTTAGAAGCTTAAAACATAACATTAGACTTGTGTTGAGATTTCACATGAGAATCGATAAGCAAATTAACAAAATTCAAATGCTTTCATTGTCAAAACATGACATACATATAGCAAAAATGCCCAAAGGCTCCAAGTTTCAACCATGAAATGACATAAAATGTAAATACTAAACTACTAAACAGTAAACATAGAAGTCCTGTTGTTTTCAATTTTGAGATCACAAAATTGTGGCAACCCTACGGAATTTTCTTGTCAATTCGTAGTAGTATCCTCTATAATTTGAATGTTCTGGATAAAGTGTTAATAGAGATAATTCGTCATCCCTGAAAAGTTCTTTGTAACACACGTTTCATGCGTTCTTAAGCCCTTTTCTTTGTTTTTCTCTTTCTTATTTGCAATTTTTAATCTTGATTTTCCCTCGAGTCGATAGCCTTTTGAAATACGCTTGTTTCGAGCTAACTTAGACATCAAACGGAGTAGTATAACTCAAGTTATGATGTAAAAGGTAGGGTTTTTCAGGTTGACTGCATATTCTTTGAAAATCCTTAAAAGGTGGGGTTTTCAAAGCCAATTGCATGAGTTCGAATTATATTTGATATATTAAGTGGATTTTATAGTCTATTTTCAAATTTCAACTCATTTCGAGTTGATTTGACTATAGTTTTTAATGTTGTTATAGAATTAGCTTTAAAATAGTCTAATTTCATGTTACTTTATTAAAACACTATAGTTATATATTAATTTAATTTGAAATTAAAGACTTAAAGTATTAAAGGCGTGGTTTTTATTCTTCATTGCATATCATCAATGTGCAAAACACTATTTAAAACTCACCTCTAAGTCTTTTTCTTATTAAATACGTTGTTTTTAATTGTAACTGCATATATATTCTATGTATTTTGAACATATGCAGTTGAACCTCTAAAGAGTATTTAATCCTTATGAGTGTTGTTTTTATATGCGATTGCATATTTAAAACAACGTATTTAAACTCTCCGGGTGGCTTTTTCTTCATAGAAGTCATATGTAAATGCACTCCAAAAGTGCGTATTTATTTCTTTATTTCCCCATCCTTCTCATGACATCGATTTTTGAGAGCATTGCATGTTTTCATAACATATGCAAAAGCCTTTGAAAACAACGTTTTTAATAAACTCCCAAGGACGTTGATTTTAGGGAGCATTACATATGTTTCCTTTTGTGCAAGCAACTCTTAAAATAACGTTTTTAATGATCTTCCAAGGGCGTCAATTTTGAAGGGAGTTGCATATGCAAATATGTTTTAAAAACAACGTTTTTAAAAGTCTTTCAAGGACATCGAATTTAGGAGGCATTACATATATGTCTTTGCATCTACAAAACATGTTTTGGCTGCTTTTTCTTATGACGTCGATTTTTGGGAGCATTGCATGAGCTGTTTGCATACACAAAACATGCGTAATGTCATCAAAACAGTTCACTTTGACTGTTTCTTCTTCAAAAATGTTTCATGGAAGGAGGGTTTTGAGCATTTTTAGTCTTTTTCTCAGCTTATGAACTGATTTTGGTGAGTTCTTTGTTCCTTTTGTGGATTTATTTTATCATTTTTGCTGGGATTTATGCCTTAGACGCCATTTTTCTTCCTCATTGCATATACAAAAGAAATAGTCAAAATGGTTGCTACTTCTTTGCATTTTATCTCTCATTCTTTTCCTCTTGGTTGTATATGCATATTGACTGTCCAAAATTAAATGAAAGAGACTAGGAATGTGATCTATATATACTCTTTCCATCCAATCTTTCCTAAATCTGAAAATATATTGGATTTATTTTAGATTTGGCTCAAGATTTTGTGAGATTTCATCTTGAGGATTGAGGTAATTTCTTTCTAAGTCTTTTCCTTGTTTTTCTTCTCAAGTTATTTAACTTACATGTAAAGCTTTCATTTTTTATTTACATGTGATTAAATTCATGTTTCTTCTACTTTTATCTTCTATTCTGAAGATGCATATGCAGTCGGGATTAAAAACCTCGTTCTATGGTGAAGAAAGAAACAAATCCAATGCAAATTCATACATGTGCTATTTTCCAAAATGTCCACTTGCATAAGTTGCTGCCCCATATGCAAAGAAGCTAAAAAAACTCACTGTTTGACCTCATATGCAAGTGTTCGCAAAAGATTATCATGCGCATGACATATTCATGTGTGAAAATGCTTTTCACATCTCTTTAGACTTGCTGTCCAGAATGTGTAAATGCTTCCAAAAGCCTACCATGCACATGGAATGTCCATTTATGAGCTGCAAATAATTCTAAAAACTCCCACCTTGCGTATTGAACACTTACCCATATACACCTTCCATATATCAAAACTCCAAGCTTGTTGTCCGCATACGTACAATGCCTCCAAAATACCAAGTTCTTCCCAATATGCATTATGGATTGAAAAACCCACCTCTTTCATAATGTTCAACATGCAAACCTGGCAAAAAAGCCCACATTTTTGTGTCCTTTTATGACTTCAAATAAATGAAGGTTTGTGTTGTAAGAAGCAAAGTACTCCCCATACTATGGCAAATGAAAGAAGTGATCTTCCTCAAACTTGGTTCTTCTCAACTCGGCATATGGTGTTCTTCCCAACATGTGATTAAGTTTCAAAGACTGGATTACAAATTCCACGGTTGCAGAGGCATATGAAGCAGGAGCAACCATATGATGGAGCCAGACAAGGAGGCGAGAAGTGTTGAATAATGAGCATATAGAATGCTTTCAAGACTGAAACAGAGAGACAAAGATGCTTCCTAGCAATCACCACTATGATGCAGAACAATCAAGGGTGCGGGTTCATACTTCGGTTTGAGATGCTTTCACCAAACCAGAACACATCACTCATCAGGCATCTTGTAGTAGCGTAAAGACCGACAGAGGATGATGCAAATAGATGTCGTGTCTTGTCAGACACTTAGATGATTTCCTTATGTATTTTGTAAAAGTGTAGAATCTTTGACAGATTACACGATAATATGTAATTGCATGTGATAGTATCACGTGCAAAGTAGTCTCATGTAATCATGTTGCAAGGACATTAGGTCCTACAGCATTGAATAAGTCAAAGCTAGTTAGTTGTAGATAAGCATTGAATAAGTCAAAGTGGTTAAGGGTTCCCCCTTTCTTCTCCACATTTCTTCTCTCCTCTTTTCCTATATAAAGAGTGGGGTTCATTGTAAATATTTATCTTTTGTTTTAGCAAGAAAGGCTATACTTGAGAACTTGTGTGGTGAAAACTTTGTGTTTCATTGTACGAATTGTCAAAAGTGAATAAAAGTAACAAGATTTTCCAAACTTTGTGTTGCGAATCTTGGGATTGAATGGTGTGTTCTTATGTTGCATTGTTCAATCATTCTTGAATTCATTTCATAAGCTAAACTTGTGTGAATCATTGGAGGTTTCAATTCACCTTTTGAGAGACTTTGAGCTACGAGAGGAGAATTGCTATAATATTAGTGGTTGTGAATACTGGGAATTGAAGACTTTGAGCTTCAATTTTGAGTATTTTTATTTTTATTTTTAGAATTATTAGCGAGAGACTTTGAGCCTCACTATTAGTTCTTATTATCTCAAAATAGGATTAATTGCAAGAGACTTTGGGCCCTTGTTTTAATTCAACAAATATATTTATAATTGTTGTCTTAGGAGTTGTTCTTACGTCAATTGCTAAGTCACTGGTATTGTCGTAGCAGTAGGTGATCTTTGTAGAGTTAATAAGTTGTCTTTATTTGTGAATCTTCTTCTTAAAGAAAGAGGAAAGGATCAAAAGTATCACCCTTATTCAATTTCAGTTGAAATCCTGCTAAAGCCATCTACGGTAAGAAGGGAGCCTCCCCTATTGCTGAGAGGAGAGATTTATCTCATGATACCGTTGTCTAAAGTTACAATTTTGTAAGGTGTAGTCTTAGTAGCTTACAAAATTTTTAGCCAACAGTTTTTGGCGACTCTCTTGGGGATTTGAATACTATTTCTATTACAAGGTTGATAAGAAGTTCACTTAAGAAGACTTTGAGCTTCTATTTGAGTTTCTCGTCCCAGAGAAGCAACGGAAGACTTTGTGCCTTTAACAGACACTTTCCTTCTTTACACATTTTTGTTGTTTTATCTATTATCTACCTTCACTTTGCAATCTTTTTCTAAAAAAAGAGAAAAAGATTAATCGTTTGTTCTAGAAGAGAGAACTAAACGATGCTCCATCCAAATTTTATTTAGTTGATCTAAATTGTTCTACTAGGGACACGATACGCATTCGGAAGGCTCATACTTTCGTTTGAAGTATGCTTGTGTCCTATCCATTGTAATTATTCCATTATTTTGATGTTTCTTATAGTTTTTCAAGATTTTTACCAAGGACATGTAAATGGCCCAAGATCCTTGGGGAAATGCTTTTGGTCTGTTGAATCTAGCTCTACCTCTACATGCTCTTCCTGATGGCTCGCGGAAGAATTTTCCAAAGTTCTCCGGAAATGGATAGCAACATCCTGATGAACATATTGCTGTTTTTTACATTGCGTGCGGTGTTCTTGGTGTTGAACATGAGGACATGTCTATAAGGCTATTCGTTGAAAGTCTCCAAGGTGTAGTTGTTGATTGGTTTTATCACCTTGCACCACAGACTATCACAAACTGAGCTACTCTCATAGCCAAGTTTGAAGAAAGGTTTAAACTACCTGAAGATGCTCATGCCCTGTTGGCCCAACTCACCCAGCTAAAGAAGGCATCTCATGTACCTATGGGTGAATTTGTGGCTCATTTCAATAAATTGATATAAAGGATTCTAGCTATTGCTCGGCCTACAGCTGCAAATTTGAAGTGTTTCTTTGTCAATGCTCATATTCATGAAGTCAGTTCTCTATTGAGAAGAACATCTCCCACTACTCTTGCAATTGCACAGACATTGGCCATTGGAATTGAAGATGATCTTGTTCTTGTTGGGCAGTTAAGAATTCAAGCAAGTGGGTTTGAAGAAAGTTATCTTTCTTCCGATTCATTTTCTCCCATGACAAGGACAAATCCTGCGGTGCAGAGGTTGGCAAATGAGTTGCTTGCTCTCAAAAAGCAAATAGCTCAGGGTATGTTCTTCATTCTTGAACGAAGATGTACAAAGAAAACCTCTTCTAAATGTTGCTCATAGTTCTGCTAATGAGAATCAAAAAAAGTTGGTTTTATCACCAAAGAAGCTTGCTATTGAGGCACCATCAGTGAAGGCAACAATAAAGCATCCTGAATCGTAGGAAAGTGATCTTGTTATACACTTCCAAGAAAAGGAAGAAGACATAGATGGCGACTCTTATTTCTGGTTCACGTAGTCTCAGAAAGCCATTGATGAAAATAAGAAAGATGCAACTCTATCTTCTGACGCTCAAGTGAACAAAGACGATCATGTCATTAGACATGAAAATATGGACATGCGTGAAGGTTCCAGTCAAGTTAAAAAAGATGCATTTGTGTTTCAAGGTCATGAACTTGAATATGCTTTGCATAAACGTCCTACCCCTGAACTTGATGAAGATCATTTCATGACTACTATAGAAGAGTTTTGCTCAAAACTTGTTGGTAATTCTCCTAAATTTGAAATTTGTGAACAACATACTGAAGAATGCATTACAGTCATGTATTCATCTGAATCACATGAAGCGAATGATTTGGAGCATGAGATTGTCATGGTTGAAAAATCCATCACTGAAGTTTCAGCTGGAAAGTAAAGTTCAGTCTTTGTTCTATCAAGGGGATGTCCCATAAGACATCTCGCTTGGCTGGAGGCCAACAGGAAGGCAAATATTCCACTTGTACTTGAGCATGAAGATACAATTGAGAAAGAAGTTAAATAGGCATTTGCAGTTCAACAGGAGCAGTTTAGCAGCAACAGTACATATGATTCATCTCAAGAAGGTGAATTTGTTCATTTCTTCCAAGAGGTGTTACATCAAGCATTGGCATCATTGCTCCAGCTGTTCGTGTTTCATGGTTACAAAGTTGCATATGAACATGCAAGGTACTACAAGCTACTGAAAAAAGGTAGCTATTTTGTTGAGCGAGTAAATGGTTTCATCTTTAAAAAAAAAAAAGGTTCAAAATTTGGCTAGTTTAAATTAGGTGGGTTTTCTTCATTTTCACTAAGTGCATTTGCACAATTTTGTTTTGTTAGGCGTTTTGTGTCGGTCACGTCATCATTTTGCTGTGTTTTTGGTTGCTTGACTCTATAGCCCAATGGATACTAAGGCACTTGGAGATTTTGGGTTCTACATTTCTCGTTGTTTCTAGGAACAAACGAGTTACATTCCCCAGTTAAAGCTAGCTGTTGTCCTCAATTTTGAGATCACAAAATCGGGGCAACCCTACGGAATTTTCTTGTCAATTCGTAGTAGTATCCTCTATAATTTGAACATTCTGGATAAAGTGTTAATAGAGATAATTCGTCATCCTTGAAAAGTTCTTTGTAACACACGTTTCATGCGTTCTTAAGTCTTTTTCTTTGTTTTTCTCTTCTTATTTGCAATTTTTAATCTTGATTTTCCCTCGAGTCGATAGCCTTTTGAAATACGCTCGTTTCGAGCTAACTTAGACATCAAACGGACCAGTATAACTCAAGTTATGATGTAAAAGGTGGGGTTTTTCAGTTGACTGCGTTTCGTACTCTTTAAAAATCCTTAAAAGGTGGGGTTTTCAAAGTCAATTGCACGAGTTTGAATTATATTTGATATATTAGGTGGATTTTATAGTCTATTTTCAAATTTTAACTCATTCCAAGTTGATTTGACTATAGTTTTTAATATTTTTATGAAATTAGCTTTAAAATAGTCTAATTTCATGTTACTTTATTAAAACACTATAGTTATATATTAAATTAATTTGAAATTAAAGACTTAAGTATTAAAGGTGTGGTTTTTATTCTTCATTGCATATCATCAATGTGCAAAACACTTTTTAAAACTCACCTCTAAGTCTTTTTCTTATTAAATACGTTGTTTTTAATTGTAACTGCATATATATTCTATGTATTTTGAACATATGTAGTTGAACCTCTAAAGAGCGTATTTAATCCTTATGAGTGTTGTTTTTATATGCGATTGCATATTTAAAACAACATATTTAAACTCTCTGAGTGGCTTTTTCTTCATGGAAGTCATATGTAAATGCACTCCAAAAGTGCGTATTTATTTCTTTATTTCTCTATCCTTCTTATGACGTCAATTTTTGAGAGCATTACTATTGAGCGTTGTTTTGACACAAGCCAACTTGCTAGGATCTCGAGATTCAATTTCCTCTCTTGAAAGAATAACAGAGTTACTCCCACGGTTCTCCGGGGTCTGGTCACAACCTTGTTGGTTACTCAGTTGAAGATAAATGTGATTGTTCACGAGGAGGCCTTTGCTGGTACATTCAAGACAACAAACTATAAAATACTGTTAGTTTCTTTTCTGGTATTTTCCGTTTTAACAAGTATGGGTATGGTAAATAACATGCAACTTTTGTATGTTTCAAGATAGCGATTTTCAGAATTTCAAAACAGAACTTAAAGAGATGAGGGTAACAAGAAATGCAGCAAATTGTAAAGAAAAGTGAAATCCTAAGGACATAAACCATTGTAAACCCTTCCTTGCGAATTGAATGCTGGAGAGATTTGGAACAACCCACGAAGCATAAATCAGACCACGTCACAATTCACTACTCCACAGATGCAAGCGTTTTGGAGAAAAGATATGTTTTACCCGTACGAGATATTCAAAATCTATCAAATTGCGAAGCCACCAAGACGTGCGCACCCACGAGACAGATTTATCGTTAAGACCAAAGATGACCTCCTCCACACATTCATCACAGCAAGGTAGATATACAACAGCAAACTCCAACTAAAAGTAGAACGAATTCGAAACACAACAACACAAAGGGCTCTCTGAAAATAAAGAATAATGCAAGCATACGTTCAATAAATTCGCATAGATAGCAGTAATTCACACACCATGAATGAAGCACCCAATGTAGATCTTTATTGTATTAAGAAGTCGTCCCTTTACATTGCTTTTTTATTACAATATATAGATTTTTGATCTACAACTCTGATTTTTGGAGTTAGGGCATCAGAGAGTCTAAACTAAAGAACAAAAGCTAAAACTAGAACTCTGCTGAAGGGAAACTACTGTTAACTGATACTATATAAATCGCATGGATTCTTAAACCCATTTACAATCCATTTGCTCATGCAAAGAGGGCAAAATTTGCCAAGAAGAGAAAGGGAAAGAAGGTAAGTTTCTTCTGTGAACTTGGAATCTTCTTGATTCTTGTGGTTCTTCTTGGATTCTTCATCTGAGGTGGTTACTGGCGGTGGGAACTGATAGGAGACCCTTAGTCCCTCTAAAATGAACTCAAGTTGTCCATTCATCTGATCTGGAGTCCAACTGGTGTTGAAAAAGGTGACCTTGCTGGAAGCACCCAGTTTTTAGACCCCGACCTCTACCCCAAAACTTTAATGCCTTTAAAATTTCTTGAGTGTTTCCCAACATTCAAAATTTGGAAGAGTCCCAAAACTTTGGACTTGTCGCAAGCCGAAAGGCTGAAAAAACTTGAAGGGGCTAAAAAGGCCGAAAGTTTCGAAGGTCGAAAGGCTAAAAAATGTTTCTTGTTTTGAGGCTGAAAGGCCGAAATGTCGGAGGCCAAAAGGCCGAAAACTCTGCCTTAGTAGAAATTCAGCTAAGTGTGAAAATCTTGCCCTGTGCACCTGTCAACTGGACCTTGAAGCTTTATCTAAGAAAGACCTCTAGGTGAGCTGTTCGGAGCCTCTGTACTATCTCCTGAACTTCTTCAAAATTTATCTCCTTTCTTTTTAACTTGGCGACTCTTCGTTCTTGTTCCTTTCTGAAGATAGTTAATTCAGAAGAGAAGAATGTGATCTCTTCTTCATGTTGGGACATTCTTTGTATTTCCTCTTTTAGGTAAAATAACTGCTGCAGGGCCTCTTTAGTGCTAACTCTTGCCAAAACATCTTTGAACTGTTGAACCACCTCTTTTGACGGACGTAGAGCTTGTCTATCTTTATCCCGATACACATCAAGGCCGACCCCTGTGAAGAACGCATCCATATCTTCAATCCATTTTATTACTTCCTCTCACTTGTCAGCTATGAGGGCCTGGTGTTTCTTGTAAACCTTAATTGTTTTGGTCATCTGTTCAATCCATGCCTTAAATTTGTCTAGTTCTTCGCCTTCATAGACCTTCACCAAGATTTGGAAACATTGCTCTTGGATTATCTCCAAGTCCTGGAGGGATGCTTGCCACTTAACTACTTCTGAATCTATACCCCCATCATTCTCCACCAGGTCAATTAGTGAATTGGCCTCGACCAATATAGTCTGGTACGGGCTGAATACTAATGGGATAGCCTTCTCTCATAATTGTTTGAAGTTATTTCTCCAATCAACACTTGCTTGGATGAAAGAAGGAGTCAAACCTGCCAACAAATCCGGTGTAGCCCTTTTATTTAGCATGGCTTGTAATGAAGCCTCTGAACAATTTGGGTCAATAGGACCCACCATCTTTTGAATGAATCCTTTTAGAGCTTCATTTTGGTCTGTTAAGGTTTTGATGGTCTCTTCATCTTTATTCATGAACCCCAAAGCATGCTTAAGCCCTAGAGCTGCTAATGCCTTTCTCCCTTCTCTGGTGGGTTCGCCCAGATCCACCTCCCTGAATGTATAATCTTCCATTGTGCCAGGTGTTTGAGAAATGTTGGGGGGTGGGATAGCTATCTGTGCTTTCCAATGACCCCTAGTGTCCTGAGTCACATATGACATGGTTCTTGCTAGTACATCAATTTCTACCTGGTGGAAGGCTTGCTTTACAGAGGTCATATTTGTATCTTCTCCGTCCAATTCATTGGTGTAAGTTCTCTTCCTGGGTTACATCTCCTTGGTAAACCAAGTAGGTTTTCCAGATGCAGTTACAGGTTCATATGGCGCAACCTGGAGGATCAAAGTTAAGCCTTGTACTCCCAGAGTTATTTCTTGCTCTGATTCCTTCTCCTGCCCCCTTTCTTGTTCGCTCCCTCCTTCCTTCATTCTCTCCCCCTCTATATCCATATCCATTTCCCATTCTTCCTTCTCTCCCTCCACCTCACCTTGTTCAGTTACCACATTTTCTCCATCTTTGTCTGGGCCGTCGTCTGCTGAAGAGTCAATTAGTACTTTTGACCTAAGACCGGTCATGACCTCCAGCATGGTCTGGAAAGGTGATGTACCTTTCATACTTACTGCTTCTTTGGAAACTTGGGTGGAGCATGTTGAAGGGATTGATGTTGATGGAGTAAGTGTTTGTATGGATAGAGTGGGAGATGGGAGAATGGTAGTACTAGAGGAGGGCGGATTTGGTGTAGGAGTAGGTGTTGGGGTTGGAATTAATGGTGGTGGAGTAGGAATTGGAGGTGGTAGAGAAGATGGTGGAGTAGGGATATCAGGTGGTGGAGTGGAAATAGGTACTTCCCCTACTATATTATCTGTAGTAGTGACTCGGGCTATCCCACTATCCTGAACCTCAGGATCTTGAGTGGAACTAGAGCTCACTTGTGTAGCAGGGACATCCATTAAAGGATTGGTGAATTGGACCAGTGGTTGAGTGAGGATCACCTAGGGCTGAATAAGCGATGGTGCTTTAGTGTCTACATCCTGGCCGTGATCTGAGTAGCCTTCAAGTCCTTCAAAATCAGAAATCATAAACTCATCAGATCCTAAGGCATCCAAAGGATTATCATGCTCTTTAGGATCTTCTTTATGTTTCTTGGTAACTTCCTTTTCTCTCCTTTTTTGCAATCTCGCCCTTCGGACTAGGGGCTTATCTTCTTCTGCTTCCACAGACTCTTCTTGTACCATTTCTAACCGTGGAGATTCATAACTCTTCTTCCTCTTATATGTTTTCTTTCCCTTCTCAGCGGTTGGGGAGATTGGCCAGAGGTAGATGGGCCTTCACCTAATAGGGGTTGTGACGACCCTGCTGGTGGGTCAATCTGGCCTGTCATTCTGGTTTTCTTGGGCCTAGGATTAGAGCCATATTCAACTTGTCATTCATGACCATACACGGTTCTTGGCTTCTGATGGGGAGCTTTCTTGTACTTAGGAACTGTGGACTTCTCCCCTCACTGTTTTTCTACTTTCCTTGAGGGCTCCATCAATGTTTTTACCAGGATTGGACTCATTTTGTGTGGCTTCTTGATCCAAGTTATTTTGGTCTTTATCACATGCCTCGCCCGGAAGTCCATGTCATCATTTTCATCCTTGTCCACCTCTGCGTTCATGATTGGCCAGTCATATACCTTGTCTTTTGTGTAAAGGTCCTCTAAGACCTCATCTGAATCACATTCCCAAACCTTTGAGGAGATAGGAACCTTTAATACCTCTTTTTCTAGAGTGAGGTTCATTCTGCAATAGTCCCGGATCCTGACCTCATGATCGTCTATGCAGTTTATCCAGTGATCTTCCAAGTGTGGCTCGTGTATGTAGAATTTGCCAATAATGTGGTTGTAAGTACCTATGGGGTGGCTCGCACTATTTTATAGAACTGCAAGGGACAATCATCCCGTTCAAAAGCCAAGGATTTGCAAACTTTCATGCCTTGCAGTGTGTATGGTCCCAAAGAGATAGGAAAGTCCCAACAGTGCTTCTTTTTATGTTTTATATGTTTGTATGCATCTGCGAGCTATCTAGCCATCTCCAATATAATTATCCAATTAGATGGGTACCTGGGCAGCTTCTTTGGTTGCAAGGTTGACCCAGCTATCCGAATGTATGTGAAAGTCCTGAATTGGATAAAATAGGCCCCAATGGCCCTTACTTTAGTAGCAGCCTCCTCTGAAATCCTCTTAGCAAAGTCACCTTCAATGGATCGAATGCCTACGAATATGAATGCATCGTTAACTATCCTGTAGTCAGGGGAATCCTCTAGCATGTGCGCCTTTTTATCAGCTGTGGGTATACAATGTGGGGCCACGCATTCAGATCATTTAGACTCCCCTTCTTGGTAAGGCCTGGATAATCTGCCCGTGCTGCTAGTAAGTAAACCACATAGGTGCTCATGTAGAACTTAGGATTATGTTTTACTGCTGTCAATTGCTCGTCCAAATTGTCACTAATAATAGTGCCCCAGTCAAATCTTGCCTTTCGTTCCCGGATCCTTTCTATCAATAGGATCATCCAGTGCTTGAGTTGAGTGGATTGAGGTAACCCATACACCCGGCTTATCAATGTTATGGCTGCTTGAATGTCATCTTTCATATAGCCTCTTCGGAGGTCTAACTTGTCCAACTTGTTCTTCGGAAGAGGCTGCTTGAGGTACTCATTGTTCATCATCTCATTTATTGTCTGCTCTCTATTTCCGAACCACCTTGTCCCTTTCTCAATATGGAAGTCATAGAACTTGTCTATGCCCTTGTGAAGGTGGAAAATGTCTTCAATGACATCTGGCCTTATATCCAGTACCACCTGACCCTCTGTGTTTACATCCACCCTTTTATTTGAGTCAGTGGTGAGCCAGGGTGACGATTAGCTCTGAAGATGAGACAGCTACCAGGTGTGCGGCTGCATTTACCAACCCACTTAGGACCAGTGCGGTGCAGTCGTCAGATCTGTTTGTTGGATGAGAACACTGAGTCAGGAACTCATTCCAGTCTACGTTATCGATGTTGGTATCCATTATCTCACTATGCTTGTTCCCCACCTTAGAAATCGGGGTATTCCCTTTATATTGATACTTCATCGGAGAGGTTATCTTTGGTTCAATCATTCCTACAATAAAACAAGTAATCAGTAGCTTATTGAATAGAACAAAAAAAAACAATTTAAACTAGGAAAGCAAGAAAGAGAGCTGTTTAAACATCTAAGTTCAAATTTTTGCGCTTTCAACCTGCGAAAAAAATAGGGTTATTTGAAGAATAAGGTCTGTCGGACCTTTCGGGATCCGAAACTGCAAAGTATTTGTTTGCAGATGCTGAACGTCTGAAACTGTCGAGGAACCCCGAAAGGCCAAACTAAATGTTGTAAGAAGGATTCTTTAAGCCCTTTCGGAGGTCTGAAAGGCCGACAAGTCTGAAATGACACTTAGGCTAAAAGTTTAGAGATCCATTTTCAACCTTTCGGAGGCTGAAAACCTGCGGCAAGGGCTGCGACCGACAAAATGAAAAAAAACCTAAAACCTAAGACAAAAGGGAAACTAGAAAACCATAGGCCCGACAGGGAGGGACGTCCTTGTTGAAACACAAAGGCACAAAGGCCCGACGACACCAAGAAACAAGGTGCCCTAGGTTGGACAGGCACTAAGAGCAGAAACAAACCCTAGACTGAGACCTGAAAGCACAAAACCAAGGCAGGCGAGAAGAACCTACCTCGAAAGAACTAGGAGTGGGAGGAAAACCAAACGGCTTGAGAACGCAAGTAGTCGACGAGGAGGAACAGATGAAATGGAAAGCGGAAAGAAAAAAATGACAAGTGACTTAAACTATGAAGGCCTCTCCTATTTATAATCCGCGAGATGACATCAGCCGTTCCAGGGCTTTCAGACTCCAAAAGACCAAAAATTTTGGAGAGAAGATGCCTTCGGCCTCTTAGAGTTTTCGGAGGCCAAAAAATCTAAAAGGGCCGAGTTCTCGGCCTTTCGGCCATATCGACGTTTTGGAGTACCTAAGTCCTCCGAAATTCCGAAAGGGCCGAAAGGTCGAAAAAGGGCTCTCTTCCCTTCTTTGACTTGGTTTAAGCAAATTTCTTCGAGGGCTGACTGGATTTTACACAAGGGGCAGACACGACCTAAAGCAAAAAAGACAAGAATGGGGGTCCCCATGGTCAGAGGACTAAAATAAATGGGGTGTGTGTTGTGGACCCACAACAAATAGCCCTGACAAAAAGAGGAATGACCAAGGAATTTCTTTATCAACAATACTCTTTCGAAAAGTAGCTTTGTAGTATAATAGAACCAAGAGGCAGTGGAGTCGATATTTTTTCAATGACCTCCAATTTGAGGCTCTTCCGTTGGTTTTTCTATGTGTGTTCATGTGTGTTTATTTCTTGACCCTTGGTTGTGATAACCAAGACGCTTGCCAGCCATTCCCAACCTTAACCAAATAGACCAGGGCTTCCCGGAAAGAGCTTTGCTTCCAGTCAGGTGTTCATAGCCCCGACAAATTTATGCCCGAGTTGCAAGTATAACCTTGCTGTACTGTCGGTCGGGCGTTCATAGCCCTAGTAGAGGTTGTCATAATCACCCAAGTCCATTCTGTCTGCTATGCTATAGCTTTCTTTCTTGAGAGCTCCGTCTTTTGGACAATCATTTTACCTCTTTTGCTTGCTTGGAGATGTATCAAGCATTAGATTTTAGTGTGTTCCATGCCTTTAGGTCCATAACCATTTTTTTTTTTCATCTGAGCAACGATTAGGCGGTGTTGCCCGGTTTTTTTACACTCGTGACCTCTTTGGGGCACTTTTCTTTTGAGTGTTTCTTTTTTTTTTGCTTTCCCTTTTGGGCTATCCTTTCTTTCGTTATTGCCTCCGCATTAAGTTCAGACTTGGGTTCTGGGATTGGTGGGTACCCGAACCTATGCACTCAGGTTGGCTACAACTGGCAAACGCCCTAGAAACCAACACCCTCGGGTGTTATATCTCAATGTGTCCTCTGATAAGGATAACCAAATTTTGAACTCCTTGTTTGTCAATGATAATTATCACTAGTTTGTCTTTTGGGAAGGTTCTTCTACGCCACACATATCCTTTGAGAAATTTGACTAAGAAATACCTCAGCTCCTTTTGTGGACCACCTCAGACTGGATCCAAAACAAACTGACCCAAAGCAACAAAATGAGCCCCTGACAAAAGAAAACAACAAACACGAACGGAAAGAAAGACTGACGGCAAGGACGACAAAGAAAAAGAAAAAATGTAAAAGTGACTATGGTACAAGGGATGAAAGACGGTCCCGCTCAGGATCCAAAGTAATGTTTGAGGAATTTCCCATTGATGGGAAATGGGGTCAACTCTCCGTTCAATGTGCTGATCCTAAAAGTATTCTCCGCCAGGATCTCTGATATTTGGTAAGGGCCTATCCACAGTCTTTGGAACATGGTGTGGCTGCCTGGCTTTCCTTTCGCCTTATCCCATATGAGGACAAGGTCAGAAATCCTGAAGGCCTTGATGGTAGCTCTCTTGTCAAACCACCTTTTGACTACAGCCTGATGCTTTGATACATGTTCCAGGGCTAAAGTTCATTTCTCCTCTAGGTTCAAGAGATTCATGAGTCTAATTTGTACCCGATCTTCCTCCCCTACATATTGGTCCATGAATCTCAGAATTGGGATCTTTAGGTTCATAGGAAAGAACGGTTGCAAGCCGTAGACTAGTTGATATGGAGACGTCCCCAGGGCGTTCTTGATCCTTACGCGATCAGTCCACAAAGCATATTTCAGCTGCGTGTGCCAGTCCCTAGGGTTGTCATCTAGGAGGTGTTTAGTCACTGTTGTCAAATTTTTGTTTGTAGACTCTGCTACACCATTGCCTTGCGGATAGTAATTTGAAGTGAATTTGAGGATTACCTTGTTTACGAAAGTCCATTGTGTGAGCGAGGCTAAGGAGAAAGAGGGAGCATTGTCACATACCAGATAGAATGGCATCCCAAACCTAGTTATGATGTGCTCCTCCACGAATTTGGTCATGACCTCTGTAGTACAATTCTTCAGTGCTTGCGCTTCTGTCCAGCGTGTGCAGTAGTCAGTGGCTGTCAAGATAAACTTATGTCCTGTAGATGAAGGGGGGTTAATCACTCCAACAAAATCTAAATCTCATTGGGAAAATGGGCGTACCTCATAGACTGGTTGTAGGGTCATTGCTGGGTTTCTATCTCGATTTGCGCTAGTTTGGCAAATGTGGCAAGATCTCACGTGCTCGCTAGTATCTTTAAATATTGTAGGCCAAAAATATCCTGCCCTCAGGATTTTGTGAGCAGTGGCCTCCGCCGCTCTAGTCTCATTCCATATTTATCATGAAATTCCACCAGGATTTGTTTCGCCTCCATTCTATCCAAGAATCTTAAGTACAAACCCTCATAATTGTGTTTGTACTATTGTCCACCTTTTAGCATGTAAGAGCTGCTTTTGATCTTTAAAGCTCTTCTCTGGGAACCATTCATTCCTTCACGGCAGTGATTCTGTAACAAACAGTACACTATGTCTTGGTACCACACATCAGTGATAACACCTTGATCGGTGTATGTCTGGCAGACCAGACCTTCTTCAAACTCAGAGATCAGCTTCCTCAAGCCCTGGCCTCTTACCAACTTCATTGGTTGGATCTCTAGGTCAAACTCTTGGAGGATTGCCATCCATTTTCCTCTCCCTTATACTAGCTCATTCTGCATCAGGAGGGACTTAACTGCTGCGTCTGGAACTATCCCGATGACTTTACTCCTTAAAATATAATGTCTGAATTTCTTTACCGCCTTCACAAGAGCAAATGCCTACTTATCTAGATTTTGGTATCTGAGCTCAACATCTTTGAAGGGGCAACTCATAAAGGCAATGGGCCTTTCGTCCTCACTATTCTTCTTTTGTGTGAGGATGACCGCGCATGAGTGCTCTGACGCAAAAGAGAAAACTTTGAAAGGGATGGTGTAGTTAGGACTAGCTAGGACTAGTGCCGCGGCAATGGCATTCTTAATCTCTTCGAAAGACTTCTTGGCTAGGAGAGTCCATTCAATCTTGGCGTCTTTCTTGAGCATATCATTCAATGGTTTTACTATTTCTGCAAAGCCACTGATGAATTTTCTGACGAAGTTGGTCTTCCCGAAGAAATATTTCAGTTCCTTGCGGCTATGAGGCGGTGTCAACTTTAGGATTGCCTCCACCCTTTCAGGGTCAATGGATATCCCCTTTTCAGAGATGATATGTACCAAGAGCTTCCCTTCAGTTACCCCAAACACGCATTTCTTGGGATTGATGGAGACCCCAAATTCTCTGCACCTCTGAAGGCATTTCCTGAGGTCGTTTATGTGGTCAGTTCTTAGTTTTGAGTAGACTGTGAGATCATCCATGTAAATGATAATGCACCTCCCAACTAAACCTTTGAAAGCTATGTCCATTGCTCTCTGAAAGGTGGCTCCAGCGTTAATTAGCTCAAAAGGCATCCGTCGGTAGGCAAAAGTTCCCCATCTAGTGGTGAATACCATTTTTAGCCTGTCCTCTTCCTGTACAATCACCTGATCGTACCCAGAGTAGCCATCTAGGAATGACATCATTTGAGATCCATTAACATTCTGCAGCACTTCATCTAGAGATGGGAGTGGATAATTATCCTTTTGAGAGGACTTGTTGAGGTTTCAGAAGTCTATGCATAGCCTGATTTCTCTAGTCTTCTTTCTTACAGGTACTAGGTTCGCAACCCATATAGAATGTCGAATCGGGAAGATGATCCTTGCATCGAGTAGATTTTGGACTTCCTTTTGGATTAAGGGCTCCATAGTGGGATTCACGGGTCTTTGTCGTTGTCTAAAGGGCTTACAATCTGACTTCAAAGGGATGTTGTGCACTATGACTGAGGTGTCATATGTCTTTAATTCTTCATAACTCCATGCTATGACATCTCGATATTCAGTGAGAAGCTAGACCATTTTCTCCTTTTCTTCCTTGGTTCCCACCTTTCCGATGTGGACTTCTCTTGGTTCTTCTTCCGTGCCCACATTGTAGGTGTCACATTCTTTACCATCAGGTGTTATGTCAGGGCGTCTTCTTATAGCAGTCTTATCGCTGTCAAAAATCCTCTCTAGCTCTACCATTCCCTTGGGTATGGCATTGGTCTTTAGGTTTATGACGTCATGATCATCAGGCTCTTCAGGTTCAGCTGTTTCCTCACCTTCCTTCTCCTCGTCTATGATCTACTTTTCGAACACGTCGGTGCACATGATAAACTCTAAGATATGTTGATCATCCTAGAAGACTTGAAAGTTAGTGATATTATCCGGAATGGCCAGGGCTGAGACAAGCTCAACTGAGAATTTATTTAGTTTGGATTTTTCCATTGGATGTAGTGAACTGGATGAGACAGCCATTGCGTCAGCAATGACATTCTTTCTTCTCGGGATGGTTTTGATGTTGAAAGCGTCAAAGTCATTGATCAGATCCCATGCCCTATTTCGGTACGCTGAGAGCCTCTTATCATTGCAAGTATACTAGCTACGAATCTTCTTGACAACCAATTGTGAGTCTCCTTCCACCATCAATATTTTGATTCCCTTCTCGTGAGCTAGGAGGAGTCCGCGAACCAGTGCTTCATATTCTACAACATTGTTAGTACAAAGAAACTATAATCTATAAGCAGCATAGAAAGACTTACCTCTTGGATTTATCAATCTGATTCTTGCACCTGCTCCTTGTTTGCATTTGGTACCATCGAAGCACAGTTTCCATATCTCGGGCAGTTTAGTAGGGCTTGGTTTGGTTGTGCTTTTCTTAGAGAAACCCTTGGTCCTTGGTTTTCGGCCCCTCTCTCCATCATTGTCGGAAGAAGTTAATTCTCCTACATATTGAGTATGCCTAGGTTTGGGGAGTTTGTTGTCTTCATCAGCTTTGTCTTC
The DNA here is from genome assembly GCA_018584345.1 of Thuja plicata. NCBI lineage: Eukaryota > Viridiplantae > Streptophyta > Pinopsida > Cupressales > Cupressaceae > Thuja > Thuja plicata. The sequence goes on along the minus strand of MU227705.1, from coordinate 1,116,973 downwards.
TACCATTCTCCTAAAAGGGGGACACGCTCTGTCATCTGAGGTACTCCAGTTGCTAAGAAAATTCAGGGCAACGCTTCTATCTTCATAGTCTGATTCACTGTCTTGATTTTGAGGTTAACTGCTTGCAAGGACTGGGCTGTCCATATCGGGCGTGGCATTGTTCTTGTCTTTTATCACAAGTACATCTTCTTTTATTGTTAGTGCTTCTGGCAGCTTATTCGGTTGGGAAATTTGAGCCAACACTCGTGATAGGGCTTCTTGAGAATTGGGGCATGTAAACTCTGAATGACTAGCCCAATGTAATCGGCAATATCTAGGTAGTAACAAAATATTAGGATCTGCGTCTTGACCCAAATGCCGCAGGCTGGCTGTCGTGCTGTTGATGAAACCTTTGAAAATGTCATCACCAATTTTTTTCTCAAGGAGACCTTGGATGGGACTATGGTCTGACTCTTCACCCTCTCGAATCTGGAACATAAAAACATCATCCATCCGATAAGTGCCCAAATCGGTTTGGGTGAACAACACTTCATTTGGGGTATTGTATTCAGTGATCATCCTTTTCAGTTTAGGCTCGGAATCTATCTTGATCTGGTTGTTCAAACCTCTCCATGGTAGCCAGAGCTGGGTGAAATCTGTAGAGAGCCACCCTCTCAAGCACTTGGTCCATTCTCGACTCAGCAGCATCCCATAAGTCTCAGGTATGTCCACTATGTGTATATCAATGCGCTCTTGTATCTTGGGATCTGCGACTAGTTGAATGTGCACGTCTTTGAGTACACCAATTACTTTGACCTCAGTTTTGTCCAGCTGTATGACCACCCGGTTCGTTATTTGGGGCACCATCCCCAACTTCTAGCAAATTGATAGGGGCATAACATTGCATGAGGCTCCTGAATTGATTAGGCAATTATGTAGGTTTTTTCCAAACATCCGCAGGCTGAGTAAGAATGGTGGGACCTCCACCTTATCTGCGAATACTACAGGGAATGCCTCGAAGGTGTTGATATTGGACGTGGAAACCCTTGCACTATTTGAAGGGCCAGGCTTTGAATGATCCAAGGATCTTAAAAGGGCTTCCTTTTGAGATGGGCAACCTTGCAATAATTCGAACATGGATATGTTCGCCTTAGTTTTCTTGAGCTCATAAACTGCACTGTATTTTTCATTCGACCAGGTCGTACCTCGGTAACCAGTATATGTACTTGTTGTAGGAGGTATAGGAGCATTTGGGCCCGTTGGAGGTATGGGGTTGTTACTAGCCCGTGGATCTGGTGGAGTTGGTTGTTTGCCTAGAGGTATGCCATCGGTGAGGGGTTCCTTTCTACTCCGAAGGTTATATGAGTTCCTTTGATAATTCTGGAAGGCATGTACCTCAAAATATTTAGGTTCATTTTCTCTCAAAAAAGGGAAGACGAATTCGTCTTTTCCTGTATAGGCTTTTGAGCCTCCTTCTTTTTCGGACTCATAGGAATCGAATACCATAGCATTGAATTACACCAAGGGCCCCTCAATATTCTGAGTGTAGTGGTCTTGGGAATTGTTCACATATCCATTACTATCCTGATGCTTAATTGGAGCCCCAACAAAATTGGCCTCCAAAGCCTCATAGGTATTGGCATTGTCCACTGGGATGCTTCCATTATTGGGTCTTGTGTTACATGGCCGATTTGGCCTTTGCTATCCGAATGGTTTCTCCTACGTGTTGTTGTTGTTGTATGCATTGAAACCCCTATTTGGATTTTGATGGTATGTATTTGGACCAGTAGACGCTCATTGGTATCCACCTTGATTTTGGGGTGGGTTTAGCTTCATCCTGGTAACTTCGCTAGTGAGTTATGATAAAGTCTTCTTTACGACATCTAACTCAGAAGCCAAAAGGGCATCAGGCTTAGTTTTGGGTATAACCCTCTATTCTACGAATGTTGTCTTATGAGCTTTGTAGCCTGGATAAGTAATAGATGGAGGGACGGTTGTACATGGCTATGCCGATATAGGATTTAGCATAGGTAGGTGACTAGCTAAGGCTTGATTGTTTGCTGCAAATGGTTGTGGGACAGCAAGATTACTCATGATGGGCGCAGCCGCATAGCTCCCTTCTTGTGGGTCCATTTGCTAAGTGAAAGTGACGGCTTCATTGTACACCTTTTCAATCGTGTCTCTATCCGTCAGGGGAAGTCTTCTTAGAAAGATCGAGGTGAATGGATCTAAAGCCTTCAAGTAAAATTTTATGATGACCTCATCTGGTATAGTATAAGGAGCTTCCAGCTTTTGGTGCATTTTATGAAAACGATGATTAAACATAGCAATGGGCTCCTTAGGATCTTTCCTTGTGGTTATGAACTGGTGATGTGTCACAGTAGGATTGACATACAATTTGAACTGATTGAGGAATTTGGTTTCAAATTCATTCCATACTGAGATACACCCTCATGGAAAATTCATGTACCAGTTGTATGCAGACTCTCCCAAAGTGTATGGGAATAGACGACATACGACGTCTTGGTGGGAAATCTCTTTACACTTGCAAATTTCCTTTAAGGCGTGGATGTGTTCTTCCGCTGTCCTAGATTCGCCATATATAAATCGCGTACAAAACTTCTCCAAATTTTTGGGTAACTCATGGAGCTGCCCAACAAAGTTTAAAGGTGAGCTTGTGGCGTTGGCGAAAAAGGCCATTGGATGAGTTAGTTGCAAATGTCGATTTTGCATGTTTTGATTTTGGTCAATGATTGTGGTAATAGTTAGGGCAGCGATGTGTGATTGTTGTCCAAGAGGATTTTGAGGTACGACAAGGTGATGGGAAGATTTATCCTTTGCTTTGTCCTTGTCGCTGTGAGCTCTTTGATGGTGAGTGAGTTCAAGAAACTTGCCTCTTTTCGGAGATGATCTAAGCACACGCTCGAATCTCTCTGGAGAGAAAGATCCAATATTATCCAATTTTTTGAGTCTTGAGGCCCTCCTTCTAGCGCCACTTATGTTGAGCGTTGTTTTGACACAAGCCAACTTGCGAGGATCTCGAGATTCGATTTCCTCTCTTGAAAGAATAACAGAGTTATTCCCAAGGTTCTCCGGGGTTGGGTCATAACTTGCTTGGTTACTCAGTTGAAGATAAATGTGATTGTTCACGAGGAGGCCTTTGCTGGTACATTCAAGAAAACAAACTGTAAAATATTGTTAGTTTGGTTTTTGGTATTTTCTATTTTAACAAGTATGGGTATGGTAAATAACATGCAACTTTTATGTTTCAAGATAGCGATTTTCAAAATTTCAAAATAGAACTTAAATAGATGAGGGTAACAAGAAATGCAGCAAATTGTAAAGAAAAGTGAAATCCTAAAGACACAAACTGCTCTAAACCCTTTCTTGCGAATTGAATGCTGGAGAGATTTGGAACAACCCACGAAGCCTATGCACTCAGGCTGGCTACAACTGGCAAATGCCCTAGAAACCAGCACCCTCAGGTGTTGTATCTCAATGTGTCCTATGATAAGGATAACCAAATTTTGAACTCCTTGTTTGTCAATGATAATTATCACTACTTTGTCTTTTGGGAAGGTTCTTCTACACTGCATGTATCCTTGGAGAAATTCGACTAAGAAATACCTCGGCTCCTTTTGTGGACCACCTCAGACTGGATCCAAAACAAACTGACTCAAAGTAAAAAAATGATCCCCTGACAAAAGAAAAGAACAAACATGAACGAAAAGAAAGACTGACGACGAGGACGAAAAAGAAAAAGAAAAAATGTAAAAGTGACTATGGTACAAGGGACGAAAGACGGTCCCGCTCAGGATCCAAAGTAATGTTTGGGGAATTTTCCATTGACAGGCAATGGGGTCAACTCTCTGTCCTTCGGACTAGGGGCTCATCTTCTTCTGCTTCCTCAGACTCTTCTTGTACCGTTTCTAACTGCGGAGATTCAGAACTCTTCTTCCTCTTATATGTTTTCTTTCCCTTCTCAGCGTTGGGGGGAGATTGGCCAGAGGTAGATGGGCCTTCACCTAATAGGGGTTGTGACGACCCTGCTGGTGGGTCAATCTGGCCTGTCATTCTGGTTTTCTTGGGCCTAGGATTAGAACCATATTCAACTGGTCATTCATGACCATACACGGTTCTTGGCTTCTGAGGGGGAGCTTTCTTGTACTTAGGAACTGTGGACTTCTCCCCTCGCTATTTTTCTACTTTCCTTGAGGGCTCCATCAATGTTTTTACCAAGATTAGACTCATTTTGTGTGGCTTCTTGATCCAAGTTATTGTGGTCTTTATCACATGCCTCGCCTGAAAGTCCATGTCATCATTTTCATCCTTGTCCACCTCTGCGTTCATGATTGGCCGGTCATATACCTTGTCTTTTGTGTAAATGTCCTCTAAGACCTCGTCTGAATAACATTCCCAAACCTTTGAGGAGATAGGAACCTTTAATACCTCTTTTTCCAGAGTGAGGTTCATTCTGCAATAGTCTCGGATCCTGACCTCATGATCGTCTATGCAGTTTATCCAATGATCTTCCAAGTGTGGCTCGTGTATGTAGAATTTGCCAATAATGTGGTTGTAAGTACCTATGGGGTCAAAATGAGCTTGCACTATTTTATAGAACTGCAAGGGACAATCATCCCATTGAAAAGCCAAGGATTTGCAAACTTTCATGTCTTGCAGTGTGTATGGTCCCAAAGAGATAGGAAAGTCCCAACAGTGCTTATTTTTATGTTTTATATGTTTGTATGCATCTACGAGCTATCTAGCCATCTCCAGTATAATTATCCAATTGGATGGGTACCTAGGCAGCTTCTTTGGTTGCAAGGTTGACCCAGCTATCTGAATGTATGTGAAAGTCCTGAATTGGATAAAAAATGCTCCAATGGCCCTTACTTTAGCATCAGCCTCTTCTGACATCCTCTTAGCAAAGTCACCTTCAATGGATCGAATGACTACGAATATGAATGCATCGTTAACTATCCTGTAGTCAGGGGAATCCTCTGGCATGTGTGCCTTTTTATCAGCTGTGGGTATACAATGTGGGGCCATGCATTCAGATCATTTAGACTCCCGTTCTTGGTAAGGCCTAGATAATCTGCCTGTGCTGCTAGTAAGTAAACCACGTAGGTGCTCATGTAGAACTTAGGATTATTTTTTAATGTTGTCAATTGCTCGTCCAAATTGTCACTAATAATAGTGCCCCAGTCGAATCTTGCCTTTCATTCCCGGATCCTTTCTATCAACAGGATCATCCAATGCTCGAGTTGAGTGGATTGAGGTAACCCATACACCCGGCTTATCAATGTTATGGTTGCTTGAATTTCATCTTTCATATAGCCTCTTCGGAGGTCTAACTTGTCCAACTTGTTCTTCGGAAGAGGCTGCTTGAGGTACTCAATATTCATCATCTCATTTATTGCCTGCTCTCTATTTCCAAACCACTTGGTCCCTTTCCCAATATGGAAGTCATAGAACTTTTCTATGCCCTTGTGAAGGTTGAAAATGTCTTCAATGACATTCGACCTTATATCCAGTACCACCTGACCCTCTGTGTTTACAACCACCCTTTTATCTGAGTCATAGTGGTGAGCCAGGGTGACGATCAGCTCTGAAGATGAGACAACTACTAGGTGTGCGGCTTCATTTACCAACCCACTTAGGACCAGTGTGGTGCAGTCGTCGGATCTGTTTGCTGGCTGAGAACACTGAGTCACGAACTCATTCCAGTCTACATTGCCGATGTTTGTATCCATTATCTCACTATGCTTGTTCCCCACCTTAGAAATCAGGGTATTCCCTTTATATTGATACTTCATTGCAAAGGTTATCTTTGGTTCCGTCATTCCTGCAATAAAACAAGTAATCAGTAGCTTATTGAACAAAACAAAAAAAACAATTTAAACTAGGAAAGCAAGAAAGAGAGTTGTTTAAACATCTAGGTGCAAATTTTCGCGCTTTCAGCCTGCGAAAAAAAAGGCTTATTTGAAGAATAAGGTTCGTCGCACCTTACGGGATCCGAAACTGTGAAGTGTTTGTTTGCGGATGCCGAACATCTGAAACTTTCAAGAAACCCCGAAAGGTTGAACTAAATGTTGTAAGAAGGATGCTTTCGGCCCTTTTGGACCTTTCAGAGGTCCGAAAGGCCGACAAGTTCGAAACGACACTTAGGCCAAAAGTTTGGAGATCCATTTTCGGGCTTTTGGAGGCTGAAAACTTGCGGCAAGGGCCGCGACTGATGAAACAAAAAAAAATCTAAAACCTAAGACAAAAGGGAAACTAGAAAACCCTAGGCCAGACAGGGAGGGACGTCCTTGTCAAAACACAAAGGCACAAAGGCCCGACGAGACCAAGAAACAAGGTGCCCTAGGCTAGACAGGTACTAAGAGTAGAAACAAACTCTAGACTGAGACCCGAAAGCACAAAACCAAGGCAGGCGGGAAGAACCTACCTCAAAAGAACTAGGAGCGGGAGGAAAACTAGACGGCTCGAGAATGCAAGCAGTCGACCAGGAGGAGCAGACAAAATCGCAAGAAGAAAGAAAAAATGACAAGTGACTTAAACTATGAAGGCCTCTCCTATATATATTCCACGAGCTGACGTCAACCATTTCAGGGCTTTCGGACTACGAAAGACTGAAAATTTATGAGAGAAGATGCCTTCGGCCTCTCGGGGTTTTTGGAGGCCAAAAACTCTGAAAGGGCCAAGTTCTCGGCCTTTCAACCATATCGTCATTTTTGAGTACCTAAGTCCTCTGAAATGCCAAAAGGGCCGAAAGAGCGAAAAAGGGCTCTCTTCCCTTCTTTGACTTGGTTTAAGAAAAATTCTTCGAGGGCTGACTGGATTTTACACAAGGGGCAGACACGACCTAAAGCAAAAAGATAAGAAGGGGGGTCCCCATGGTAAGAGGACCAAAATAAATGGGGTGTGTGTTGTGGACCCACAACAAATAGCCCCGACAAAAGGAGGAATGACCAAGGCATTTTTTTATCAACAATACTCTTTCAGAAAATAGCTTTGTAGAAGAACAGAACCAAGAAGCGGTGGAGTCGATATTTCTTAAATGACCTCCAATCTGAGGCTCTTCCTCTGGTTTCCCTGTGTGTGTTCATGTGTGTTTATTTCTTGGCCCTTGGTTGTGATAACAAAGATGCTTTCCAGCCATTCCCTACCTTCACCAAATAGACCAGGGCTTCTCGAAAAGAGCTTTGCTGCCAGTCAGGCGTTCATAGCCCCGACAAAGTTTTCCCTGAGTTCCAAGTAAAACCTTGCTCTACTGCCGGTCAGGTGTTCATAGCCCCAGTAGAGGTTGTCATAATCACCTAAGTCTAGTTTGTCTGCTAGGTTATAACTTTCTTTCTTGAGAGCTCCATCTTTTGGACAATCATTTTACCTCTTCTGCTTGCTTGGAGATGTATCAAGCCTTGGATTTTAGTGTGTTCTATGCCTTTAGGTCCATAACCATTTTTATTTTTTATCCAAGCAATGATTAGGCTGTGTTGCCCAGTTTTTTTACACTCGTTACCTCTTTGGGGCACTTTTCTTTTTAGTGTTTCTTTTTTATTTGCTTTCCCTTTTGGGCTCTCCTTTCTTTCGTTATTGCCTCCGCATTAAGTTCAGACTTGGGTTCTGGGATCGGTGGGTACCCAAACCTATGCACTCAGGCTGGCTACAACTGGAAACCGCCCTAGAAACCAACGCCCTCGGGTGTTGTATCTCAATCTATCCTCTGATAAGGATAACCAAATTTTGAACTCCTTGTTTGTCAATGATAATTATCACTACTTTATCTTTTGGGAAGGTTCTTCTACGATGCACGTATCCTTGGATAAATTTGACTAAGAAAAACCTCGGCTCCTTTTGTGGACCACCTCAGACTGGATCCAAAACAAACTGACCCAAAGCAACAAAACAAGCCCATGACAAAAGAAAAGAACAAACATGAACGGAAAGAAAGACTGACGGCGAGGACGACAAAGAAAAAGAAAAAATGCAAAAGTGACTATGGTACAAGGGATGAAAGACGGTCCCGCTCAGGATCCAAAGTAATGTTTGAGGAATTTCCCATTGACAGGCAATGGGGTCAACTCTCTGTTCAATGTGTTGATCCTAAAAGTGTACTCCCCTAGGATCTCTGATATTTGGTAAGGGCCTGTCCACAGTCTTTGGAACTTGGTGTGGCTGCCTGGCTTTTCTTTCACCTTATCCCACATGAGGACAAGGTCAGAGATCCTGAAGGCCTTGATGGTAGCTCTCTTGTTGAACCACCTTTTGACTACAGCCTGATGCTTTGATAAATGTTCCAGGGCTAAAGTTCATTTCTCCTCTAGGTTCAAGAGATTCATGAGTCTGATTTGTACCCGATCTTCCTCCCCTACATATTGGTCCATGAATCTCAGAATTGGGATCTTTAGGTTCATAGGAAAGAATGGTTGCAAGCTGTAGAATATTTGATATGGAGACATCCCCAGGGCGTTCTTGATCCTTACGGGATCAGTCCATAAACCATATTTCAGCTATGTGCGCCAGTCCTTGCGGTTGTCATCTAGGAGGTGTTTAATCATTGTTGTTATATTTTTGTTTGTAGACTTTGCTACGCCATTGCCTTATGGATAGTAGTTGTAAGAGAATTTGAGGATTACCTAGTTTTTGAAGGTCCATTGTGTGAGCGAGGCTGAGGAGAAAGAGGGAGCATTGTCACATACCAGATAGAATGGCATCCCAAACCTAGTTATGATGCGCTCCTCCATGAATTTGGTCACGACCTCTGTAGTACAATTCTTTAGTGCTTGCACTTCTATCCAGCGTGTGCAATAGTTGGTGGCTGTCAAGATAAACTTATGTCTTGCAAATGAAGGGGGTTAATCACTCCAACAAAATCTAAACCCCGTTAGGAAAATGGGTGTACCTCATGGACTGGTTGTAGGCACATTGCTAGGTTTCTCTCTTGAGTTGCGCAAGTTTGGCAAATGTGGCAAGATCTCACATGCTCGCTAGTATCTTTAAATATTGTAGGCCAAAAATATCCTGCCCTCAGGATTTGGTGAGTAGTGGCCTCTGTCGCTCCATGTCTCGTTCCATATTTGTCATGAAAGTCCACCAGGATTTGTTTCGCCTCCATTCTATCCAAGCATCTTAAGTATAAACCCTCGTAATTGTGTTTGTACAATTGTCCACCTTTTAGCATGTAAGAGTTTCTTTTGATCTTTAAATCTCTTCTTTGGGAACCATTCATTCCTTCAGGGCAGCGATTCTGTAACAAAAAATACACTATGTCTTGGTACCACACATCAGTGATAACACCTTGATCGGTGTATGTCTTGCAGACCAGACCTTCTTCAAACTCAGAAATTAGCTTCATCAGGCCCTGGCCTCTTACCAACTTCATCGGTTGGATCTCTAGGTCAAACTCTTGGAGGATTGCCATCCATTTTCCTCTGCATTCTCCTAGCTCATTCTGCATCAGGAGGGACTTAACTGCTACATCTGGAACTATCCCGATGACTTTACTCCTTAAAATATAATGTCTAAATTTCTTCACTGCCTTGATGAGAGAAAATTCCTACTTATCCAGGTTTGGGTATCTGAGCTCAGCATCTTTGAAGGGGCAACTCATAAAGGCAATGGACCTTTCATCCTCACTATTCTTCTTTTGCGTGAGGATGCCCGCACATGAGTGCTCTGACGCAAAAGAGTAAAATTCGAAAGGGATGGTGTAGTCAGGACTAGCTAGGACTAGTGTTGTGGCAATGGCATTCTTAATCTCTTCAAAAGACTTCTTGGCTAGGAGAGTCCATTCAATCTTGGTGTCTTTCTTGAGCATATCGTTCAATGGTTTTACTATTTCTGCGAAGCCACTGATGAATTTTCTGACGAAGTTGATCTTCCCGAAGAAAGATTTAAGTTCCTTGTGGCTATGAGGCGGTGTCAACTTTAGGATTGCCTCCACCCTTTCAGGGTCAATGGATATCACCTTTTCGGAGATGATATGTCCCAAGAGCTTCCCTTTAGTTACCCAAAACACGCATTTCTTGGGATTGAGGGAGACCCCAAATTCTCTGCACCTTTGAAGGCATTTCCTGAGGTTGTTTATGTGGTCAGTTCTTAGTTTTGAGTAGACTGTGAGATCATCCATGTAAATGATAATGCACCTCCCAACTAATTGTTTGAAAGCTATGTCCATTGCTCTTTGAAAGGTAGCTCCAGCGTTAATCAGCCCAAAAGGCATCCGTCGGTAGGCAAAAGCTCCCCATCTAGTGGTGAATGCCATTTTTAGCTTGTCCTCTTCCTGTACCATCACCTAATTGTACCCAGAGTAGCCATCCAGGAATGACATCATTTGAGATCCATTAACCTTCTGCAACACTTTGTCTAGAGATGGGAGTGGATAATTATCGTTTTGAGAGGACTTGTTGAGGTTCTAGAAGTCTACGCATAGCCTAATTTCTCCAGTCTTCTTTCTCACATGTACTAGGTTCGCAACCCATGTAAAATGTCAAATCGACAATATGATCCTGGCGTCGAGCAGCTTTTGGACTTCCTTTTGGATTAAGGGATCCATAGTGGGATTCACGGGTCTTTGTCATTGTCTAAAGCGCTTAGAATCTGGCTTCAAATGGATGTTGTGCACTATGACTAAGGTGTCACATGTCTTTAATTCTTCATAACTCCATGCTATGACATCTAAATATTCAGTGAGAAGCTGGACCATTTTCTCCTTTTCTTCCTTGGTTCCCACCTTTCCGATGTGGACTTCTCTTGGTTCTTCTTCCGTGCCCATGTTGTAGGTGTCACATTCTTTACCATCAAGTGTTATGTCGAGGCATCTTCTTATAGCAGTCTTATCACTATCAAAAATCCTCTCTAGCTCTACCATTCCCTTGGGTATGGCATTGGTCTTTAGGTTTATGATGTCATGATCATCAGGCTCTTCAGGTTCAGCTGTTTCCTCACCTTCCTTCTCCTCATCTATGATCTTCTTTTCGAACACGCCAGCGCACATGATAAACTCTAAGATATGCTGATCATCCTGGAAGACTTGAAAGTTAGTGATATTATACAGAATGGCCAGGGCTGAGACAAGCTCAACTGAGAATTTCTTTAGTTTGTATTTTTCCATTGGATGTAGTGAACTGGCTGAGACAGCCAATGCGTCAGCAATGACATTCTTTCTTCTCGGGATGGTTTTGATGTTGAAAGCGTCAAAGTCGTTGATCAGATCCCATTCCCTATTTCAGTAGGCTAAGAGCATCTTATCATTGCAAGTATATTGGCTATGGATCTGCTTGACAACCAATTGTGAGTTTCCTTCCACCGTCAAGATTTTGATTCCATTCTCGTGAGCTAGGAGGAGTCCGCAAACCAGCGCTTCATATTCTACAACATTGTTAGTACAAAGAAACTGTAATCTATAAGCAACATAGAAAGACTTACCTCTTGGATTTATCAATTCAATTCCCACACCTGCTCCTTGTTTGCATTTGGAACCATCAAAGCGTAGTTTCCATATCTGGGGTGGTTTAGTAGGGCTTGGTTTGGTTGTGCTTTTCTTAGAGAAACCCTTGCTCCTTGGTTTTCGGCCCCTCTCTCCATCGCTGTCGGAAGAAGTTAATTCTCCTGCATACTGATTATGCCTAGGTTTTGGGAGTTTGTTGTCTTCATCAGCTTTGTCTTCCAGCATTCTCCTAAATGGGGGACATGCTCCATCATCCGAGGTACTCTAGTCGCTAAGCAAATTCAGGGCAGCTCTTCTATCTTCAGAGTCTAATTCACTGTCTTGATTTTGAGGTGAACTATTTGCAAGGACTGGGCTGTCCATATCGGGCATGGCATTGTTCTTGTCTTTTATCCCAAGTACATCTTCTTTTACTGTTAGTGCTTCTGGCAGCTTATTCGGTTGGGCGATCTGAGCCAACAGTCATGACAGGGCTTCTTGAGAAATGGGCCATGTAAACTGTGAATGACTAGCCCGATGTAATCGGCAATATTCAGGTAGTAAAAAAATATTAGGATCTGCGTCTTGACCCAGATGCCGCAGGCTGGCTTTCGTGCTGTTGATGAAACTTTTGAAAATGTCATCACCAATTTTTTTCTCAAGGAGACCTTGGATGGGACTGTGGTCTGACTCTTCACCCTCTCGAATCTGGAACATAAAAACATCATCCATCCGATAAGTGCCCAAATCGGTTTGGGTGAACAACACTTCATTTGGGGTATTGTATTCGGTGATCATCCTTTTCAGTTTAGGCTCAACATCTATCTTGATTTGGTTGTTCAAACCTCTCCATGGTAGCCAGAGCTGGGTGAAATCTGTAGAGAGCCACCCTCTCAAGCACTTTGTCCATTCTTGACTCAGTAGCATCCCATAAGTCTCAAGTATGTCCACTATGTGTATATCAATGCACTCTTGTATCCTGGGATCTGTGACTAGTTGAATGTGCACGTCTTTGAGTACACCAATTACTTTGAACTCAATTTTGTCCAACTGTATGACCACCCGGTTCATTATTTGGGGCACCATCCCCAACTTTTGGCAAATTGATAGGGGCATAACATTGCATGAGGCTCCTGAATCGATTAGACAATTATGTAGGTTTTTTCCAAACATCCGCAGGCTGAGTAAGAATGGTGGGACCTCCACCTTATCTGTGAATACTGCAGGGAATGCCTCGGAGCTGTTGATATTGGACATGGGCGCCCTTGCATTGTTTGAAGGGCCAGGCTTTGAATGATCCGAGGATCTTAAAAGGGCTTCCTTTTTTAGATGGGCAACCTTGCAATAATTCGAACATGGATATGTTCGCCTTAGTTTTCTTGAGCTCATAAACTACACTTTATTTGTCACTCGACCAGGCTGTACCTTGGTAACCAGCATATGTACTTGTTGTAGGAGGTACAGGAGCATTCGGGCCCTTTGGAGGTATGGGGTTGTTACTAGCCCGTGGATCTGGTGGAGTTGGTTGTTTGCCTAGAGGTATGTCGTCGGTGAGGGGTTCCTTTCTACTCTGACAGTTATACAAGTTCCTTTGATCATTTTGGAAGGCATGTACCTCAAAATATTTGGGTTCATTTTCTCTTAGAAAAGGGAACACAAATTCGTCTTCTCCTATATAGGCTTCTAAGCCTCCTTCTTTTCCAGACTCATAGGAATCGAACACCATAGCATTGAATTGCACCGGGGCCCCCTAAGGATTCTGGGTGTAGTGGTCTTGGGAATTGTTCACATATCCATTATTGTCCTGATGCTTAATTGGAGCCCCGACAAAATTGGCCTCCGAAGCCTCATAGGTATTGGCATTGTCTGCTGGGATGCTGCCATTATTAGGTCTAGTGTTCCATGTCCGATTTGGCCTTTGCTGTCCAAATGGTTTCTCCTGTGTGTTGTTGTTGCTGTATGCATTGAAACCCCTATTTGGATTCTGAGGGTATGTATTTGGACTAGTAGACACTCGTTGGTATCCACCTTGATTTTGGGGTGGGTTTAGCTTCATCCTAGTAACTTCGCTAGTGAGTTGTGATAAAGTCTTCTTTACGGCATCTAACTCAGAAGCCATAAGGGCATCAGGCTCAGTTTGGGGTATAACCCTTTGTTCTACGAATGTTGTCTTATGAGCTTCATAGCCTGGATAAGTAATAGATGGAGGCATGGTTGTACATGGTTGTGCCGGTATAGGATTTAGCATAGGTAGGTGACAAACTAAGGCTTGATTGTTTTTTGCAAATGGGTGTGGGACAAAAAGATTACTCATGATGGGCGCAGCCACATAGCTTCCTTCTTGTGGGTCCATTTGTTGAGTGAAAGTGACAGCTTCATTGTACACCTTTTCAATCGTGTGTATATCCCTCGGGGGAAGTCTTCTTAGAAAGATCGAGGTGAATGGATCTAAAGCCTTCAAGTAAACTTGTATGATGACCTCATCTATTATAGTGTAAGGAGCTTCCATCTTTTGGTGCATTTTATGAAAATGATGATTAAACATAGCAATGGTCTCCTTAGGATCTTTCCTTGTGGTTATGAACTGGTGATGTGTCACAGCAGGATCGACATACAATTTGAACTGATTGAGGAATTTGGTTTCGAATTCATTCCATACTAAGATAGACCCTCATGGAAAATTCAGGTACCAGTTGTATGCAGACTCTCCCAAAGTGTATGGGAATAGACAAAAGATGACGTCTTGGTTGGCAATCTCTTTACGATTGCAAATTTCCTTGAAGGCGTGGATGTGTTCTTCCGCTATCCTAGGTTCGCCATATATGAATCGTGTACAAAACTTTTTTGGATTTTTGGGTAACTCATGGAGTTGCCCAACAAATTTTAAAGGTGAGCTTGTGGCGTTGGGAAAAAAGGCCATTGGATGAGTTGGTTGTAAATGTCGGTTTAGCACGTTCTAATTTTGGTCAATGACTATGGTAATAGTTGGGGCAGCGAAGTGTGATTGTTGTCCAAGAGGATTTTGAGGTACGACAAGGTGATGGGAAGTTTTATCTTTTGTTTTACCCTTTTCGCTGCGAGCTCTTCGGTGGTGAGTGAGTTCAAGAAACTTGCCTCTTTTCAGAGATGATCTAAGCACACGCTCGAATCTCTCTGGAGAGAAAGATCCAATATTATCTAGTTTTTTGAGTCTTGAGGCCCTCCTTCTAGCGCCACATCTATTGAGCATTGTTTTGACACAAGCGTACTTGCTAGGATCTCAAGATTTGATTTCCTCTCTTGAAAGAATAAAAAAGTTATTCCCAAGGTTCTCCGGGGTCGGGTCACAACCTGCTTGGTTACTCAGTTGAAGATAAATGTGATTGTTCACGAGGAGGCCTTTGCTGGTACGTTCAAGACAACAAACTGTAAAATACTGTTAGTTTCTTTTTTGGTATTTTTCGTTTTAACAAGTATGGGTATGGTAAATAACATGCAACTTTTGTATGTTTCAAGATAGCAATTTTCAGAACTTCAAAACAGAACTTAAAGAGATGAGGGTAACAAGAAATGCAGCAAATTGTAAAGAAAAGTGAAATCCTAAAGACATAAATCGCTATAAACCCACGAAGCCTATGCACTCAAGCTGGCTACAACTGGAAAATGCCCTAGAAACCAGCGCCCTCGGGTGTTGTATCTCAATGTGTCCTATGATAAGGATAACCAAATTTTGAACTCCTTGTTTGTCAATGATAATTATCACTACTTTCTCTTTTGGGAAGGTTCTTCTACGCTGCATGTATCCTTGCAGAAATTTGACTAAGAAATACCTTAGCTCCTTTTGTGGGACCACCTCGGACTGGATCCAAAACAAACTGACCCAAAGCAAAAAAATGGGCCCCTGACAAAAGAAAAGAACAAACACAAATGAAAAGAAAGACTGACGGCGAGGATGAAAAAGAAAAAGAAAAAATGCAAAAGTGACTATGGTACAAGGGATGAAAGACGGTCCCGCTCAGGATCCAAAGTAATGTTTGAGGAATTTCCCATTGATGGGCAATGGGGTCAACTCTCTGTCCTTCGGACTAGGGGCTCGTCTTCTTCTGCTTCCTCAGACTCTTCTTGTACTGTTTCTAACCACGGAGATTCAAAACTTTTCTTCCTCTTATATGTTTTCTTTCCCTTCTTAGCCGTGGGGGGAGATTGGCCAGAGGTAGATAGGCCTTCACCTGATAGGGGTTGTGACGACCCTGCTGGTGTGTCAATCTGGCTTGTCATTCTGGTTTTCTTGGTCCTAGGATTAAAGCCATATTCAACTAGTCGTTCATGACCGTACACGGTTCTTGGCTTCTGAGGGGGAGCTTTCTTGTACTTAGGTACTTTGGACTTCTCCCCTCACTATTTTTCTACTTTCCTTGAGGGCTCCATCAATGTTTTTACCAGGATTGGACTCATTTTGTGTGGCTTCTTGATCCAAGTTATTGTGGTCTTTATCACATGCCTCGCTCAAAAGTCCATGTCATAATTTTCATCCTTGTCCACCTCTGTGTTCATGATTGGTTGGTCATATACCTTGTCTTTTGTGTAAATTTCCTCTAAGACCTTGTCTAAATAACATTCCCAAACCTTTGAGGACATAGGAACCTTTAATACCTCTTTTTCCAGAGCGAGGTTCATTCTCTAATAGTCTTAGATCCTGACCTTATGATCGCCTATGCAGTTTATCTAGTGATCTTCCAAGTGTGGCTCGTGTATGTAGAATTTGCCAATAATGTGGTTGTAAGTACCTATGGGGTCAAAATGGGCTCGCACTATTTTATAGAACTACAAGGGACAATCATCCCATTCAAAAGCCAAGGATTTGCAAACTTTCATGTCTTGCAGTGTGTATGGTCCCAAAGAGATAGGAAAGTCCTAGGAGTGCTTCTTTTTATGTTTTATATTGTCGTGTGCATCTGCGAGCTATCTAGTCATCTCCAGTATAATTATCCAATCGGATGGGTACCTGGGAAGCTTCTTTGGTTGCAAGGTTGACCCAGCTATCCAAATGTATGTGAAAGTCCTGAATTGAATAAAATAGGCCCCAATGGCCCTTACTTTAGTAGTAGCCTCCTCTGACATCCTCTTATTAAAGTCACCTTCAATGGATCGGATGACTGCAAATATGAATGCATCGTTAACTATCCTGTAGTCAGGGGAATCCTCTGGCATGTGCGCCCTTTTTATCAGTTGTGGGTATACAATGTGGGGCCACACATTCGGATCATTTAGACTCCCCTTCTTGGTAAGGCCTGGATTATCTGCCCGTGCTGCTAGTAAATAAACCACGTAGGTACTCATGTAGAAATTAGGATTATGTTTTACTGATGTCAATTGCTCATCCAAATTGTCACTAATAATAGTGCCCCAGTTGAATCTTGCCTTTCGTTGCCGAATCCTTTTTATAAACAGCATCATCCCGTGCTTGAGTTGAGTGGATTGAGGTAACCCATACACCTGAATTATCAATGTTATGGCTGCTTGAATTTCATCTTTCATATAGCCTCTTCGGAGGTTTATCTTGTCCAATTTGTTCTTCGGAAGAGGCTGCTTGAGGTACTCATTGTTCATCATCTCATTTATTGCCTGCTCTCTATTTTCGAACCACTTGGTCCCTTTCCCAATATGGAAGTCATAGAACTTGTCTATGCCCTTGTAAAGGTGGAAAATGTCTTCAATGACATCTGGCCTTATATCCAGTACCACCTGACCCTCTATGTTTACAACCACCCTTTTATCTGAGTCATAGTGGTAAGCCAGGGTGACGATCAGCTCTGAAGATGAGACAGCTACCGAGTGTGCGGCTGCGTTTACCAACCCACTTAGGATCAGTGTGGTGTAGTTGTTAGATTTTTTTGCTGGCTGAGAACACTAAGTCAGGAACTCGTTCTAGTCTACATTACCAATGTTGGTATCCGTTATCTCACTATGCTTGTTCCCCACCTTAGAAATCAGGGTATTCCCTTTATATTGATACTTCATCGGAGAGGTTATCTTTGGTTCAGTCATTCCTGGAATAAAACAAGTAATGAGTAGCTTATTGAATAAATAAATAAAAACAATTTAAACTAGGAAAGCAAGAAGGACAGCTGTTTAAACATCTAAGTGCAAATTTTCACACTTTCGGCCTGCGAAAAAAAAAGGGTTATTTGAAGAATAAGGTTCGTCGGACCTTTTGGGATCTGAAATTGTGAAGTGTTTGTTTGCGGACGCCGAATGTCTGAAATTTTCAAGGAACCCCGAAAGGCTGAACTAAATGTTGTAAGAAGGATGCTTTCGGCCCTTTAAGACCTTTCGGTCTTTCAGACCTTTCGGAGGTCTGAAAGGTTGACAAGTTTGAAACAACACTTAGGCCAAAATTTTAGAGATTCGTTTTTAGCCTTTCGGAGGATGAAAACCTGCGGCAAGGGCCGCAACTGAAGAAACAAAAAAAACCTAAAACCTAAGACAAAAGGGAAACTAGAAAACCCTAGGCCCAACAGGGAGGGACATCCTTGTTGAAACACAAAGGCACAAAGGCCTGACGACACCAATAAACAAGGTGCCCTAGGCTGGACAAGCACTAAGATCAGAAACAAACCCTAAACGAAGACCCAAAAGCACAAAACCAAGGCAGGCGAGAAGAACCTACCTCGAAAGAACTAGGAGCGGGAGGAAAACCAGATGGCTTAAGATTGCAAGCAGTCAACTAGGAGGAGCAGACGAAATCGCAGGCGGAAAGAAAAAATGACAAGTGACTTAAACTATGAAGGCCTCTCCTATTTATAATCCGTAGGCTGACGTCAGCCGCTTTGGGGCTTTCAGACTCCGAAAGACCAAAAATTTTGGAGAGAAGGTGCCTTCGGCCTCTCGGGGTTTTCGGAGGCCGAAAACTCCGAAAGGGCCGGGTTCTCAGCCTTTCGGCCATATTAGCATTTTGGAGTACCTAAGTCCTCCAAAATGTCGAAAGGGCTGAAAGGCCGAAAAAGGGCTCTCTTCCCTTCTTTGACTTGGTTTAAGCAAATTTCTTCGAGGGCTGACTGGATTTTACACAAGGGGCAGACATGACCTAAAGCAAAAAAGACAAGAAGGGGGGTCCCCATGGTCAGAGGACCAAAATAAATGGGGTGTGTGTTGTGGACCCACAAAAATTACATGTTTTCATAACATATGCAAAAGCCTTTGAAAACAATGTTTTTAATAAACTCCCAAGGACGTTGAATTTAGGGAGCATTACATATGTTTCCTTTTGTGCAAGCAGCTCTTAAAACAACATTTTTAATGATCTTCCAAGGGCGTCAATTTTGAAGGGAGTTACATATGAAAATATGTTTTAAAAACAATGTTTTTAAAAGTATTTCAAGGACGTCAAATTTAGGAGGCATTACATATATGTCTTTTCATCTACAAAGCATGTTTTGGCTGCTTTTGACGTCGATTTTTGGGAGCATTGTATGAGTTGTTTTCTTACACAAAGCATGCGTAATGTCATCAAAACAGTCTGCTTTGACTGTTTCTTCTTCAAAAATGTTTCATGGAAGGAGGGTTTTGAGAATTTTTCAGTCTTTTTCTCAGCCTAAACTGATTTTGGTGAGTTCTTTGTTCGTTTTGTGGATTTATTTTATCATTTTTGCTGGGATTTATGCCCTAGACGCCGTTTTTCTTCCTCGTTGCATATACAAAAGAAATAGTCAAAATGGTTGTTATTTCTTTGCATTTTATCTCTCATTCTTTCCCACTTGGCTGTATATGCATATTGACTGTCCAAAATTAAAGGAAAGAGACTAGGAATGTGATCTATATATACTCTTTCCATCCAATCTTTCATAAATCTGAAAATCTATTGGATTTATTTCAGATTTGGCTCAAGATTTTGTGAGATTTCATTTTGAGGATTGAGGTAATTTCTTTCTAAGTCTTTTCCTATTTTTTCTTCTCAAGTTATTTAAACTACATGTAAAGCTTTCATTTTTTATTTACATGTGATTAAATTCATGTTTTGTCTACTTCTATCTTCTATTCTCAAGATGCATATGCAAGAATTTCATCTTACTTGCATATGTAGTCGGGATTAAAAACCTCGTTCTATGGTGAAGAAAGAAACAAATCCAATGCAAGTTCATACATGTGCTATTTTCTAAAATATCCACTTGCATAAGTTGCTGCCCCATATGCAAAGAAGCTAAAAAAAACTCACTGTTTGACCTCATATGCAAGTGTTCACAAAAGATTATCATGTGCATGACATATTCATGTGTGAAAATGCTTTTCACATCTCTTTAGACTTGCTGTCCAGAATGTGTAAATGCTTCC
>MU227705.1:1063755-1097203 GCA_018584345.1 Thuja plicata | reverse complement strand
ATAATTCTAAAAACTCCCACCTTGCGTATTGAACACTTACCCATATACACCTTCCATATATCAAAACTCCAAGCTTGTTGTCCGCATACGTACAATGCCTCCAAAATACCAAGTTCTTCCCAATATGAATTATGGATTGAAAAAACCCACCTCTTTCATAATGTTTAACATGCAAATCTGGCAAAAAATCCCACATTTTTGTGTCCTTTTATGACCTCAAATAAATGAAGGTTCGTGTTGTAAGAAGCAAAGTACTCCCCGTATTGTTGCAAATGAAAGAAGTGATCTTCCTCAAACTTGGTTCTTCTCAACTTGGCACATGGTGTTCTTCCCAACATGTGATTAAGTTTCAAAGACTGGATTACAAATTCCACGGTTGCAGAGGCATATGAAGCAGGAGCAACCATATGATGGAGCCAGACAAGGAGGTGAGAAGTGTTGAATAATGAGCATATAGAATGCTTTCAAGACTGAAACAGAGACACAAAGATGATTCCCAGCAATCACCACTATGATGTAGACCAATCAAGGGTGCAGGTTCATACTTCGGTTTGAGATGCTTTCACCAAACCAGAACACATTACTCATTAGGCATCTTGTAGCAGCGTAAAGACCGACAGAGGATGATGCAAATAGATGTCGTGTCTTGTCAAACACTTAGATGCTTTCCTTATGCATTTTGTAAAAGTGTAGAATCTTTGACTAATTATACGATAATATGTAATTGCAAGTGATAGTATCACGTGCAAAGTAGTCTCATGTAATCATGTTTCAAGGACATTAGGTCCTACAGCATTGAATAGGTCAAAGTTAGTTAGTTGTAGATAAGCATTGAATAATTCAAAGTGGTTAAGGGCTTTCCCTTTCTTCTCCACCTTTCTCTCTCCTCTTTTCCTATATAAAGAGGGGGGTTCATTGTAAATATTCATCTTTTGTTTTAGCAAGAATGGCTATACTTGAGAACTTGTGTGGTGAAAACTTTGTGTTTCATTGTATGAATTGTCAAAAGTGAATAAAAATAACAAGATTTTCCAAACTTTGTGTTGCGAATCTTGGGATTGAATGGTGTGTTCTTATGTTGCATTGTTCAGTCATTATTGAATTCATTTCATAAGCTAAAATTGTGTGAATCATTGGAGGTTTCAATTCACCTTTTGAGAGACTTTGAGCTACAAGAGGAGAATTGCTATAATATTAGTGACTGTGAATACTGGGAATTGAAGACTTTGAGCTTCAATTTTGAGTATTTTTCTTTTATTTTTAGAATTATTAGTGAGAGGCTTTGAGCCTCACTATTAGTTCTTATTATCTCAAAATAGGATTAATTGCAAGAGACTTTGGGCCCTTGTTTTAATTCAGCAAATATTTTTATAACTGTTGCCTTAGGAGTTGTTCTTACGTCAATTTCTAAGTCACTGGTATTATCATAGCAGTAGGTGATCTTTGGAGTTAATAAGTTGTCTTTATTTGTGAATCTTTTTCTTAAAGAAAGAGGAAAGGATTAAAAGTATCACCCTTATTCAATTTCAGTTGAAATCCTGTTGAAGCCACCTACAGTAAGAAGGGAGCCTCCCATATTGCTAAGAGGAGAGATTTATCTCATGATACCGTTGTCTAAAGTTACAATTTTGTAAAGTGTAGTCTTAGTAGCTTACAAAAATTTTAGCCAACAAGTCCATAAGCAGTTGTCTGTGATAATCACAATTTCAAGATATAACTAAAAATATGTCTATCCATAAACAATGCGTGGTAGGTCTAAGAATCTAAATCTAAATCAGATTTCAAATCTTAATCACTGCCAGAATGAGGGTCTTCCTCAACCAATGGAACCCCAACCAATCCTAGAGGTGTGTCATCCTCAATTGGTGGAGCATCTTTGAGACTGACATCCCAACATAAGGTTGGAGTTTGATGATACTCAGGAGTCTGGCAATCTTGTAGTTGCAATGCACTATGAACAACCACTAACTTCTTTGATTGTCTAGATGTAAGGTTGTTCCTCTTGACTGATTGGATGAAGCTATATATGGACCAATTCCTCTCTGCAACAAAAGAATTGTCAACTTGTGGAAGAGGGTAAACAATAAGTACTCTTGGCTCTCATGTATTACTATCATTCCACGTCCACTATCCAATAAAGTCATGTTGAGCTAATGCAACTCTATCCGTCCTCGCCTCTGGTCTACTAAGGTTGGACTACGAAGATTGGTAAATGCAAGCTACTAAGTGCAAAATTTAGTAACATCCTCTTCTTTGTACATTTTTACAAGGGACTTAAAGAAGCCATCCCTCACTTGAAATGAACGCAAAAATATTGTTATTAAAGGAAATTTCTCTTATGAATGGCATTCATGAGAATAAATATTAATAATGAAGAGATAAGAGAACTACTTCACTCTTTAAAATTTAATTGAAAATTTAAGAATCACCTCTTCATCACTAGATGAAGCCACTCTCCTTGGTCTTTGTGTATACTATTTGATATTGAGAGTATAGGCTTCCATATGAAGCGTGGTGATCATAATGTTCTACTGTCATGTCACAATGGGCCTAAGATGCTCCTCATAAAATCCCAAAGTAGGGTCCCAGCTATGAATAACTTGTTTGATCGGCCAAAGCATGCCATCAAAGGTCTCATAAATCTCTCAAAGGTTAGGAGAGTTAGTATTACCATATCTAATCACTCGCTCAATAGGCTCAATGAAGAAGCAAATGTATCTAATCACTTGCTTGATAGGCTCAATGAAGGAGAAAATGTATCGGCAAGTGCAAACAAGTTACAAGTTAGATACATCTTAAATAATAAAATCAACAAAATTAGCAAAATCAGAAATAATTTAATAAAATCAGCAATGCAAATTTTCTAACCTTGTTATGGACAATCAGTTATCCTCAAGGATTATTTGCTTCACACTTATTAAGTTATTCCCTTCAATATGCTTGCCTCACGTCATTTACCCCACTCTACATTGGTCAACATGGATTGTAGACCCTCTTGAATCTCAAGCATCCTCCTCAACAAAATAAAGTAACTAGCATATCTAGTCTCCACTGGCTTGAGGAATTCCTTCAAAAAATGTCTCAAACAATGCAAGATAAGTGTGATGGTTGCAAATGAACATTTGCACATCTCTAGCCAATAACACCATTGCCTTCACCCAATCAATTTTTCCAATGTCCTTCAAGGTATTGTTCAATGAATGCACGTAACATGGGGTCCAAAAATATGCTTATAAGCACCCCCCACCATCAATCTAGCTAACTTACACACCTGGGCTGAATTAGTGACTACCTGCACAACATTAGAGGGTCCAACCTCTTTCATAGCATCTCTCAAAATCTGAATTGGAAGGTTGCATCCTTCCTTTTCCTTGAACAATCTATAGCTCTAAGAAAATAAGAGTCAGTTATACTAGTGACAATAAGATTGATGAGTGGCTGATGTTTGATATTGGTCCACCCATCCATGATAATGAAACAACCATCCCTCAATCACGTATCCTTCATTTCCTTCATCAAAATACTCACTTTGGAGTACTCTCTATCAAGAAGGGTGGTGCATAGCTTAGTTTCTTTAGGTGAAACAAATGAGGGACTAGTAGCATGATATCTTTGCACATATGTATAAAATATGATGAATGTGAGACATGGAATGATATAGCATGAGCATAAAGAAACTAGCAATAGATTCTATAGCAACCTCTTGTGCTTGCACATTAAACAAATCAGAAAAATGAATTTCTCTCTTAGTCTTATTTCCTGTACTAGAAGTGGGAGTGGCACTTTCTTCCCTGTGAGAAGCATAATTCATGGATCTTGTAATCATTGACATGCTAACTTGCAAAATCTCTATTGAAGTCCCTTAATACCTCCCCCTCAATATGCAATCTAGTTGCCTTAATTTTTTCCACATGTGTTAATTTTCTGCAACCTTTCAACCTTTGACCATGTAATGTCCCTGATATAATTAAATAGATCGATTAAAATTAATTATTTGCATGGCCCCAAAACTTAATAATATCTTTTGGGCCCCCTTTTTATTTATTAGTATCTATAAATGTTTTATCCGTGTCAGCCCCATTTGTAATCCTTAGGGAATTTTCCCATAGCCCATTTATAAGGCTGAGTTTGGCATAGTTGTAGGCATCGTAAATTTTGTTTCTTATGTATTTTCAATTCCAGTTGGAATTTGACATTGTTTGCAGTTTCAGAGGTGCAAGATCCTCCCTATTCTGTATTTGCAGTTTCGGTGGGAATAACTCCTTACCCTAGTCTGCCGTTGGAGATATCACTTCAAATATTTCACTTTGTACTTCATTGTTGGATCTATCTCTACTGTGTGGAAATATAATTGCAAATATCTAGTTCTTAGCCATTCAATATTGTTGGTGTATACTCTATGTTGGTTCATTCCAATATCGACAATAATCTTATCAAAAGAGGAATTATCTACCATTCGATTCTATACGAGTGAAACTTTACTGTCCGGAGCCGAAGGGTGTCGAGTGTCGTTGATTGAGGGTCAAAGGTGTCAAAGGTACTTTTTCCTCAGGTGCTTCCCTCGGGTATTTTCCCTCAGGTGCTTCCCTCAGGTACTTGCCCTCGAGTGCTTCCCTCTGGTACTTCCCTTGGGTATTTTCCCTCAGATGCTTCCCTCGGGTACTTCCCTCAGGTATTCTCCCTCGGGTGCTTCCCTTGAGTACTTCCCTCAGGTACTTCCCTCAGATACTTTCCCTCGGGTCCTTCTGTTGGGTACTTCCCTTGGGTATTTTTTCTCGAGTGCTTCCCTTGGGTATTTTCCCTCGCATATTTTCCCTCTAGTGCTTTCCTCAGGTACTTCCCTCAGGTACTTCCCTCAGGTATTTTCCCTTGGGTATAGTGGTATGTGATGTGCGGAGGAAATTTGGGTACCATGCGGTTTGGTACATCACAGTGGTATCAGAGATGGTGATTCTACCAGCTTCTTGGGAGAATCATGGCACCAAGTGATGGATTGGAAGATGTGTTGAGGGAGCTAAGAAGAAGTCGGCAAAAGCTCTGCCAGACCCTAGCAAGCGGAAAGAAGCAAATTGGCGAGACACTCAAGTGCATGGAAAATGGAAGAATGAAGGGTGACATGTCACGCACACCTCAGACCAATACAAGACCAACAATGATGATTTTCCCTTCGAGGATCGAGAAGCTAGAAATGCATCCGCTCACTTTTGCTGAGTCACTAAAGCAAGTCAAGAAGGATTGGTTTGATGGTGGATGACAGACGAATATATCTCTCAAGGACTACATAGATCTGCGAATGAAGTATCCATCCTCCAAGGGCAATAGAGTCTACAATAATAATGTGAAGCAGGAGATAGACATTGGGATGAATCCTAATTTTGACAATAGGTTACATGACACTTTAAATCCTAAAGAGGATAAAGATATGCTCACAGACCAACTTCAGCAACATGAGGATATGGACAAGCAAGAATCAACAATTGTCCCTTCAAGTGGAGAACACCTAAAATTTCAAGATAGTTGCAAAGGTGAAGAAGATGCTTACACAAATTTTGTTGAGACAACACCTGCCAATCAACTTGACTGAAATGAGGGCTCTATCAGTGATTCTTTGAATGAGAAGGATCTAACAGTGGTTGATCAACTTTATGGAGATGCAAACTCTACCGATCATTCCTTGCAGGTGCAATCTCTACAGTTGGTTGAATATGGAGTTTATCCTTTGGTTGGGCATGAGGCATGCATGATTGCAATCTCTCCATGTGAGGAGCTTCCTCTTGGAAACAAGTTGTACCTAAGCTATGAGATTCCATAAGAGATTGATGGGCATGATAGCATGAAGGCTTTGGATCTATGCATCGATGTGTTTTATGATTAGATTCAATGGGATCTTGATGACTCCGGGCATGACAACATTTATATTAGAGTGGAGCAGCAAAATATTGATCGATATTTACTCTTCTCACCTATATCCAAGTGTGTGTAATGTGATCATGATGCAACATGGATATTTCAATGGATATGGCTACCAATGTCCACGCATGGTTTGGGATCCTGGAGTTCGCACATTTCTTGAGGACAACAATCTTTGGGCAATGAGGATTTGTAATATCCCCAATATAATTAAATAGCTTGATTAAAATTAATTATTTGCATGGCCCCAAAACTCAATAATAATATCTTTCGGGCCCCCTTTTTATTTATTAGTTAGCTATAAATGTTTTAGCCGTGTCGGCCCCATTTTTAATCCTTCGGGAAGTTTCCCAGAGCCCAATTATAAGGTCAAGCTTGGCATAGTTGTAGGAATCATGGATTTTATGTTTGTTATGTATTTGTGATTCCAATTGGAATTCTACATTGTTGCAGTTTCGGAGGTGCAAGATCCTCCATATTCTGTATTTGCAGTTTTGGTAGGAGTAACTCCTCACCCTAGTCTACCATTGGAAATATCGCTTCAAATTTTTCATTTTGTACATCATTGTCGAATCTATCTCTATTGTGTGAAAATATAATTCCAAATATCTAGTTATTGGCCATTCAATGTTGTTAGTGTATACTTTGTGTTGATGATCCATTCTTGTATTTGCAATAATCTTATCGATGGAGGAATTATCTACGATTCAATTTTGTATGAGTGGAGCTTTACTGCCCTGAGCCGAAGGGTGTTGAGTGTCGTTGATTGAGGGTCAAAGGTGTCAAAGGTACTTTTCCCTTGGGTGCTACCCTCGGGTACTTCCCTGGGGCATTTTCCCTTGAGTGCTTACCTTAGGTACTTCCCTCGGGTATTCGCCCTCAAGCGCTTCCCTCGGGTATTTTCCCTTAGTTTCTTCCCTCAGGTGTTTTCCTCAGGTACTTCCTTGGGTATTTCCCCTCGGGTATTTGCCCTCAGATGCTTCCCTCAGGTACTTCCCTCGGTTACTTTTGATGGGTACTTCCCTTGGATTTTTTCCCTCGAGTGCTTCCCATGTGGTTTGGTACATCACAGACCACCTATCCACAAAAGATGACAATATGATTATATGTTGGTGCATCCCACCATCTAAGATCCAACTATTTGTCATAGACCATAAACCTAGGATTTTCCACAATAGTTTTATTCATCCTTTCAACAACCCTATTTTGTTATGTATATAAGAGTTGGTATATTGACTTTTAAAAAGGCAATGGTTATCAAATTTGTAGAAGTATAGTCACTTTCATTATCACAACTCAAAATTCTCATAACAAAACCAAACTAATTGAAAATCATTTGAAGAATTTTCTTGAAATGTATAAATATTTCTAACAATTTTTAGGAAGAAAATAGAACTCCTTGAAAATGAGATATACAACAATTTGATGTTGATGCATATCAACTAGTGAAGGCACATTCAAGTTCCCAAATCTCAAATTCCAAATTCATTTTTAAAACAAATGATTAGTCTCAACAACGTTAACAACCTAATGATATCGGGGCATGACTTTGCATTGCAAACTAATAAGATTTCCTTCTTCGTATTTGTTAGATAATCCTATAACTATCTTTGATTGATTTAAGATACACAAGGTGGTTGTCTAATAAAATTGGTACCCCAACTTCATGATTGTGATTGAAGAAAGGACATTCTTCTTCAAAGTGAAAACATACCATACATTAGGTAAAAAAATTTACATTCCCATTCCAAAAAAGAAGCTTTGTTGTCACTATGTATGATGACCGAGGATGAGAAAAATTATTAACAAATCTTATTGGAGGAAACTCCTTATCTTACTGATAGCTTGGTGATGTGTTTCAGACAATTAATCTAATTTTACTATTTTTAGTAAGTATCAGCTTGGATACCAACTTGGTCAGTCTACAAAAGTTTCTCTTTGGGATGTTCAGTGATTGCATTTGTTGATTTGGTTAGATTTGTAATCAGAGAATATTATTTATATTATTAATCCTAATGTAAAGTTAAACCAAATTAAACTTAACGTTAATAAAACATTAAAAGTGCCATTTGCTAAAATTCTCATTTCAAGAACCACTATGTAAGAGGAGGTGAGTGCAGGAGCTCTCTGGGAGGTGAATGGTCATCCTCCATTGTTGTTCAAAGCTTCTGCAAATCACTCAAAGTTTGGAGAGCCACAAGAGAATAAGTAGTCAAATGAGGAAAAAATTTAGCCTAGTAGGAGAAAATGCTAAGGCTCCTGTTCTTGCCAAAGTGTTCCCTTTTTCTCCAAATTTAGATATGATTCAAGCTATTAAGGAAACCCATTTGTGCAGTGTATCTATCTTCTTTGTTGATTTAGATGTGGATTCTTTGTTAAAAATTGTCACTGTTGTCAAAGTCAAGAGAAATATCATTAATCTAATTTGCCTAAAGTTGAAGTTACATATATGTAATATGCCGCGATTTCCAAAATAAAATCACAAGTTGACACGCTTATTAGATGTGCTTGTGTTGAATCGATTGAAGACAAAAGATGTGTGCCATAAAAGTGCACCAATTGATAAAGGTGTTGGCTAAATATTTTGCAAATCACTAAGACTACAACTTGGCAAAATGTATTCTTTAGGAAACAGTATGTGAGATTACTCTCTCCTCTCAACAATAGGTGAGGCTTCCTTCTTACCACAGGTGGCTTCAAGTAAAACTGAACTATAACACACACACTTCTCCTTGTTACAGTAATACTGGTGGCTCAAAGATTGACTTAAGAACAATCATTTGAAACAAAAGTGAATTTTATCTAAAGATGAAATGATACCAGAGCTCCAAGTCTCTTGTCCTCACTTCAAATAAGTACTCGAGTTTCAGATGTTCAAGAAAGCTCAAAGTCTTCCTTTAAAATTCCTCTAATTAATCTAAAATTCCAACACTAAAGCCCAAAGTCTTCAGCTTTAGAATATTACAGACACTACTCTCTATAGTAACCTCAATCTTCTAAAGCACAAAGTCTTCAGAAAACTTGGATTAAAAATGCTCCAATGAAATAAATAAGTTAACTATTCAATTTGAATCAAGGATTAACAAATGCTACATAAGAATACATTAATCAATTGTCAAGACAACAACTCAAAGTTTGTCAATCTCTATTCCTTTTATTCAGATGCTCAACTCTCTTACAATGAAACACAAAGTCTTCAGAATATTAGAGTTTTGCCTATAGTTTACTTGCACACAACAAAAGATGAATATTTACAATGAGCTCCCTCCTTTATATAGGATAAGAAGAGAGAGAAAAGTGGAGAAGAAAGGGGAAATGCTTAACCACTTTGATTTATTCAATCATTATCCCTAACTAACTAACTTTGACTTATTTAATGTTGTAGGACCTAATGTACTTACATCCTGATTACATAGAACAAATTTGCACGTGATACGATCACATGCATTTACTTCTTGTTCTTACATTGCATATAATTTGTCAATTACAAATTTACAAAATGCATAATGAAAGCATCTAAGTGTCTGACAATACGTGATATATATTTGCATCATCGTCGTTGGTCTTTATGCTGCTACAAGATGCCTGATGAGTGATGTGTTCAGGTTTGGTGAAAGCCTTTGGAACCGGAATATGAAACTGCATATTTGATTACTTTGCATCATAGTGGTGATTGCTGGGAAAAGCATCTTTGTGTCTCCTTTTTTTAGTCTTGAAAGCATTCTATGCTCTCATCATTTCATCGCTCATCTCTTTTTTTGAATGGCTTTGTTAGCACTTGCAAAATTTTCCATGATTCTAAGCTCTTTCCCCTTGTTTTTGCAAGTTTGTCTAGGTCTCTGGTCTAAAACCCTAAACCTTTGTGCAAAATCATGAAAAAACCCTAGGTCTTGGTGGTCATGTTATATTTTCAAATTACTTTTTTCTAAGCCATTTAAAGTCCTTTTGAGTCATGTGCGCATTTGCCTTGTCTTTATCACTGAATCTCACAATAAGATCGAATATTCTCTATTCTTCTTGAGATTTCACACGCGTCGTAGATCTATTTCTAATCAGGCGGCTTGCGCTAGGTCGCTAGATCAAGTTCAAGTATATGTTTTTATTCAGCGATCACGCGAGGGCCATGTATCTTGTTCTATTTGTAATCTCATCGAACGATTGGTGCTTGATCTTAGAGTAAACTCAAGGGTTTATGTCTATCTCTGAATGTTGAGTTATGTTTAGCAAAGGAGATATGGATTCAGGGACATGCCATGTGTTTGAGATCTTGTTTTAATCTTACAGCTAGCGTTGAATCTCCAAATGATGGTCAAAGTCAAGTTTTATTCAGTGATCTAGCGCACGTCGTAGATATTTTCATGTCCTTTTCTTGATTGTGTGGACTCTGCCGAGTCTCCTGATGAACCTAGGGTTAATATGTTTATCTAGTGACTTGGAGACTTAGTTAGTCGTGAGATCTCCAGATAGACCCGAGGTCAAGGTAGGGTTACTTTTTCTCTTTGGTTGCGATATCTCTGAATGCAACTGGGGTTAAGTGAAATGTGCCGAGATTAAACGATGGTCATTGATATTGTCAGAGATGTGCGGTTGGTATGTGAATGCTAGATAAAGATGAGGTCAGCTCAAACATTGGGAGATTCAATGAGGGTCTTTGATCAAGTTATGTTCATGTTTTGATCGTATGGTATGCGCTTGATCTCGTGATTGACTCAAAGGTTAAGAAATGATTCAGAGACTTGGTGACTTAGTTAGTCGCGCAATCTCCAGATAAAGCATGAGTCAAGTTAAATTAGGGTGGGCTAGCCAATATTAAATTAGAGCCGTTGATTGAGATCATGATCTGTGGGTTGTGCGTAATCTCTAGAAAAATTCAAATTCATCAATTCTTTCACCGATCTAGCGCAGGCCGTAGATCTTGTCATATCCTTGTCTTGATCATGTGGCATGCGCATGATCTCGGGATGGAACCAGGGTTAGTAAAATGATCTAGCAACTTGGAGACAAGAAGAAATCAGTTGACCAAAGTTAAAGATCAGTTAAAAACCAGTTAAAGGCCAAGGACGAAGACAAATTAAAATGCATGCAAGTCTTGATAGATCAAACGACTCACACATTACCTCAAAGAAAAGTTGCTCGAGATCTATCCATTAAGGCGTTGTGCCTAGTTGTCATGTGTCCAATTTTATTTTGAGCCCAGGTAACATAAGTGACTCACCAGATATGTTTTAAAGATATGCAGAGGCTTGATCTCGACTGTCCAATCTATGTTCTGCGCCACCTGTAGCCGTTATAACTAAAATTAAAATATTCAAATATATTTGACTCAGAGGGTTTCATGGTGGTCGGCATATATTTGATCTCATAGCTATAAATGTTGTGATCTGATCTTATGGATCAATTCTGAACAACTGTTGAAGACCAGAGGGATACAAATATGATATATTAAGATGCATTGAAGACCAGAGTTGACAGATAAGGGTTTTATAATCAAAGGATAAATTCTATTAGCGGCACCTGGTCATTTCTGCATTTATGTGAGCTACTTTCAGAGTCATGCTTGGGATTTCTTGCACCTTAAGGTACTGCGCTCACATCTTTGGATTAGGGAAATTTGATTGCA
The DNA here is from genome assembly GCA_018584345.1 of Thuja plicata. NCBI lineage: Eukaryota > Viridiplantae > Streptophyta > Pinopsida > Cupressales > Cupressaceae > Thuja > Thuja plicata. The sequence continues at coordinate 1,085,673 of MU227705.1, read as the reverse complement.
AATCAAATTGCGCAGATTGAAGAGAAGAGATAGGGTTTCAACTTGACAACATATTTAAATTCTTGACTTGATTGATTGTAAACCCTAATCCTAAATGGTCTGAAGCTTGTAGCATTCTTGTTCCTATAAAAGAATATTCAAGACCATTTAGTAAGGGCTGGAGAATTGGGAAAGTAGAAGGCATTAGGCTTATACTTGTTTCTAGTCTAGGATATAGCAGATGAATTTCAGATTTTATTAAGATAGGATTGAAAGTTCTTTCATCTTTTGCATATTTTCATATTGCATATTTCCTTGTCATATTGATTCAGGAACTAGTTTCATCATACTTAATATAAGTTGTTTCAGATTTGAGTCTCTCCTTTGTGTTATCTATTGAGTTGTAAGTTTTCTAGCTTATTGTATAAGTCCAACTTATGCATATGTGTATTCCATAGGTATTTGATTTTGGATCAAATTAAAATCCTTTGGATATTACATTGATTCTACCTAGATATCTACTTAAGGATCTTGTAGTGTGTGATCTGGGAGTTCTTATGTTTATGGCTTTGAATCTTTTCCAATAAGGTGTTTCAACTTCAGTATTGTATTTAGGATCTAGCCCAATGGATAAGGCACTGATCTAGGATTAACATTTCTGTTGAAATATATATCTGAAGTGGTTTGGCTATGTTTTGTCCCACAAATTTAAATCAAACTCATTACCACATTTCTTTACATTTACAGTTGTTCTTCTTATCCCACCCATAGTAGTGGAGAGTCAATGAATGCTAGGTTGGCATTTAGTACTTACTTACCATCTACCTGTTGTTCAAATCCAGAAGTAGAAGGTGTTGTAAGGAATTGAGTTTAGTCTAGATTAGGTGTACCCACCTTGGATTTGCAGAGCCAGAAGTGCAGAGGGCAGTCTTGTCCCTATAGTTGGTCCAGTTATCTTCCAAATCTTTCATACTTGGAGCTAACCACTCCTAACATTAGTCTTAATATATGTTGGTTTCTTTTTGTAGCGTAACAGTTTTAAACACCAACAAGATGGTGACTCTGCTAGGGACTAATGCAGTAAATTGTCATAAATAGCCAGTAATTTGATCATTGGAAGCATAGAGTTACTCAAGTTTGGTCCTTTGTCATTGTTTTATCTTGAAGATTTCTCTATTTGCAAATATTCATATCGGTTAGTGTTGTGATCCCAACTAGTGTTGGGTGGCAACTCTGAAGTATTCTCTGCAGCAGTGCTGAGTATTAAGAAAATCATTTTGTCACACATTTTCCAATATGAGTTACAAAAGGACTAGGTCTCAGTCAAAGAGACATCTTGAATATAGGTTGGGAAATGATTTCTCAACTACATCCAAGTCTGATCAGCCTAGAAGAGAAAGGGATACCAGAGGTACTCCTCAAGATGAACGACAACAGGAAGAGATTAGAGAAGAAAGACCAGTCCAACGTATCTAAGAAGGAAATGCGTCTGAATATGAAGAAGTTGAGGCTGCAAATGTGGGAATGGGTGAAAATGAAGATTATAGTTCTTCTGGTGAGAGAGAGGAAGAGGAATTTGTTTCTACTCTTCTAGATCCTGATAGTATGGCTGTAAAACTTTCTTAAGTGGAAAGATTAATCCGGTAGCAAGTGGCCATAAGACAACAAGGAGAGAAGGAAAAGGAAAATAAGATCAGACAGGATCGGCTTTTCCCTGAACAAAGAATGCGGAGATTACTAGAGTTGGAGGCAATGAGTTATGTTGAAAAGCCTCAGAGATTTGAAGAGGAGCCTGTCATTCAAGTGGTTGATCATCAAGGCTCAAAAGATAAAGGAAAGAAGAGGATGATAGGAGTTACAATAGAAGAACCTGAAAGCCTTAAAGCTCCAGTAGATCAAATGTCTAAGTTGGACATTGATCTTGAAAAATCCAAAAAAGAGCAAGAAATAATGGTAAAAATGCTTGAGAAAGCTTAGGCTGATGCTGTTATTTTAGAGATGAAGAAGAAAATTAATTTCCTCTAGCAGTCTTCTAGGTTTACTCATCCTGGTGCAGAAGGAGCCACAACATCAAATATTGATGCCTCTGCTTCTCAAGTTAACACTTCATCTCAAGGAAGACCCACTCATGCTGAAAGGTACAAGCAATTTTCTTTCCTCAACATCTTTGGTTATCCTAATGTAGTTTCAAGTGAACTTAGAGATAAACTTCCCAAATTTGCTGGGAATAATGTAATTACATGTGAGGAGCACTTAGAAAAATTCAAGGATATGATGGATGATTGTGAAATTCTGTATGAGGATATATTAATGAAACTTTTTGTTCAGTCTTTAGTAGAGGATGCTAAAGATTGGTTTAGAGGGTTACCTTATAATTTTTTAGGATCAATGGAAGAACTAATTGATTGCTTTAAGAAGAAATATGGTGATAAGACCAATGAGGGATTCATTTTGAATGAATTCAACAATATTAAAAATAATCAGAATGAAGATGTTGTAGAATTCAACATAAGATTTCAAAGAGATATGTATAAACTTTTCCAAGTCATGACACTTGATGACAAGGTTTGTTTAGCTACTTATCTTAATGCTTTTGATTCTAAAATGGGATACCTCCTAAGAGATAATAATCCAAGGACTATAAGAGAAGCTTATAAGACAACTATAAATATAGAAACTAATAGGAGGGTCTCTGGGAAGTTGGGTAGAAGAGATGATGATAAGTTTTCTAAGAAGGAATCAGATAGACTCTCAAATGCTAAACCTAAAGAGAAGATCAGTATGAAACAGATCTTAAGTGCTATAGAGGACCTAAAGCTAGGAGAGAATAAGAATCGTAGAGCTCCAAACAACAATATGTCATTTTATAACAGTTATAATCCCCAATATAGGATGCAAAGCCACCCATATGGTACCCAATACAAAGATGGGAAACCCATTATCTCACAAAGGAAAGACAAGCCTGATAAAGGAACTCATGATCCTCTACAAAGAAATTCTGTTAACATGAGTTATGAGGATCCTTGGTATGAAGATTGTCGCACTCCACATGACCCTAATTATTGTTTAGTTTCTTTTCAAGCACAACAAGAAAGAGAATACGAGAAAAAACTATATGATGATGTTGGGAATGAAATGGCGTCTGCAGATTTGAAAAGTGAGGAATCTGATGACCAAGGTCAAGATGAGGAATTGTCTTCAGATGAACAAGAGTTGTCTTCATCAGATGAACAAGAGTTGTCTTCATCAAATGAGGAGGAGTTTGGTGATCAGGCTGACAATCAGGTTATGCTTTCATCTAATGAAAAGGAAGTAGACATTGATAATGTAACGTATAATGCAACAAAAGGTAGAGAACCTTTTATAGCAAGCAAGCCTTCAAAAGAATAAATTTCTCAAATCGCAGTAGACATGGTTTCTCAAGCCCAAAGTAACTATAATTTGAGAAATAGTATAGTTGGTATTGTGGATGGTAGACCAGCTGGTATCCTTATCAAAGAGACATGAGAAATCCCTAAGAAGACATCAAAAAAAGAAAAAAATTGATGAGGGTGTAAAGAAAATAAAAGTAAGAATAGAGGATACACCAAGTAATCTAAATTTGGTCCATGAGGTTAAATAAAAGACACCAAAGATAAGGGTGTCTTCTATGAAAAAGGATAAAAAAGAGGTTGAACCAAACAAGGCTTCACAAGCTGAAGATAAAAGTGTTGTCACTATCAAGCAGGATATCTCTAACAGCATGTACTCCTTTATTGATATTGGACAATTATTTTCACAGATCTTTGTCAGAGTTCCCTTTTTAGAAATGATGAGAATAGACGAACATAGAGAGAAGGTCCTCTCATGGATAAGTAGTGTTTCTTCTGCATGGGCCCTAAAGTCAAAGATGGGTGAGAAGAAGGGGAATGATAAGGGGAAATCTGATAAAAAGGAAAAGGAATTAGAAGAGATCATTTCTAAGATACCTCATATTTTCTTAAATATAAATCATGCCAATACTCCTTTGGGAGTTGTGAACCCCTTTTTCTTGACCTTAGTTATTAATGGTAAGATGCTAAAAAACTGTATGATTGATTCAGGAGCATCCAATACTATTATGCCTGTAGAGATAATGAAGGCAATGGGACTGCAAGTTGATGATCCTCATGGAAGATGTCAGGTGATGGACTCTAGAGAAATCTTTGTCATTGGTACTATTAAGGCTTTGCCTTATAGATCGACAGCATATCCAGAGAAGATGCTAAAAATGAGTGTCCTAGTTGTTGACATTCCACCTCAATATGGAATGTTGTTGTCTAGGAAATGGAGTGCCTAAATGGGAGGGAGTATGCAGTGTGATCTATCTTTTGCAACTTTTGATATAGCTGGAAAAATGTTAAGGTATCCAGGGAGACCACAACCCCTCATATGATTGAGGAAAATGAAGATGAATCTACTATTTGTTTCTTGGAGACTGATATGGGATCCTTACCAGTTCAAGGTCTTAAGCTTGAAGATGAGGTCCAAAATTTACCTTTGTTAGAGGAAGATTCTCTTTCAATTTCTCAGCATGTGCAGTTACCTAATGAATATATGGATGAGTGTTATCTGACCAATATACAAGACATTGGGTTATATAAGTTTATTGATTTACAAGAAAATTCTTTAGGAAATTCTATTATTTCTATGCAAACCAATGATAGAATATTAAACAAGAGATCCAACAATATGGCAGAATGTGAGTGCCTTCTTTTTCAGCTGGATAATGACTCTCCAAGGTGTGGCATTGGGATAGAAAATGTTGAGAATAACATTTGTTATGATTGTTCTTTGTCTAATGAATGTGACATGAATATGCCACATGCTTTACGATTTCCACATCTGTCTGATTTTATTTTTGGCTCAACTGATGTATATGATGACAATTTTATATATAATGAGCTAACGGCACATGGAAATGCATCTCATCAGACAGATGATAGAGAATGCTTCAGTTTGTTTCCAAGCCAAGGAGAAGAAAATTTTGTCTATGATAAGGGCAAACTGGATCATAAATTTTGTGATGGTTTCAAACCATCAGGACTGATTTGATTCCTTCAGATCAGTGAATAAAGTGGCAGAGTTGAGTTCTTTTCTACTGCAGGTCTGTACATATTTTCTTTCTGTTTTAGTTTTTGTTTTAGGTTAGGTTTCCTTCTTTGTCTAAGTAGTTTGCTTCTCCCAGAAATCTTGAATCCTTGTCATGCCTGCAAGAGGCATGCATCCCCAGACGGAGCCACTATTAGCACTTGCAAAATTTTCCATGATTCCAAGCTCTTTCCCCTTGTTTCTGCAAGTTTGTCAAGGTCTCTAGTCTAAAACCCTAAGCCTTTGTGCAAAATCATGAAAAAACCCTAGGTCTTGGTGGTCATGTTATATTTTCAAGTTACTTTTTTCTGAGCCATTTAAATTCCTTTTGAGTCATGTGCACATTTGCCTTGTCTTTACCGCTGAATCTTGAAATAAGATCAAATATTCTCTATTCTTCTTGAGATTTTACGTGCATCGTAGATCTATTTCTAATTGAGCAGCTTGCACTAAGTCGCTAGATCAAGTTCAAGTATATGTTTTTATTCAGTGATCATGCAAGGGTCGTGGATCTTGTTATGTCTGTAATCTCATCGAACGACTGGCACTTGATCTCAGAGTAAACTCAAGGGTTAGAAATGGATTCAACAACTTGGTGTTTATGTCTATCTCTAAATCTCTAGATATACCATAGTTAAGATCAAGCATGGTTGAGCTATGTTCAGCAAAGGAGATATGGATTTAGGGGCGTGCCACATGTTTGAGATCTTGTTTTAATCTTATGGCTAGCGCAGAATCTCCAAATGATGGTCAAAGTCAAGTTTTATTTAATGATCTAGCGCAAGCCGTAGATCTTGTCATATCATTGTCTTGATCATGTGGACTATGCTGAGTCTCCTAATGAACCTAGGGTTAGTATTTTTATATAGCGAATTGGAGACTTATTCGCGAGATCTCCAGATAGACCCGAGGTCAAGGCAGGGTTACTTTTTCTCTTTGGTCACGAGATCTCTAAATGCACCTTGGGTTAAGTGAAATCTGTTGAGATTAAACGATGGTCATTGAACTTGTTAGAGATGTGTGGTTGGCACATGATCGCTAGATAAAAATGAGGTCATCTCAAACATTGGGAGAATCAGCGAGGGTCGTTGATCGAGTTATGTTCATGTTTTAATCATGTGGTCTGCACTTGATCTTGTGATTGACTCAAAGGCTAAGAAATGATTCAAAGACTTGGTGACTTAGTTAGTTGTGCAATCTTTAGATAAAGCATTAGTCAAGTTAAACCAGGGTGGGATAGCCAAGATTAAATCAGAGTCGTTGATTGAGATCATGATTTGTGGTTTGTGCGTAATCTCTAGAAAAATTCAAAGTCTTCAATTCTTCTAGCATTCTAGTGCAGGCCGTAGATCTTTTCATATCCTTGTCTTGATCATGTGGTGTGCGCGTGATCTTGGGATGAAACCTGAGAGAACCAATATGAATAATCTGAAGTCATAAGGTTCCATCGGCTAGCATAAGATGCATTTTGATCTTTTCCAAGGCCACAACATTAACACTCCCTCTTGGACTTGAGGGAAGATAATAAAGACCTCTAGTATGATGTTTATCTCAATGAGTTGTAGTCTCATAATGTATGGAATGCCTTAATCAGGAATTCTATCTACGTGCATCTGATCGGCGATTCTATCCACGAGTTCCCACTACTATAATCTCAAAATTGTTTTACCTTCAATAGTTAACTCCCTCTCAATCAATATGATCGAGTTTGTCACAAGTTGACTAAAACATGTATTTTCTTAGAAGCTAAATTTTGCCAAATTCTTGAACTTTCTGAAGATGTTAGACTCCCTCTGAATCATGATTTCATATGCTTTCATCCTGAAAGTATGTCAGAGATAGATTACGAATAGTTCATAAAGCTAAACTATCCCAAACATAAAAATGATAGAAGCATAGAAAATTTATTATTTAATGAATTACAAACTTCAAATTCATATGGATTAATAAAACATGAGATACTTATATTTTCAAGTATTTCCTTTCATAAGGTGAGCCCATGATACTTGTACCCATTATCCTTCTTCATAACATATCAGTTGCATTCTGATCCTTATGTTGATTTTCTTATTTACTAATCACATCTCATTACCGATTAGATGTTGACTTCATACATTATCAGTTTCTGATTATATTAATCATTTGTTACTATCCCACTTGTACTATCCCTTTTTTCGATTAACTTAGATAGTTGGGACAATTACTTTAACTTATCCTTCTCACTTCATCAAATGATGTTATGCATGATATAAATGATCTATGTGTAACCAATTTATAATGCTTTCAACAATGTTTACGATATGACTTATTTGTTTAGTCACACCAATTTCTGAGATAACCACCAACCGTAGATATCTCTATCATCGCATCTTCTTCCCTCTAAAGCTTGTTTGTACTATTATATATGTTGTTTTCTATATTGACCAAACATATACTTGTATCACTGATGAATCATATCACCTTTTAATATATCCACGTGTCTATCACCATGACTCTAATAGCACTTTTAAGGAAACTTGCAACCATACAATACAATTTCCACATAACCCACATAATGAATCAAGGAAATAAACACTTTGAATCTGTGTGCAAAGAATATACAACATACAAATCAAAATGTGACACAAGATATACCCTAAGAAAATACTCATGAGGGAAAAAGAAAACCTCCAAAATCATCCATCACCCATGTAATAATCAATAATGCAACATTAGAATACATGTATTAAAGCCTTTGAAACCCCATCCATCAAAACACACTCCATGTGAACAAGCATTTAGCCACACATCTCATTTCATGCTTCCAACCTTAACAAATTTTAATTTATCCCACCTTAAACAACTACCCTCGCGGTTTCTTTCATAGAAACAAACTGTGTACAAAACCGCCAAGTGGTATTAAATAAAAACCATGTGCTTCCAAACTCTAGACCTCACATTCAATATTGGGTACTTTATTAATTTACTTTATCCAATATTAAATAATTACAATATAATATAATAATGTTACAATACAACATTATGTGGCTCCAAGAATATTTCAGATGAATCTATAAACATTGTAGGCCCATCTAGGCACTCCTAGGTGCAACATACATAAAAAAATAAAATATTACAATTTTAAACATTATTCCTTCTCTATAGTTGAATCCAGTTTGGTGCGCTTCTCATTTGGAATGTGACAATAAGTGATACTGGCAAAAATCCTAAAGTAACTAACTTCTAGATTATTTTTTGTAAATGCATCCTCCAGCGTCATATTTCCAAACACTTTGTAAAGGATTCTATTATGAATATAAATTTTCATGCTACATGCTTCTACCCAAAGATATCTAGGAAATTGTTGATCATATAACGTGGCCCTAGCTACTTCAACTATTTTCCTATTATTATTTTTTGCGACCCCATTCTAATGTGGGTTGTAGGGAGTTGTCCATTCTCTCTTGATTCCTTTCTTAGTACATAAATCCTTTATGGATTTCTCAATGTACTCGCCCCGGTTATCTATATGAAGAACCTTTATCTTCTTTCATGTCAAATTCTCCACAATAGCATTAAACTCTTGGAACTAACTGAATACTTCATCTCCTTTCTTCAAGAAGTAAATCTAGGTCTTCCTTGTGAAGTTGACAATAAAGGTTACAAAATATTTATAACCACTGAGAGGTTTAGTGGATAATGGACCAGAAATATTGGAATGTATTAATTCTAAAAGACTCTTAGATGTACTGTTACTCCTTGAAAATTTTTCTTTTGAAAACTTTCCAAGTACACACCCTTTGCATACATAGTCATGTTATATACTTACTTTTGGAATACCTATCATAGTTTGTCTGAGAAACTTAAGTGCTTCATGATGGATGTGACCCATCCTCCTATGCCATAGCTCTCCCATATCACTACTACTACTACTACTAATTAGTGTCTTGGGATCTTCTACTCACATTTTATTTAACATTTTTCTTCTGACCCTAATTATTTTTACTGATTTCCAACCTTGGTGTTTTAAATACACCCTTTTTACTCAAAATATTATGTCATACCCTTTATCCTAAAGAGTAGATACTGAAATCATATTCATACCCATTCCTAGCACATGTAACACATCCTATAACATGAAGGTTCTTTCTTGACTCCCTCTAAACTGTGACTGTCCCTCTTCCAATTGGAGTTCACTTGGACTTGTTAGCCATTTAAATATGTAAGTCTATCTATTCTTCTTTGTATCTGGAAAAATACTCTCTAACTCTTATCATGTGACATGAAGCCCCAATATCAATGTACTAGACTCCCGTGGAGGTAGAGCTAGATAGATATGCTATAAGAGTGAACTCTTCTTCAAGTCTTGAAGACAATTCATCAATGTATACTTAAGTTGTTATTTTTTGTTTCTTTTTCTTGTCACCCTTTTTCCTGTTCAGACATTAACTAACATAGTGTCCCTATTGATCACATCCAAAACGCTTAATTTTTCTCAAGTCTTTCTTTTTCTTCTCTCCTTTAGAATTAGGTCATTTTCTTTATCCTTTCTTGAAATATCTATTTCTCATAAGAGAAACATTCTTGTCATCCTCACCCTTTTTGCATTTATTGATGCCTGTACTGATGAGGCTTAACCTAAGCTCTTACTGAGTGAAATTGCTCCAAAGGTGGTCCTAGTCAAGTAGATCATGTTTTCCATTAATTACTTGGATAAATATGTCCCACTACTTTAAGAACCCATTCAGGACAGTTCTCACGATCTCATCAACATCTATTTTTTCCCAACAAATACTAACTCATCTTTGACTTGTCTAACCTTGGTGAGGTAACTCACAATGCTTTCTCCCTTGTTTTTTCTGGTGTTTCTTAGCTTCTACCTAAGGATCAATTTCAAGTTCATAGTTGCACTCTAGAATAGTCTCAAGATGACATCCCACATTTTCTTTAAAGTATCCAATCCTTCAATCTGGGAAATGATATAATATTTAACCCCATCTTGGATAATATCCCTAGCTTTGGCATTCTCTTTTTGGTAATCTACTAGTAGCTTTGGATCTTTGGGTACACCAACAATAGTTGTTTCATACTCCTTTAGTCCATGATCTTCTAGCAACAACAAAATTTTGGATTTCCAAATACCAAAGTTTGATGCACCATCTAGTCTGTTATGATATCTCAAACTAGCTGAAGCCATTTTTGAAACCCTCAAACAAAATAAAAATGAAAATTGATGAGTGTGGAAACCTTTGATTTCCTTTTCAAGAAAATCTTGTGCTCATCTAGAATAAAACTTCAACACTTCAGGGCTCTGATACCATGTGAATTTTCTCTTACCTAGGAGGTGTTTCTACCCTAGTATTATTCCTAATTATACATAACAAGTTAGCACCAAATGAAAATTACAGCGAAAAATGAGAGAAATAAAATACATAAATAGAACAAATAACCTGGACAAATGTCCCTAGAAAAACCCCAATTCGGGGACAACCAATTTTCAAGGCTGAGGTATTTTATTTATTTTAGCAAATATGCTATTGAAGAATTGTTACAACCATTTGCCTAATACTAGAAATACTAAAAATCTCCCCTTGTCAATGGTTGAACTAAAGAAAAAATCCCATCTATCACTTGTTGAACCTCCCTTTGTAACTCAGAAGTTGGAAGTTTCTACTTCTTACATTGCTAAAACTCTCCTCTATCTACCTAAAAACTCAATCAATTCAAATCAATCTCTCTCTCAATGTAACCCATCAATTCCCTAAATATACTCCCTCATTCAAAAATTGAAGGGCCACAAGTGGGAACAACTTGGAATCCTAACTGGTGTTGATTCACATTCCTTTGTGTTCCCAGCCTCCACATCACCTCTCAAGGCTACAACACTTGACGAGCTACAAAATTTAACAGTCTATAAGCCAAAAATAAAGAATGTTTATTTCTTCCTACAAGGTATAAACAATTTGAACAAATAATTAGAGGTTTTGAAATACTACATGGAAAAACATAACATTACCAAACCTCTTGAACCTGAAGTGATGCAATTAGCTGCTAAAGTTTCAAGTACAAGTGTGTTGTGAAGGATATTGATCTAGAAGATTAAATATTCCTGTCAATTTGTACCTATGACTGTGACTACTATTAGACAAGAAATAGAGTTAAGGTCTTCTAATAGTTGATCTAAGTTTTTCTTCTCTTATCTAATGTTATATAACAAGATAAGTTTTAAAAAAATTATCAAGTAGTTGTTGATCATCTGGTATTGGTGGAGCTTTAGCTCCTTATATTGTAAATCTCCTTTTTGTAGATGATATCCAATAAAAAAATTGAACACAACTTAAGTATAACCAAGGAGACATAAGGATATGTTTTAAAGGTAAATTAATGTTTATTTCAAAGAAGGTGTCTAATGTGGAGACATAAGGGGTTTTAAAATTAAATTAAATAAATTTTAATTTCTAAGATGGGTGTGGGTTTTAGAGGATTTAAATAAATTTTACGAGTTAGTTTGCATTCATGCTTTTGGAAATTTGATGAAAGGATATTGTTGGTCAAATAAAGTTTTCCAAGGGCTTTGTGAGGATGGAAACCTTCACATAATACATCCACTGCGAAAATATCTTTTATGGTGGATTTACAAGCCATTTCATTCAAAGACTACACAATATCTTTACTTGCTAAGATTTTAGTTTTGATCATATAAAAAGAGGATTTATTTTTAAATTTACAAGCACAAAGGAGCGGATCCAGAGATGTCAACTGCATATTTTGTTCATTTATGTTGGTTGTACGATTCCCTAATTATCTATACACTTTAGCAACGGGGGTGTGAGACTCTAGAGGAAACACACCTAGGGTTATGGAGACTTGTTTATTATTTTGGGTACTGGGCCCATTTGTTTCACAGAATTCGTGTATGTTGGAATAGCCAATTCTGGAATTCTTCTATTCTAAAAATGAATTCTAGATATGGGTTTGTCATGTTTAGTTCACCTGGAAGATGACTGAGAAGATGCAAATTCTGTGTTTCATTCCACAAAATTGGAATTGGAATTGGAATTTTGTTTTTGCACACATACACATATATACACACACATATACATACACACACACGTGTGTATATATACACACATGTGTGTGTATATACACATGTATATACACATGTGTGTATATATAATATGTATGTGTATATACATACATGTATATATACACACATACACACACACATATATATATACACATACATGTATGTATATACACATGTATACACATATACACACATACACACATGTGTGTGTATATACAAACATGTGTATATACATATGTGTATATATATATATATATGTGTGTGTGTGTGTATATACATGTATATATATACACTCATGTGTATATATACATGCATTTATATATACTATATATGCATGTGTATATACACACACGCACATATATACACACACATGTGTGTATATATACACATACATGTATGTATACACACATACATACAAATATATATACACACATGTGTGTATATATACACATACATGTATGTATACACACATACATACACATATATATACACATACATGTATGTATATACACATACACACATGTGTATATATATACACACACATGTGTGTGTATACACATATATTCACATATATACACATATTTGTGTATATATATACACATACACACATATACACATGTGTGCATATACATATGTGTATATAGACTCATGTGTATATATACATACATGTATATATACTATTTATACTATATATACATATATGTATATACACACATGTATATATACATCCTTATAGCAATATAATATTGACACAAAAAAGGGAATGGATTTTCCTTCCCAAAATAATACTCTCAATTCCAATCCCACTTTTCAATTCCAATTCCAGGTTCTGAGGTGGAATTGTGGAATGCTCAAAATGGCCCAAAATTAGAATTTTCCAAAACCTATTCCAATTTTTTATTTTGGAAACAAACAGGAATTGAACAATCCTGGAATTCAAAAATACCAATTCCTGGTCAATTTCGCAAAACAAACAGGCCCTAGGGATATCTAGGGATTTCAATATATTGATCCTCACTTTGGAAGTGGAGAGGTGTATTTTTAGATGTATGTGACACAATTGAAGCGTGTCAGTTATTGTTTTTAATATCATTTTAATGGTTTTTGGTCTTCTAGGTATTGTTAATTTCATTGTCCATACTCTATAATAAATATGGAAGTTATTTCTAGCTTATGGGTATTTCAAATATTAAACTGATGCTTATTTTATCTGAGTACTATTGTAAAAATCTTTATTTTTTGTATCATCATATTATCCCCAAAAATCTCATATTCAACATTCAAAAAATAAACAAAAAAATGTAGGGTGCGTATGACATATAAGAAAAATTATTAGTAAGTCTTATTGAAGGCAACTCCTTATCTTAATACACCAAAATAAATTATTTTTGTATGTAATTCATTTTGTGGCACAAGTGTCTAGTAACATATTTATGAGCTTATTAGTGACTTACTCATTAATTAAAAAAGTAATGAGAGTACCTTAAAAATTATCAATTACAAAAACAAAATTATCATCATCTTCATGAATAAATTGGCTATCCTCTACATATTGGGCAATATTTAATTTTTAAATTATGTCAATCAAGGATGTGTATCATTCAACACTATAATTCACTAAAGGAACATAAGAATTATAATTCCTTAAAGGACCATCTGTTGTAGTTCCTACTTGAGAATCCATAACCTGTCTATTATCTTTGTTCCATTGATAACCATATCTCATATGTGTTCCATAGCCCCTTGCTTTATGCCCTAAATGATGACATGAATAGCCATAATAATAGAAAGAATGTTGGAACCTCTATGTATGTGTTTTCCTTATAAGAAAGGACTTCTTGATAGTATCATTTTATGATAGGGATTTTCAATTGTCTTAACAAAAAGTGCCTTTCCCTCATTTGTTTTCTTGTGAATCTCTTTAGAATCTTCCTTGAATGCTTGATTTTATTTATAGACAAGTCTCACATTATTTGATGTTTACCTTTGCCTCTTAAAGATGTTATCTAGGATTTTGATGCTCTTTTCAAACTTGAAGCTTGTGCCCAGTTTGGTGGTTGTTTTCTCTAGTTCATTCCATAAAGAGACAATTTCATACTCTAGCCTTTCACAATTGTCTTAGTTTCATTTCAAATGGATTTTTAACTCCTCTTCAATCTTTTTTCTTTCTTCAATTTTAGCTTTTAAGTCTATGACTAGTTCTTCAAATTCTTCATAAATTTTGGCCTTTGATCTACACTCTTCTTGAAACTATGTTTTTTGTTTGATAATCATATTCTCAAATTATTCAATCCTTCGTAAATAAATCTACATTAGATTCAAATGGCTCTCAAAATTGTAGCTCAATTTTAGGGTTTTTCTTTCTAATTTTTCAATCTTATATATAACATGATAGAGTTCTTCCTCAAAACTCTCTTCATCCTCATCTTTCTTAAATATGTCAACATTATCATGTTATTTTTTCTCCTCTTCCAACTCCATCTTTTCTTTACTCACAATTTCGCTTCCACTTAGTACAACTATTGCTTCAAAACCCTTCTCAATTCTATCTTAAAATCTCATTCATTCTCTCCAATATGCTTCATTTCTATATATACTCTTCTTACAATTTTATATTCATTTCCCGGTGTATTTGGTATGCTTTTTTGTTCTACTCTCTCTTATTTCATCACTTCTCAAATGCCTTTTATATCTTTAATTTTCTCATGAATAGAGATGTCTTATACAAGAGGGATAACTCTTACTAAATAACAAATCTACTTCATACTCATTTCTTACACCCTTTTATATCTTCTTCTGCAACACTTTTTACTCCACAAATCTCACTCACATATTAGATATTTATGTCTTCATGAAATGATGCATCTCTTAGAAAGGAGACTAATATTTATATGTATGTGTCTTTTAGTTAACAAAATTGTCTTGGACATGTATATATATATTCCTTATAGATCTTCCTTGTCTATATATTTCCTTCTATATGATATTCTTTTCTCCTCAAGGTCTGTTATAAGTCTATTCACAAATATGCTACAATATTTCCCATTAATTTTCCATAATGTTTGTCTTTCAATTCACTATGGCACTCCTCACAATCCCTTCATAAAATTTGCAAATACACTCCTTAAGATCTGTTTTGCACATGCTTGAATATGTTGGTGTATTAATGATATATTTCTATTTGTCTTCTACACACATCTCTCACTTCTTCCACGTCATATTCTCCACATGCCACAAACTTAATTTATATCTTTATCCCTCCATGAAGAGAGACATCTCTTAGAAAAGATATGTAGACTCTTTAGGAATTCCTCCCCTTTTTTTAATAATATTTCTCAAATTAATCACTACCTTTGTTGAATATATTTTTCCTTCTTATTTTGTTTTATTCTATGTTGACTTATTTTCTTTGTCTTATTATATTATGTCTTTTTTATATTTTTGTCTTTTTTAATTTACAGTGCTATCTATATATTCATTTTAATTTTCAATTATTTTTCCTTTACAAAATGGAGTCTAAGAACTTTCCTTGTATAATCATGTGCAAGATTGCACATCACATATAAATGTGTGTGACGTTCCTTCTTCAATACTCCATACACCTTTGATGTTAATAACAATCTTCTCAACCTGGTCTATTCAGTTTGACATCAATGCCAACATCAAATAATATCCTCTAATGATTAAAATCTTCATTAATATGCCTTTGTCATCAATTAAAATATTTCCAACATAGGACCCACTAATGAATTAGTTAGGGACAAAACTTTAATCACATCAACACTCCCCCTAGATGTAACTTAAGGAGAAAAAAACTAATGTAAATGATGCAAATATAATGTAAGATGGTTCTATAGTGTTGAAAATTGCATACCCCTTTGCAATTTTACCTACACTTTTGTAGCCACGTTAGTGTCTATTCCCCTAGTATTTCAGTAGGTCCATTTCAGCCCTAGCATCAAACTTTTCCCTCTTAGGATTCTCAGGGTCCTGAATAACTATGTTTTAGTTTCACTTTTATATTAATCATGTGTATATCTAGTCTCCCTTCATTTTTTTAGTGTGATTTGTCTAGACACTAGTGTCTCTCTTTGCATGCCATGCCTATGTCTAACAACATCTTAATATTCACATGTCAATTTTGGGTGTTTTGACACTTGTCACTTGCTCAGAATGAGGAAACAACTTAGAATCTTCCAAAATGTCTTGTTAGCCTATTTTCCCCTCTTATTCTCACTTTTAAATACATCTTTTGACTACAATAAATCTCTCTTGAATCCTCTCACAATCTCTTTGCTAATCTCTTACATTCTCTTGGTTTACACAACCTTCTTTTTCTCTCACTTACTTGCTACAATAGTCTCTAATTTGCTACAACATCCTTCATAGCACTTTTGGCTTTCTCAAGCCTATCTAGTAATATTTTTCTATCTATCTTGATCCTTTGAGCATCTTGGGATTTATCACATCGTCTATCTATAAAATTATTTGTCATTTATTTATCTATCTATATATATGGCTACTATGCAGGTGGAAACACCGAAATAGGGACTTGACTGAGGCAATTCTCCAAACAACCCTAAAATAATTCCTCTCTCTTTTGTGTGTGCAATTTTTTTAAAGGAATTCAATCACATATAGATTTACAAGTATCTAGTTATCCATTTTCATTTATATTTGTTATCTCATTTTAGTTGTTACGTTCTAAGTTTTGGGTTTTGCGGATTCGTCAAAACACAAATTTGGTTTTTTTTTTCCAAATTTTGAGTATTCTTTATCATGGTTCATATGAGACTATAGTGCACTGCATAGATGTCCACGTGTTGTGATGGCATCCTTGGCCAAGACACTCAGATTTGGACTGAAAACCCACTGTCACCTGTGAAACTAGCTCTCTAAGTATCATAGTTTCCTTTTTGTAGGGTTAGATTTACTTCATTACATTTTGACAAACATGACATGAACCCTATTTGTGCATTATTTTTAAAAGTCTTCTTTTATCATTCCTTTGAGCAATCCTTATACTACAAAAAAGGACAAATCAAAGATTTCCCCTTCTAAAAAAAAAAGAAAACCCATTCCATGCCTTCAATTTTGAAATAATATGTTGGCCTTTGGCCAACTTGTTTGTGCAGTTTTTCTTTAATTTAGCTTATTATTTTCAAAATGCATATGTTATCTTCTTTTATCGGTTCAATTTCTAGTTTTATTCAATATACTAACAATGTTCCTTTTTGTGCATCTGATGGTGACTTAGCTTTCTCTATCTCCCTATATGCCTCTGATCCCTCTTGTAAAATTACTTCGATAACAAAAGGTATTTTGTTGCAAGAAGAGGAGATCATCAATACTTTTCTTAATGTTACTCTACCATCTCTTCATTCTAATGCACTATCCTATAGACATGGTGGATTAGTGAATGGTCGATCATCTATCACATCTAATCTTCCATAGATCGATGTTGAGATTTAGTTCCTTCAAATAATTATTCTACATGTTTTAATGAGTTTGTCAATGTGATTGTAGTCTTTGTTGCCCCTAATAATCTGAAGAGACTTTTCATTTATTTGACTGCAACTAGTCCTTCTCCAAAGGGAGTCCTTTCTATTCATGGTGTTCCAATTGAAAGTGACTCACCCGATCTTTTCTACGAGATACAAAAAGTATGAGGCCCATTCTTCTCAAATAGTAGCTCATACTTACAATACTAATAAAAATTAATGATCCATCTTATTTACCACCTTTTCAACCAAATTTTCCTCAAGCACCTAAACCTCCAGTGAAGCAACCAAGTGAATACAAGCTTATTGAGAAACTTCGAGTTACTCTCTTTAAGATCTTGAGAATTTTGCAGCTATAACTCCATAGATCTAGCTAGGAATTAAAAAGAAATGCTTGCAGAAATAAAAATACTAAGGAAAATAGAGTTGTTAAGAATAGATTAAATCTCTCATATTCAATAAATACATACAATATGCATAATGATGCATTATTTATACAATGTTGAAATCACTGTATAAGTTGAAATTATGGTGAAAAAAGTTTCAATTATCACAGATCATGTATAAATAGTTAACGGTGAATTTATTTGAATTAACAGCCTCAGTTTCCACAGAAACTAATGCATGAGAAAGGAAAATCCTCAGTTATGCAGATCGAGGCTAAAGTCAAACAGATTGTCATCCATGAATCATGGATTAGATGAAAGATACCTGGAGGTAACAAGTAAATCACTGCCTGAACTAAACTAAACTGAAGGTTGGAATTAATATACACTAACACCCCCCCTTAATTCCAACTAAAGAAAATAAAAAATAATGCAAGGAAAGAGGAAAGAGGGAAACCCCAGTGGGAAACANCCCCCCCCCCCCCCCCCCCCCCTCAAAATTAATAAGAGATGCAACATAAAATCTTTTGTGACAAGAAAAGTGTGGACATTTGTCGAATGATAACTGCAATGGTGTTGAATAAAGAGACTCATCTTAAACCAAGATCAAGATCAAGATCAATATGCATGAGTGCCCTAAACGAAACTACTCGAACAGTGAGCAGATGGAAAATGAAGGAAAAACATTTGTCAATCGAAGATACAGAAGACAATAATCTGCATAGGTGCCCCCAAACAATGAATAGATGAAAAAAAAAGGAAAAAAAACCTATTAGTCAAGGATGTAGATGGCACATGAATTTGTACGAGTGACCCTAGCGACACTACTCAACCATGCAAGAAAAAATTACAAGTGTTAATTATCTATAAAATTGATCAATTATGGAACTAAGGAAACATCAACATGAACAGTAAAAGTCCCTCTATAATGTTGAAAAGAGAGGCATGCCAAGTCCACTGACATGGTGTCACTAAAGAGGAAATGAAGGCAAGGCCCATGCGAAGAGAGCATGACCTTGGCCTGTTTGTGATGCAGAATTCGGTTTAACCTCTATTGCCATGGTTGTTCGATGCAAGCCTCTACTTGTGGGGTGAAGCACAATTTTTGGCTTCCATTCAAAATAATTCTATGGCATAAGAATAAAAAAGGATAGAAACTCCATTCTTTACGAAAGATTTGATCTTTAGTACCTACAAAAAAAAATTTACATTTCTCCTTCCTACCAACCTTGCTCTGATGCCATGTAGAATTTTGCAACTATAACTACATAGATCTAGTTAGGAATTAAAAAGCAATGCTTGCAGAAATAAAACATACTAAAGAAAATAGAGCTGTTGAGAATGGATTAAATCTATCATATTCAATAATTACATACAAAATGCATAATGATGCATTATTTATACAATGTTGAAACCACTGTATAAGCCAAAATTATGGTGAAAAAAGTTTCACTTTTCACAGATCATGCATAAGTAGTTAACGGTGAATTTATTTGAATTAACAGCCTTCGTTTCGGCAGAAACTAATGCATGAGAAAGGAAAATCCTTAGTTACGCAGATCAAGGCTAAAGTCAAACATACTGTCATCTATGAATCATGGATTAGATGAAAGATAACTGGAGGTAACTTGTAAATCACGATCTAAACTGAACTGAACTGAAGTTTGGAATTAATATACACTAACAGATCTCACTTTGGGATTTGCCTCAAACTACTCTAGTTTACCAAGGTGTTCTTTAAGAATCTCTTCAAAATATTATGCTACCTTCTTCAACTAGGCATCTCGGCGCATATGCGTTGATAAATCATATTTGTGCGGATTCCCCGAATATCACATTTTATCCACATGAACTCCCGCCTCTAGAAATGAGGAATGCAACTAATCAGAAATAAATCAGGGTATCCAATTAAATGAAATGTTTTAATCAATTCTCAATCAAGTGTAATAACCTTTCATTTTTGGATTGTGCTTTCAGCTTCTAACGAGGAGATGAATGTTGTGACTTTTCAACTTCATTGGAAAGCTTATAAGTAAGCTCAATTCATACCAAATAGACAGAGTGATAATGGACATTCATCTCATTTGCTGAGATTGCCAATTTGTATCAGCTTATGGAGTTCATGGGCATACATCTCACACATGAGATTGCCTAACTTCTATGGATGGACTCCGGCATACAACATCTCTCCTATGAGTTAGCCCAAATTGGATTGATTTGCAGGCATACATATCAGATTTGTCCAAATTGTATCAATTTTTTATAATTTGAATAAAATGAATTTTTTTCATATTATTTTTTGTACCATTTATTCTTCATTTATTATTTTTAGATATATTATTGTGTTACAATACCAATAGCTCTTCTCTTGGTATTGTCTTCTGAATTCACAAAACAATTCAGATCAGTGGTATTAGAGTCAGGTTTTATCATCTCAGGGGGGTTACTTTTATTTGGATTTTATCATTTTAGGGGGGGGAGGGGGGGCGGGTTACTTTTATTTGGATTAAATTCATTGCTATTGTATATGGTTGTTCTTGAGCTCAAATTTATGATCAAAGCTAATATGGTTGTCAGGGAGGGAGAGGGGGGTTACTTTTATTTGGATTAAATTCATTGCTATTGTATATGGTTGTTCTTGAGCTCAAATTTATGATCAAAGCTAATATGGTTGTCCGCTTGAGATATCACAAACGATTTTCATAACAAGAGTTACATCTATAGATTCTTGAGTAGCATTTGTAGCCATCAAACTTTTGACAATCAGATGAAGATGAAGAGCTATTTGAGTTGAAGCATATTGAAATATATATTGGAAGGTGAATCGTCTATTGATGTGTTTCAACTTCCAAGCATGGAAAGTCTTGAAAACCTAGAAATATTGAAGAAAGAAAATGATAGGAGTTGTCGGGGCACCATATTTTTGTTGGAAAGATAGGCTTCTTGAGATTAGTTCAAATCTATTGGGACATTTGAGACCAAGAAAGAGATGGTGCTCGTAAAGACAAGCAGCCATTAAACCATGCTCGTACTTAATGCATTTATTCTATTGCAGGCAACAACATGAGCTATTTATCATTGTCGAGGGTATGCAAACTAACCAGTTTATTTATAATGGAAAGAAGGTCAATTTGACTGTAAGGAATATCTTGCCTCTAAGATCTATTTATGAGGGCATTGTACACTAGCAAATTTTACCCTATTTTTTTATGAGAAATAGTCGCATGTTCGACACCCATTGGTCGCACAGACGACTATAACTCTTGTCAAACTTTTTTTGTCGCTTATTCGACAAGAAAACCAGTAGTCGACATATCGACCTACTTAGTGGTTGAATTATCGACTGAATCTTCGCCAAAAAAATCACCTAAAGCTGCAAGAATTGCAGATCAAACCTTTTATCTAAGCAGTCAACACTCGCCAAAATTTTGACCTCCTTTAGTCATAATTAACGTCAAACATATAGCAGTCTCGTCGAAACATCAAACACAGGGTGTCGCTTTGTCGACCACAGTTGGCCGGAATCAACGTCGAACACATAGCAGTCACGTCGAAACATCATAAACAGTGTCTCATTTTCTCGACCAACGTTCTTCGCCATTGACTTCGAATACATGGCATTCTCGTCGAAACTACTAATATTAGAATGTCGAAAAAGAGACCAATACAATTTTTTGTTTAAAATATATATATATATATATATATTATTGATGGGTTTAGTATAGTCAAAGATATGATTAGTGTAGTATTAGTATAGGATCAGATAACTAATAGAGATAAGATAAGGTTCCTCTTGTTCCTTCTATAGTAAGAGCTTTCTTTTATGAACTTTTCACTAATCTATATAGGGCAAAGTATCTGCGATTTATTTTATTAA
>MU227705.1:985936-1009604 GCA_018584345.1 Thuja plicata | reverse complement strand
AATCTAATCTAAATGATAACAATGCATATTAGTCTATGAAAGGAAATATGAATGCAAATCTAATCTATGGAAATAAACATGATTCTAATCTATATGAGGAGCCATGAATGCAAGAAGAATGAGACAATAAGAGAAGTTGCAATATCCAAGCTCAAAATGTGCTCAAATGCTCCTCCAAAATTGCTCTCCAAACCTGCAACATAACAATACTAAAAAAAACCTAATATGAAAATGATAAGGAGAGGTCTCCTTTTAAAGGAAAGTGAACGATTGAGATTAAGAGGCAAAAATCAAAAGCTATGATTAAGAGGCAATAACCCACCACTTAGAAAGATGTGAGGAAAAAGGGATTTTTATTTAATTTTTATTTAATTTATTTCTTTTTTCATCAATTAAAGTGCTTTAAGTGGGGATTTTTATTTATTTATTTAAAAAAGAGGTTTTTTTTCAATTAAATAAATTAAAAGAATTTTATTTAATTAAATGGAGGAAATTGAATTTAATTAAATAAAAGAAATTTAATTTAATTAAAAGGGAGGTTAAATATTTTAATTAAATAAGAGGAATTTTATTTAATTAAAAGGGAGATTAAATCTTTTAATTAAATAAGAGAAATTTTATTTAATTAAAAGGGAGATTAAATCTTTTAATTAAATAAAAATGGTCAAACCTTAGGAAATATTGAAATAATTGAATTAATTACAATTTGATCAAGGAAATTGATTTGAATTGAAATATTCCAAAGCATTGATTCAAGAAATTTGATAAATGATAAAATGATAAATGAGGCCCAAAGTCTAGTGACCATTTTAAGGTGCATACACTATTCTCACTTTTAAATCCATTTTTTCACTACATTCAATCTCTCTTGAATCCTCTCGCAAGCTCTATGGCAATCTCTTGCATTCTCTTGGTTTATAAAACCTTCTTTTGCTCTCCCTTGCTACAACACTCTTCATAGCTCTCTTGGCTTTCGCGGTACATATTGATTTTACTGTAGCTATGGTCGGAATCCACAAGGCGACATAGATATCACAAAAGTTGTGATTATATTTATATTATTAATATGAGATGATATAAATATATTATTATGTGATAATATATTTATGGTGCTAGCTAAGCTCCAGACAGAATGCACTAAAGACAAAAAAAAATGCCAAACTTCTTTTTCTAAATTCGCGAAAACATGGTAAGTTTTTGGCAATTTTTTTGTGGTTTTCGACCACAAAATATGTAGATCACGAAGAACAGATGCTGAAAATTTCGCGAAATCTATGGTGTTTTCGGATTTTTCAAATTTGGTCAATGGTGCATTCTATCTTAAACTTAGCCGCATCCTATATTTATGTTGTATAATTATTATGTTGTATGATAATATCATAATTGCTATATTAATAATATAATAATAATCGTAATATTATTATATTGATATTATATTAGTATTATAATATACAATTATATTAATATATAAGAGTAGTGTCCCTTGATGAAAGGGCATCTAATGCGTATATACATATATGTGTGTGTGTGAGAGATCTCATTCAAGTGAGTGAAGAGAAGTGAATAATATTATGTAGATTAATATAGAACTGTTGAGAGGGCAATGCGGTACCAGTGGCTTATCTGACATTGTAATTCCTAAACCTCTGAAATTTCAGAAAAATAACTCTGAAAAGTTCACTTCACCCTAGTCAATGTTTAGCCTCATAGATGTAAAATTTTTATCTATCTATCTATCCAACAAAACAACTGGTGTAATAGTCAATATTTAAATACAGAGAGAAAGAGGGTTACAGGCGGACTAAAATGAAAATACAGAAGGCAAGGCTTATATACAATTTCCTTCATATGTCGATGGAATTTATTTTGAGGCTTTGTGACAACTTGTATACTCAGCGATAAAACATTAAAAGAAATAGCATTGGATATAAAAGAGAGTTACGATCTATTCTATGGTGAGGTCATTACTGGTTGATTCATTAGCAGATAAATGCAATATGCAGCGATGTGAATCACATAAGGGTCGCAATCATGGAGGGTTCGATGGCTGCATGAGTTCTTAGCCTGTGATGTGCATCAAACTCTATAAAACTTTGAATATGATAACCCTTAATAGTGTCACTGCGATCTTACCAATGACTGATTAACTGGTGATAACCGGCATCGTTAATGTTGATTATATTTTGGCGAGCAGCCACAGAGAGCCTTCATCTCCCTGTTATTGTGACTGCAAGGTAGGCTGTAGATACAAACTCTAGACCAGTTGTGGAAAAACCATCCCAGGTGGGTCACATATCGTGGGGCGTCAGTACTTCAACACCGCAACATTCACCCTGCACTCTTTCATTACGTATTGTTTGATGCATCTATATTAAAACGACAGATGGTTTGCCTGGGCAAACCGTGTGGTAACCAAATTATTCTATTTTGTTGGTGTCGTTCTTTATTCATCGTGTGGATTCATTGGCTCTAGCGAAGATTTTATTTACCATAGATTTTGTAGTCGACCAGGCTTGTATTTATCGCCATCCTATTCTTTCATCCTCTAAGCCGTGTACTTCCTACTCCAGCATGAATTCCTCATTCTGAAGATTTAATCATTTCTATTAGTATCGGAGGTTGAAAATTTTCTATGAAGATTATTCTGCTATAAACGCACTTATTCTGCTACCTCTGGTTACATTTATGCATAGAAATGGGACACTGTGGGAGGCTTCACTAGGCTTCCAGCTCTTGTGCGTAGTCTGATTTTTGGTTCATGTCATGAAATCTATTCAATTAATTTACTTTTCTGTCGTTATAATTGTGTGGCTAAGGTGCGGGTCTGAAGAGTATCAAATTTGCCTAAGAATAGTGGCAGTTGTTAGCAAGCTATGTTGATTGAGATTATTGATGCTATAGACTTGTCATTGAATGAATTTTCAGCAGGTGGAGATAATCTTGATTCAAAGGGGAATATAACTTTAAGTGACTGCTCTCCATATAGAAATAATGTTTCTGGAGAATTAGCCACACCTTTGTCCAATGCACACTCACATCTTAGTGACATATGAACCACCAGATTATCTGGAAGAGTTTTTTTCTTCGTGGGCGCATCTCAAATTTGTGGGGTTGAACTGAGGACCGGACTACCGTGCCTCCAATTTCCTCTTCCACATTAGCTGACACAGATGTTGATGTGTCAAGCATTCGTTTACAATTTGAAAAGTTGGTAAAAGATCTACAAAGTGACTATTGAAATTCAAAGGGAAGCTGTAGGAGAGCTACGCCTTCTTTCTAAAATACAATATGGAAAATATGGTCACAATAGCAAACTGTGGAGCAACTAGGCATTTGGTGCGGTTGTTTAGTTCTATAGACTCAAAGACCCGAGCAAATGTTGTGACTGCTTTGCTGAACTAATCCATAAATGACAATAATAAGGCTGAGATTGTTGTTGCAGGAGCAATTGAACCCCTAATAAATGTCCTTAGGGGAGGTAATCCTAAAGCAAAAGGGAACGCTACTGCAACTTTATTCAGGTTATAAGTCATGGAAGAAAATAACATTGCCATCAGGCAATTTGGTGTTATATCACCCTTAGTTAACCTCCTAATGAATGGCACTCCCAGAGGAAAGAAGGATGCTGCCACTACTTTATTTAACTTGTTCATCTTACATGAGAACAAAGGCCGCATTGTAGGATCTGGTGTTGTTAAGCATCTTATTGAACTCATGAACCCTACAGCTAGTATGGTAGATAAGGCAGGTTGCTATTTTGGCCAATCTATCAACAAATCAAGAAGTTCGTGCTGCAAGAGGTGAGGAACATGGCATTTTTGCTTTGGTGGAAGAAGTTTCTAGAGGGCGACAATATTTGACTATAAGTGATAATCACTTTAATACTTTCAAACATAAGAAATTGCATTCAAGGAAGGAAGAACTTGATAGTCACTATTATGAGACTAAGTTGGTAGCTTGGGATGCTTCTTCAAAAGGAGTCTGACAATCCATTAGAGGCAACCTTGGATGAGAAGGTCAAAAGGTTGATATTATATTCAAAGGGAGTCTGACAAACCTTCAGAGGCAACCTTGGATGAGAAGGTCGGGAGGTTGATTTTAGTGCTTAGAGCTTTAGAGGGAGTCACATTATCATGAAAATTTGTTGTAGTGAATATTTCTCTGTGAGAGAGAGATATGAGGTGAAAGCCCGTTGTTCCGCCCTCAGGGAGTAGCCATGGTGGATCCACCCTCTAATATAGTTCATGGTGGATGTCATGTGTGTGACACCATGACAACACCATGTGAGAGAGTCCGTGGTGATTTCCTTGTACTTGTGATATGAATATCTTTGTGAGGTGATGATCTCACAATGATAAGACTCTGTAATCCTCATTGTGAGGTGATGATCTCACAATGATAAAACTCTGTAATCCTCATTGTGAGGTGACGATCTCACAATGAAGATTTATTGAAATACATTATGTTAGATGTCTAATGTTCAGTATCACATGAGGTGGTATCCGAAGAACATGACATAAATGTTCAATATCACATGATGTGGTATCCGAAAAACATGACATAAATGTTCTATATCACTTGAGGTGGTATCCAAGGGACATAACATAATGGTAGATATCTATTGTTCAATATCACTTAAGGTGGTATCCGAGGAACTTAACATAATGGTAAATATCTAATGTTCAATATCACTTGAGGAGACATCCGAGAACATAATGTTCAATATCACATGAGGTGATATCCGAAGAACATACCCTAATGATAGATATCTAATGTTCAATATCACTTAAGGTGATATCCGAGAACATAAAATTCATTGTGATGTTTATGGTGAACCATAATGATGCAGTCATTATGATTCAACCTAATATGAACTCCCTAGCTAAGAGGGAGTGTTGAAGGTAGTGTCAGGGGGACGAACTGGAAGGCACATGTTCCTCTCAAGAGATGCATTGCATCACTTGAGATAATAGTCAATTATCTATTATCGAGAAGGATTCCTCCCTAGCTAAGAGGGAGTGTTGATTTTATTGTAGCTGTGGTCGGAATCCACAAGCCGGCATAGATATCACAAAGGTTGTGATTATATTTATATTATTGGTATGAGATGATATAATTATATTAGTATGTGATAATATATTTATATTGTATAATTATTATGTTGTATGATAATATCATAATTATTATAATATTAATATAATAATAATGATAATACTATTATATTGATATTATATTAATATTATAATATACAATTATATTAATATATAAGAGTAGTGTCCCTTGGCTAAAAGGCACCTCTTGCATATATATAATGAGATATGTGATCTCATTCGAGTGAGTGAAGAGAAGTGAATAATATTATGCAGATTAATATAGAACGGATGCTTGGGGGAGATGATAGTTGTTCGTCTACGGTTGGGAGGGCAATGTCGCCTGTGGTTAATCGAGCATTGTAAGTTCAATAGTACATACAAGACTACAGTGCACTGCGTAGATGTCCACGCACCGTGTTGGCGTCCTTCGCTAAGACACTCAAATTTGGACTGAAAACCCTGTGTAACCTGCACTTCTCATTTCTACAATCCAAATGTTCATATACTTTATATATAATTAGGTATCTTCACTACTGTAGTTAGTTGGAGTTATTTGAACGTGTTTTGTGAAAGTAGCTCCCTAAGGATCATAGTCCTTTATGTAGGGTTAGATTTACTTCATTATAGGTTCTTAGTTAAAAGGCCATTTTAGGTACCCATGAATAAAAAATCTCTCACAAATGGGGTAGAGGAGAAAAACCACATGGGAAAAAAACCTATTTTAAAGAGAATACGAAATACAACTATGTACAAGTGATAAAATGAATGATGAATGGATGACTCATCAATACCCCTTAAGACTACATCGGTCACAAAGATACAATAGACAACCCCCCATGAGAGGGAAAGAGAGATGTCGATGTATCCCCCTTCCCCTCCACTATGTGTAATCTCCAACAAAAAATGTAAGTGTTAAAAAACCAAAGATGATCCAATGTCTACAAAGATCTTGTCTCCCTTTTAAAAGAAACAAAACCAAGTACAAATGTAGGAATGCTTCTTATACCAAATAGTAATTGACATGAAGAAGCATGAAAAGGTATGACAATATCCCTAAAAATCGTTGAGGTGTCTCCTTGTTCAAAAAAGATGATGATGCCATAATCCAATCAGGTATATGCCCAATCGAAGGTGAAAAACAAAGACTACAGAAACTAATGTTGAACAAACAATTTTTAAAAAGGTTTTAAAATAATTGTGCAATGACCATCATAAAAAAATGAGAGATAACTCCTTAAATGTGTCCTCAAAATATGAAAGATAGGGATGGTCATACTTAATAGGAATGATGAAAGTGTCAATCACTGATAATGCATAAGGAATTGCTAAAGGTGAAGATACATTAATTGCCTCTCAAGCAACCTCATCCTCATCCTCTGGAGATTCAAAGTACTCTAAAGAATCAAACTCTCGAATAGTATTATATCCATAGTGTGTGCTTTTGAAAAATGGAGACACAAGAAAATCTGAAACATTATCATCTAGGAATGGTTGAGTATTAGATCTCCATATATCTCGCAAATTTATTACTAAGTATAACTAGGGGAGGAAGAAAACCATACAAATATAGCAATAATTAAAGTCATCAAAGATAATTTATGATACCATCTATCCATTGTTTATAGTTTTCGCTTTTCAAGAAGATCAAAGAACGACAAAATGAAAAACCTATAAAAAAAGTATGAAAATTCTTCAAAATTAAAAAGATAGAAACCCTCTACAACATATAGAAACTCCCAAATATGATCAATACCTACCAATGAAGTCTTCCCAAAAAGATAACACCTCTCCACGAGTCTTTAATCACTATAACAAATGTGCAAAGAAATGAAAATTAGGTTTGCATCTGGAAAAAGTGCATGTGCACAATGATAGAGCTTCTCTATGACTTTCTAAGACCACAAAAATCATGAAAGTTGGAGATCATGGCAAAAAATAATGAGTTTAAAGATCCAAAAAACATTGACTTCAACCAAAAATAACATTTTCCTGTACAAATATTTCATAATGGAACGTACGTTATTGCAAAGTACACAAAATTATATTTCCAATAATATCTTGGTTGCAAAAATTTGATATCTTTTTAAAAATTTATGATTTTTTAAAAAGATGGCTAAATTTAGCGTGCAATGATGACTCTCTTGGCAAAATAAAAAAAATGTCAAAAATTAAATTCATAAAAATAAAAAAGTTTAATATCAAATAAGGGTCTTTAAGCCTTCTAAATGCATTGTTAACGTCCATTTTAGCTAAAAGTAATCTAATAAAAAGTTGTTTACCAAATATGAGCTTCAACCCCCAATTTGCAACTGTACCATACAATGGCCAAATTGAGTGGAAAAAAAGTTAGATCTGACCTTTTCAACACTCCAAAGTCAATGGTCAGCTTAGATTTGCACTACCATGCTTCAAAAAGAACCTGCATTAGGACCCCCACAATTAGGAAACCCTCAAATCTAGTATTTCTTTCAAGATTTTATGATTCTCTATGTCATCTTATGATGCAGGAGAAGAGCATACTCAACTTTCTAGATCCACAAAGGTCTTTCATCAAGTGATAGCTCTACCCTCCTATCTGAGAAAATTTTTGCAAGATTGGAGCTCATGAGCTGAAAATTAACTCAACACCCAAGACCACCTACAAAACTAATGCAAACCTTCCACAAGAGAGTATGCAAAAAATGAGCTTTCTTGATACTAAGATCTATGAGATATGTTATTAAGTGTACAACCTTGCTTATATAGACAAGGTAACAACCTTGCTTATATAGACAAGGCAAAAGGATTAGATTAGACAAGATGTTGACATGTGTCTTAATCCTATGTTTTTTATTAAAATCAATAGCATAACAAGGGTGTTGACCCTTACACAACCATAGCCCACAAGCAATAAAGATGTTCAAAAACACACTAATAGTAAATGTAAATGTGCTGACAAATACGAAATACAAAATATAAACAATAGATTGGCATAAAGGATGGTAGCCCACCTCAAGGGTGGGAAGGCAACTCACCCACATGTAGAGAAGAATGTGAGGTTAGAGAACTATTTTTCCCGCAATGTCGAACAACTGTCCAGGCAATGTTGTCATTAGGATCCCCATCACAAGGGGGCATAGCTAGTGAAACTCTATTTGTAAAACTATTAGCACAAGGGACAAAGTGTTGAGGAAGTTGTAAATTGTCAGTCAGAGATTGGAGCAGAGAAGGAGCATTAGGCGAAGAAGAGGCATCACATATGGAGGCAGTTGCATCAATAGGAGCAAGCAGGGTAGTATTCACATGGACAACCAAATTAACAGCAAGCGCATCTCCCAGATTTGTAGCAGAAGCTTCATACTCATCGTCAACCTACAACTCTTTGTAAAAGGAAGAATCAAAAGGTGGGATAATCAAATGTTCTTCACTACCATCTTTCCACCACGTAGCAACACATTTACGCCAAGAGAGAGAACAATCAGTTGCCAAGTGACTAGTAGAGAAACACTAGTGGCATCGAAATGGGATGCCCTAATAATCCACTGCTTGAGTCCATGGCCTATCCCCCACCATGAGAACTATATCTTCAGGGAGAGATGTGGAGATATCAATGTCCACCAGTAGAGTTATCAATGACCCCAAAATAAGAGTTCTCCCAAAATTTAAGGAGAGAGTTGGCAATAAAGATAAATTATTAATGTCCAACAAGAGACCAACAAGGGTCTAAGGGACTGGGAACATACAGAGAAAAACAACCAACAATAGGAGCACCAAATGGTGTCCGGGGAAAGAACAATAACAAGAAAGCAGAAAGCAAAAAACAGAGAACAAAAGAACCAGGAAGAGCACCTAGAGGCTCTTTCCGAGCTAGAAGTAATCGAGCACCGAAGGGTATGATCCGAGACTAGGAGCCCCAGACCGTCTATGAGTAACACTGGTGGTGGAGTGCTGCAGTCGAATGTGATCTTTACAATCTCTATGAGGTCTCACAAGCCTGGTGTGTCAAGAAGGAGGACCGAGAGGGCGCTTCATGCCGCGGGCAGGAGACACCAAAGTGAAAAAGGATGTGAGAAGATGATCATATCTCTGGCTAGACGGGAACATAAGCTGGAGGGTGGAATCTCGAAGCTGTGTAGTCTCCTGAAGATAAAGAGCAAGGCACCACTGATCGGTGTATCTGAAGGAGGCAAGAGAGCTGCACTCTCTGAACAGGCATTAGAATCTCCCTCTGATCTCGTAGTAAATGGGACATCGAAAAATGAAATGTGCCTCGGACTCGGTCTCCAACAAGGTGCAAAGGCGGCATATCCAGTCAGCCCTGTCAATGTGGTGATTTGTCTGGATGCGGAGCCGGTGAGAGCCGACTCTGAAAGACCCCAAAGAAATACAGAGAGCGTGACTCCATTGGTAGGCCAGGTAAGAAGCATGCACAATGACCCCATCAAGAATCTCCATATAGTGCTCGGCATAGGAGGCCATCCTAGGACGAAGCCCTCCAGGAGGGTTGCACCAGGTCCTGGTGATATATTGTCTATAGATGTCGAGTCTGATGTGGTCATTCAACTCTTGCTGGGAGGGGAGGAGGTGGGTGGGAGCATCCAAGGAAAATTGAAACAGGGGTAGATGATCAATCAAGATCCCCATAGAACCCAGCAAGGCAGCAACCTGGGTGTACCAACAGCGAGCTCTACGAGAGGGATCAGCACTAGCAAGGGCCAAAGAAGAGCAGTAAGCAAGATAAGGGTATCTCTGCCGACCGACAGTAAAATCAGCAAATCCCGGAGATGAAGGAACCAGACCAGATCAAAAATGGTTGCAAGTCTAAACGGATGAGCACCAAACTCAGCAAGAATAACGCTGTGAGGAGTAGAGCAATGACATCTGATGAGGCGTCGAAGGAGGAGGATCTGGAGCAAAACCCACACTGGACGCACACTAAATGGTTCAGTAAGAGGATTAAAGGAAATTGTCCAGGGTTTGGCTGAGAGAGTAATTTCCCCAAACCCATAACTTGCTTAACACCAAATCTCGTTCTTAAGAAGAAATAAAAAGAGCAACAAAAAACCCCTTTGCACAAGGGAAATGCTTAATATTACTAGGGACCAATAGTCTCTACGAATCCATCACCCAATGATGAAGAGCTGGAAGAGAAGGCCAAAAACTAGTTAATCTGCAAACTAACCCGTAGCGTTGGTAAAATGCACATTTTCCACCACATCTGGACCACACACCACCATTGGACCACATTTCGGTCTTAATCTATGTTATGAGACAACTAACTTAACAAATCTTAAATAATGTAAGACAAGAGAGAAGTAAATAAAAGCAAAAAGATTAAATAAGATCTTATGACAACTACGACTTTTAGAAAGATTCCCTTGACCTAAGTTAGCATGTGAATAAAACCCACCATTAAATTAGTTAGGTAAAAAACCTTATTCATGCCACTAAGGGTTGTCATAAAAAATGGATGATAACCCCTCAAATTTGTCTTCCAAATCTGAAATGTGAGACTTTGCAAACAAGTCTAAAATACCTATCAAGTAATCATCCCACAAGATTAAATCTAAAAACTAAAATTTAATTTTTGCAAAAAATCATTACAAGCTCTCAACAAGCATCTCTGAACTCTAATATAACAACAAAAAATGGATTTTTTTATCTCAATTAGAGAAGTGGGAGCAACATGAGAAGTATTTTTATTAGCAAGACAATCAAGCCCTACTTCATATTCAAGTTCCTCTAAATTGTTATAATCAAAAGGTGGCTTATCAATGTAATCAAATAGAGTGAGTTAATCTAATGTAAGATCATCTGAGAATAGATGATTATGTGAATCTCCACATATCTCCCAAATTTTGGTCAAAAGTGTTTGGGTGCACATAATTCTTGAAATGTGAGAGTAGGTATCTCAAAAGATGCTTGTACTAATGTTTATACCACTCAATCCTATGATATGATTATTTTTACCACCCGAAACTAATTTCTTCCATTATGTCTCTAAGTCAGAGATGAGTCCATAAAGATGAGACAAACCATTGAACCACATACGTGTCAAGATGTGTTTTTGTCAAGGCTCATAGTTTTCCTTAAAATGATTGCAAAGGAGGTGTTGCATCACTCATGATTATTACAATGACACTCCTCAAATGATAAAGTAAAAACTAACACGTCTTATATGGCTGAAATGAAGTGAAATGATCCAAATAGAACTTTAACAATTGCTAACATACACAAGTAATCCTTCAGAATGCAAATATGGAAAAACGTAATAAAATGCACGAAGCAAAATTTGAAAAAAAAATGCATGGATAATTTAATATAGTTCCTCAATGCCTTTCCAATACTATAAGAATCGTAAAATTAGAATTAGAGATCTAAATAAAAAAAAGTTAGAGTTTGGGACCCAAAATGAAGAACAAAATGGCCTACACCATTACGAAGTACATAATCAATTTTTTGACAATGTCTTATTTGCAAAATTTCAATATCATGATGAAAAGTTATGGTGCTTTGAAAAAACGTCCTACCATGGCGTTGGGACAAAAATGAGCCTCCTAAGGGCTGACAACAAGTTTCCAATACGATGACAATCGACGCTTTTGGTTTTAAAAAATTACCACTACTTGGTAGGTAATAGGCTAGAATGCTCAAGTGACAAATAAGTTGCAGGACCAGCCAAGCGGAGGTTGAAAGCTTAGCGCCCTATGGAGAAAACAACTACCTATGGGGGCTTAAAACTAGACCAAAGGATAAAAGATTGCACCCAATTAGCAATTAAGAGTTTTTAATTAAAATTTAAAATTTAAAACAAAACCAATACCCATATGATGCCATCGTTACGTAGTGCCTGCACAAGCACAAAGAATATGTTGATAAGATGCCAATTTTGCAAAATATTTGTTTGCACCAAGAATCTGTCCAACCGATGCTTACTCTTAACACCATACAATACATATTCATATAGTTGTATAATCAAAATTATGCAAAGATTCCTCAAACCCTCATAAAATGGCACAAACAATTGTTACAAAAGTATAGAGTGCTATATATGAAAATAGGGGTTTTTTAACTTTTTTGGACTCAATGGTGAAGTCAAATTTGCTCCAACATGCATCTAGAAAAAAACTCATACTCGATTATCTCCCAAATTTGATAAAGGCCTTGCAGATCTAAAACATATATTATGTTACTCACCAATGGACTTGAGCTCACAAGATCACTTGCGAAACCAAAAGACGTCTTCCACAAGAGAGTAGTAAGAGCAAAATATTGTTTAATTAAATGATGCATTCAAGATGAAAAATGTGCATATAATGTCTTGCTCATACATGCAAGCTTGAAATATAGAACTAACTAGGATGATGACACATGTCTTAATCCTATGCAATGAGACAACTAGTGATGAAATCGGATAAGATCGCATGACAACTCGATGCTTCTAAAAAGATAATATATTAACTTTCTATGTAAACTTAACATGTGTTAAAAGGACCTAACTAATGTCTAGTTAGATAACGTGTCTTATTCACACTACAAAAAAAGGAAACTCGAAAGGAAACACTCCTTTCACACCAACATATATCTCTATACCCAAATGACTTGTTGCAAATGTTGATTACATTTTCTTTCCTTGCCACCAGTCTAACAGATTTCTCACATCAACATAGCATAAAGTTCATATACGTTGACTGACATAAAAACTTAGAAATCAAGGTAACGAGATCATCAATGGGTTTACCTTTTAGTTTCAGGCCAGATTCTTATCCACTTCCTTTGCAGTAACTTGGTTGTCTTCCCCTTTTTGTCATATGAAATTACTGATTGCATTCTACTACAATTGATGAAAATTCACCCTTTATTGATTTCTTTCATTTATTGAATCCAGTGATAAATTATCTACATTTCCCAATTTTTTATTCACATAAATTATGAGTGAATGATAATGATAGCTATGTTTTTTATTAAGAAAAAAAACAACTTTTGATGGGGCCCTAAAACCCATTACAATCAGATTTTGAGGGGGATTTGAAACCCCAATAAGACGAGACGTTGCAACAAAGAGCATTTTTCAAACAACAGCCCAAAGCCAGCAACCATAAAATACATATCATCCAAAGCACTAGCTACCCAAGAGAACCCAACAAGAGGCCAACGCCTTAAATCAAAAAGCAAAACTCATAAGCAATAGGATCCAAAGGGTTTTCATGGCTCCCCAAACCACAATACTAGGGTTTTAACATGGCTCCCAAAACCATACATGAGCTTTCGATGGAATCATCAAAAGCAATACTGTACTCCACCTATATAGGAGGTACCAAAGAAAGGAAACAAAGGAGCACCAAGATCATAAAGGCCACCTGGGATTCCACCTCAATAGAAATACCCACCACCTCCCACGGCAAAGTAGCCAAAATAAGGGCCAAATGCAGAAGAGGGAAGACAAGGTAGTAAGCACATTAACACACTTCCACTTAAAACGCTCACAGACCAAAACCGCCACAATTGCAGCAACAAGAGAGCCATCATCAACTGCACCAAAAACCACAGACTGGAAAAGGAGCAACCAATGTAGGGAGGAGAGAAGGAAATTCATGATCACAATAAAGCCCCTACTCAGAAGATCGTCACAACCAACTTCCTCAAACAACCCTACAACCAAGGGCATCTTACCAACCACCAAACAAGTGAGCAACATACAAGGGATCCAGCGAAATGGCAATGAGAGAAAAGGGGAAGACACATCAAAGCCCGACCAATCGAAATGCTACACCCTGAACAGAACCAAAGCCACCTCAGCCACAAACCCACCAGCCGAAGCCAAGAAACACTGAAGGCGGGAAGTCACCATCCACATGTAGAAGGAGGAGAGGGCCACATGCACAAAAAAGCACTCTCTTAAAAATCATACAACCAACCACCCCCACGCACATAGCAAAGAAACCACCATCCATCAGCACCCAGAGAAAATGGCTCCAAAGTGAAAGGAACCTTGAGGAGAAGAGACAGAAGAAGGGCCAAAATCATCAAAGCAACCTCTCTTAAAAAAGTCAATACCATCTACCACCACCCACCAACCAGAAAGTACACCAATCACACCCAAGAGGAAATATCCCAAAGGCCTCTCCGAAGCGAAAACAACACTGGAAAAGAGACACAAGGCAGAAAACTCCCAAAACAAAGAGGGGAGGAAGAGGGGGTTGAGATCATCAAAGCGCCCTCTTGAAAGAAAACCAACCCTCCTAAACTCAAACAACTCTGAGATCAAGAAATCTCCACCCAGAAGCAGAACACCAGTACTAAAAGAGTGAAAGCTACTCTTCTCCAGAAAGGAAACCTTGGTCAGAAGGAAGGAGGTAGTAGGGCCGAGATCATGAAAGCCCTCTCTTAAGAAAATCAGCACCAACCACCACCATAATCCAACCGAAGAAACCGATCCCAGAAAAGAATAAGAAACCAACACCAGAAGACCCAATACTACCTACAAAGAAGAAACATCTCTCCCGTCTAAAAGAGAGTCTGAAAAACACCAAGAGAGACCAAAGCCAAAATGTTTCTGGAACAGAAGAGCATCAAGGCAGCAAACTCCCACAGCAGAGAGGGGAGAAAAAGAGGTCGAGATCATCAAAGCACATCCTCGAAAGAAAACCAACACTCCCAAGCTCCAACAACTCTGTAATGAAGAGACCAACACCATGAGACCCAACTCCAAAAACGAAAAAAGGGACATCTCTCGCACCCAAAAGACTCGAGCTGAAGATCCCAAGGAGAGAACAAAACCTGCATGGCCACAGAACCAAAGCAAAAGACTATCCGCAATCTCGAAAAAAACTGAAACCCCTCCATACCCACAAGGATGAGGGTTTCCATCTAACCCCAAGCAACAAATAATGATGAAACAAATAAAGCCTTTGTTGCCTTTCAGATACACCTTCGAAAGAGGACCATCCACACACCAGGGTCCAGCAACAACCAGAAGCCAAAGCTGCACCGACCCAAAGACGAAACTAAAAAGAATACTTCTCTCCCAATCAAGAAAATCAATCTGAAAACTCATTAGAGAGACCCAAACCACAAAGGAATAGAAACCACAACCAAAACCGATACTCTTCCAAACCACAGAATACTCATCTCCAAACAGAAGGAAGACAAAAGAGTTGCAAATCACAGTTGCAAAGATCTCTGAATCCATCTCAAAAAGAACATAGCCAAGTCTACAGCTGCTCCTCAGAATATGGGCCACAAAAAAGCACTGAGCAAACCTATCCATAGCAACGAAAAGGGCATCATCCCTCACAACAGACCTCAGACTCCAAGACTGGACAAAGACGATGATAATCTGCCCACAAGAGTGAACAGTCCCCAACTGAATGGAGCAGAAGAATAGTGCACCACCCCACAAAAGAAAGATAAACCAAACAGACACGTCATTAAAGAGGCCACAAGCCCAAACAGGGAAAAGAAGACTCCTATGCACAACAGTAGATAACCAGTGCCTTTCAAGAATGGGAAAGAGACCAACAAAAAACAGAGAGCCACCAAACTTTTGGATCCCCAAGCAAACAAGGCACCAAAGGCCTTTCCAAGCAACCGACAGGAGGCAAGACACCAAGCAAGCAAGTTGCCAGGGTGCAAGGGCATCCACAACAACCAGCATAGAAAAATCCCAGCTAAACCACTCAGGCTGCAAATGCCGCTGCCCCAGAAGAGGAAAAGAGTCAGTAGTGTCGTCTCTCCCAACTCCAAAGACAGTGACAACCACCATCGAACCCACCCCAAAAGCCCCATCAACGGAAGATAGGGCACCACACAATAAGCCAGGAAACACCCCAGCCAACAGCACCAAATCACCTGCCATTCCAGGCCACAGACGAGGATCGCCATCATCATCGTCGTCGCCCTCACCATCATCTGAATCAGCCCTGCAACATTCGAACTGCCAGAAACCCTAGCCTGGCCTGCCTTCCCGCCTCTCGCGATGGTTACTGAGCACCTATGGTTATAACAATAGCTATGTTATGAATACAAATGTGGACGAGAAATGAAATGACAAGGAAATGTTAGTAGTAAATTAAAAGGATACAAGACCAAACATAATGCTCGAAATTAATTTTAGCGGATGCATATCACAATGTACAAAGAATCAACACAATCATATGTGACAAAATATTACTGGCAATGAACAATATCTCCAATGATTACAGTTGTAATAATTTGATGGAAATAGCTTGACTTTGATAATGACAAGTACAATAGTTGGTAAAAACCATCCATCCATAGCCAACATATTGATATCAACCATAATTCAAATGAGAATATATTGGAAATTGGAATGTTTTCAGCAGATTCATAAGCAATGCACAATATCTCTAATGATCACAGGTTTCACAATTCCATGGAAATTGCTTGACTTTGATTATGACAGTTTCAACAGCTGGAAAAAACTATCCATACATAATCAACATGATCAACCATAACACAGAAATCAGAAAATATTGTGAACTGAAATGTTCTCAGCAGATTCACAGGCAATACACAATATCTACAATGACCGCAAGCTTCATAATTCCATAGATATAGCTTGACTTTGATAATGACAGATCCAATAGTTGGGAAAAGCCATTCATATGTAACCAACATAATCAACCATAATTCAGAAATGAGAAATGTACCCATTCACATTGATTGAGACTTGACCAATCATGTTTATCTTATTCACCACATCTAATAGACAAGTACAATAAATTTGCAAAGTGTCTACCATTGAAGAGTCCTCGTGAATGCCATTTACAGATATGTGGAGGTATCACAAAAAATTTGGTAAAAATACAATGGGAACATTATACCCATTGATCAAGTGTAAACTATGAAATGTTATTGGTATCTATCTCTTTAGTATTTGCATCATCCCTAAAAGATGGATTTGAGTTTTCCACGTAACCTCGTGCTAAATTTAACATCAGGTCGATTTCCTTTTTACACTGAAAATCATAGAGTTTTGTGAGGAAAATTAAAATTAAAATTTCCAAATATAGCAAAACTTAAATACAGAAATAGCAAACCTCATTGACAGCACCAGCCTTTATCTTAGACTGCATCACACACCATTTCTTGAAGTGTGCACCTGCAAAGGGCATTACCTCTTACTGTTGGCTAAGTCGAGGCTCACTAACATAGAAGAGAAATCCAGATCATTTGATTGGATAAAAAATACATACCAACTGCAATATCTATTTTACAAGATGACTTAGATATAGTCTCTACCATCCATCTGGCGTGAACCTTCATATAAAAATTGTTAACAATTGAAAACAAGCTAGACCATAAGTTATTTGTTTCAAGCCAAGAAATCAAAATATAATGAGGATAGCGAAAACAATAAACTAAAACAGAGAATAGCATTGGCATGTTATTTATGTATGATTTACACCTCAAAATATGAGCCAAAAGGAACATCATGCGCCTGTTGTACTGTCTCAAATACCTGAATAAGAAACAAGTACTGGTATCAATCTAATGAAGTACAACTAAATTTTTGTGTATTTAATAATAATCATAAAATAATCCCTTCCTCACCAAAACACTTTGATTAGCAGAGAAAGCTGCATGTTGCCATTCTGTCATTGCAGAGTCTGGAGGGCACATAGGATTATTACACAACGATCTAAAGGATAGTTCTCGAAGTAGGCCATCATACCGGTCAGCAGCATGCCATTTCTCCAACTGTCAAATAAAGAATATCAGTTATAAAAATTCACTCGGGGATTATCTGTGTTTAAAGAATAACAAATATTTCTCACCTTTTGCTGGGACAAGAAATGTTTACACGTTTTCAGATAACAAATATTTCTCACCTTTTGCTGGGACAAGAAATGTTTACACGTTTTCAGATATACACAATTCACTAACAACCAACTAATCTGAAAATTACAACCAACATACCTGTTGTGAGGTTTTCACACCATCGCCCCATTGCAAATGGGGACACCCTCTTCTTTGCTCGTAGTTGTTAGGTTTGTTAGGTTTTGGCAGTTGGGTTGGCAATTCAGAGCTTTAAAAGATTCAGTGGCTGAGAAATCAAGCTGTCAAGTTGCGATTTTAAAGTGGGAGTTTTAAAATTAAGGTCCTTCGGAGTCAAGTTGTAGTGGGTTGAGCCTAAAATCCTAAGTGTATTTAAATTTTGGCTAGACAAATAGTCCGAAATACATTATAAAGGCATATTTCATGCATAGGGGCCTTAAAATCCCTATAGAAATTGATTTTTCACACTTAAAATTGTCAAAATCCTAAAGAAAATCAATTTTTCTTTATAAAATGCACAAAATCCGGACTTCCTATGAGTTTCCCCACTTAATTTGATCAAAATCCAGATATACTACGAAATTCCCCACTTAAATTGATCAAAATCCAGACATACCATGAATTTCCCCACTTTAAATGGCCTTTTCTTGAAAAAAATTCCAAGTGTTGAGCTATTTGTCCAGACATGGATCGATTTTCCCCACCTGGATATTAGGGATAAGGAATGTGATGAAGAGTCCAGATGCAGAGTAATATTCCCCTTTGGGTTTATACTTGGACAAATTTTGAGATGCAAAGTGTGGATTGTCCGTTCAAATGTCTGGATTTATGCAAAGACAAGTCGAATTTCCCCTTTGAGATAACTGAGAATAATGAAATTTTTTCGTAGTATGAGAACTAGTTGTCCCTACATGGGTCGAAATTCCCCACTTATAAAAAGGAAGGACAAAATCAAGACAAGAGGCAAAAGGGTTGAGAAGGAAATTGCCCAGCTACAACAGGGATGGAAATTGATCCAAGAGGAAGAAAGAGGCATCATCTACTGTCATAAAGTCTGATATGAATGAAAACAAAAAATCTGAAGCATAGAAGGTTCGATTTTTTTTTTTAAATCCCAGATTGCTTTCGTGTCTTCAAGCATTGGTGGGATTCATTGCAGACCTTGATTAAGGAAAAATCCCAAATTCTAAAGAGCATAAGAGGCTGAAAATATCAGTTTTCAGAATAATGTCTGAGGGTTTCCAGAACAGGGGCAATTTTTTTGGAAAATCATATAAAATCATGGAGTTCCAAAACCTCCCAAGGCTTTTGCAGATTAATCCCCAGACCAAGACACATCTTTAGCAACCAATTTGAGGCACCCAGGGGTTGGAGTAAGTGAGCTATGAACAAAAGTCTGAAGACTGCATCTGAAAATCGATTTTTCCATATGATTCTGAATTTGCTCTATGATAACAAATCTGAATAGGAACTTATTGCAGACCTTCTTCCAGCGTTTTGGGACTCATCTTAAGCCTTAGAAGGTCTGAAATCTCGAGTTGCATATCCAGGTCTACAGACATTTGCAGCAGACGCGATTTTTTGAGAAATTCCCCATAAAATCTCAATTTCACTAATCTTTGAGTTTGATATTCCCGAGTCTTTGTGGGGTCCTTGGACATCTAAATCACCGAATTTTCTACTTAAATTCACCCCAAAAAGTGCAGTTGCAGGTATGTCTTCAGACATGACATTGGTGATAAAATGTGATCTCGATGCTTAATGAAGTCATGGTTTTGATTCACAGTTCACATATAGACCCAAGGGCATAATGTGTGGCAAGTTTCACAAGTTGTTAGGACTTATCCCAAGCCAGCTTTCAGACTTGTCCAATTTGTCCTCAGAAAATCAGACTTTAAGGGAGGGCTGATTTTGTCAATTTTGTGGCTAAGTGTTGATCATTTATTGTCTTAGGATTCTAATTCCTATTTCAGTTACAACTTTAAAAGGATAGAATTTACTAGGTTATGGCATGGAATTCAAGGACTAATTCAAGGATTGTGAAGTCTGAAATTTATTATTTTGTTTAAGTCCTTCAAGACCATACTGACTTCGAGCTTTGTACCAGGAATCATGTCCGGATTAAAAGCCAGGGATAGTCGCAAGGAGGTGAACAAAGGAAGGTGGAAGACAAGTTCAAGCTCAAAGCCAAGGATAGCAGTGAAAGAGGACTAGTCTAAAGCGATCGAGTTCAAAGGAAGACAACACTTCAGGATGGTGCACTTCAAAGCTGGAACAAAGGAAAGAAAATTCAAGGATCAAGCTGAAGGAATTATCTCAAGATCAAGCCTTTATTAAGCAAGGACATGGGACAAGTCTGGATTTAAAGGATTCCACAGACAAGTTCAAGGATTCAATTCATGGACATTCATGTGTCCCTATGCAAGTCAGCTTTGTACTTGATTAAATGCTTGAATAATAAGGACTATCTTATAGGGAGATCAACCTGTCACTATTTGCATCAATTTTCCATAACGATCAAAATAGACACTTGGCACTGCCCTCTCAAAAGCATGTGATAACTTGTCCCTTTTATCTCTTCACAATTGGCACTAATATCTCATTTGTTCACCATTTTCTTAATGCTTTGTTGGAGTTCTTGTGTGGCAAAGCACCATGAAACATGCAATTTCTCCTTAGTCACCTTTTTGACTTGCTGAAACCATGCATAAATTGTGAAAGTTCACTTGTTTTTTTTCTCTTCTTAAAGCTGGTGTCGATTCATCATTAACATTGCCACTTCAATCACTATTTTTGACTAATACAACCGCTCAAAAAGTGTAATTTTCACAACTATTTTTGCTAACATGCTAGTCGTCATAAGACAAGTGCCCAGTTGGTCACACTTCTGCCCTTACTCTGCCACTTCTTTTACTACCACTTTTTACTAAAAAAGCCATCTGATCATACCACCTAACTTTGACATACACTCAGTATTCCTCCCTGCATCCAACCAGTTTTCACTTCTAAAACAGATTAACCTTGTTAACTCTCTTTCTTCAAATATCTTTACAATTGAGACTACGCCTCAAAAAAGGTTTAGGGAGGGCCCTTATGTGCCCCAAAAAACTCTCAAACATCCTGGAACATGAAAAGAATTTTTTTCTACTGTTACTCTGTCTGTAACTTTGAAACAGGTAACACCATCACTTCTATAAAGGATGAATCGCCACAACACTAACAAAGCCACAAAAGGGGAAACCGTCATGACAGATACAAAACCTGCCTATAATATCTGACAGCTTTTGCACTAACAAAACTGCTTTCCATTTTCTGCTTTGTTCTGATTGAGGTCTAATTGTTTGATGAAGTTAATTTGTTTCCTAGATCCTTGCTAAGGGACCAAACGCTTGGCGTTTCAAACACCAATAATGCTAACATGGATAAAATTGGTTGCACTGATACATGACAGGAATATATTATCTCCTGCAATATGGTTGAAAATAGATATTATGTTTAGTGAACATACTAGTAATAAGACTCTCTAGGCCTCCTACAAGGGAAATCCTATGGAGATTAAAACAAAGTATACATAACTAGGAGTTTCATTTTCTAGCCATCTCTCAATTTAAAGCCACTTTCGCACTGTCTTGGCAAGGGATATGCATCATTCCCCATTTTAAAGGGATAGTTCTTCCAAATACAATCCCATGATATTCATTGATAGATGCAATTTGTCAATGATTTGATCAAGCCTATTGTACTCTATCGATCAGAGGTTTGGAGCCCAAGCTTAAAATTGTTGATTGTGTATGCACTGAGACGGTCCAGACAGTTATGATCCAACATATAATCCATAACAAAGGTACAATCCCTCCATGTATTGTCCAGCTTTAGTTAGTTGCTCAGCCCCTAGCTTCCATGAGAGATACCCTTCTTAGGAACTTTTCTCCTTTGAGAGGATGACCTCATTGAGTCCCATCATGCATTGACATGGTTGATATTAACATGAAAGTTTACAACTTTAATCCAACGGTAGTCTATTGATCAGCTTCCTCCTTTCATATACTCTATGGATGCCCCTCAACTTTTTCCCACTAAGGATGTGACCAACAAATCTGTTTGTAAGGACACATATTGACGATATATCATTCTTGCCAACACAACTCCCACATAACCTCTAAGTGCCAAGCTATCCTTCTATGCCAAACACTAATTATAGATTGTTGATGGCACCATCATCATCTACCCCGCCCATCTGCCACATCATTGGTCACATGATTTGTCAATACCTCTTGGCCAATTAAGAGTTGTACCCATTAGCCACAACTTAAGACGAATCAACATATCCCTCGTGGCAAAAAGACTGGTTGACTTCGGTTCTCTATAGGTGCAAAATGAGGAGCCTTTTATTTTCATATCACAGTCATTATGAAATCTTAGGATTGTGTCATTGCTTATACAAAGATT
The DNA here is from genome assembly GCA_018584345.1 of Thuja plicata. Taxonomy (NCBI): domain Eukaryota; kingdom Viridiplantae; phylum Streptophyta; class Pinopsida; order Cupressales; family Cupressaceae; genus Thuja; species Thuja plicata. The sequence goes on along the minus strand of MU227705.1, from coordinate 987,282 downwards.
TATCAATGCCCTTCTTTCTTCTATATCATAACTAACGATATCTATTTCTTTACCTCTAAGAGGTTGTCATTCTTTAATGTTGAGCACTTCAAAGATCCTCTAAAGCTAGTAGGTTGATTACTTTCCTTTTCACAAATATTAAGTGTGTTGGGACCGTTAAGTGCTCATTCAATAGAATAAGGTTTGTCCAACCAAGCCATGTTGGTCCCATGCATTCCACTATGAGCATTATTAGACGTGCTTCATTCCTATCACAAGAGATAAGAGGATGATGTTATCATTCTTTCCATTCCACATGACATTGCCAAGACCTCTACTTTAAGGTTTCATTCTAAAGTTTGATTGAGGGGATCTTTGAAACAGGCCTCAACCTAGGTTTGCATATAGTCTTGATAATCTTCACTAGTGCATTCCTTTTTATGTCATTTCATGTTTTTTCTTTTCCTCAACTTTACTCTCTGGGTTTTCTCTACCATAGCTCCTTGCTATGGTGAACCAATGTGTTTTCAAGTCCAACTGGCCTGTTTGGTAGCCAGCAGACATTGATATAATTTCTATATTTCAAAGTATGCACATTAGCAATGAAATTTCACCTACATAACATGTAAGACTCTCTAGACCAAAATCAATGATCTTTTCCTAAGCTTTATGCTATGATCAAGCCACCAGGCGTGGATTGTAATGTCCCCAACAAGGACCTTACTTAATTTGTCCTAAAATTCCCAATTAGGGTTTGGATTGCATTTTGGAATGACAACTTATAATGTTTGCCACTAGGATAATGTCGATTCCCAATGATTAATATGCCATATTAAGTATTTAAATCAAATTATATTAAGAACAATCATGGATTCATAATACATACTTAAGCCCTGATTCCTTACTTCACTCCTAATCACTAAACTTAAGAAAGATGGTAGATTTACTATACTAGGACGCTTGCACAGTCTACAAGTGGATTCCCTCAAGGCTCTACCTATCTTGGGATCTTTCCATCATGTGACCGATTTACCCACCTCTTCCTACACACACTCTCTATCCTCTTAATTGTAATTAGTGAGTGAACAAGAATAGACTAAGTATATATTTATTACTTATTTATCAATAAATTTGAGTTATTTCATATTTAATAATATAAGTTTACTTCATAACCTATTATTCCCAAGTTTATTTCATATTATTATTAATATCTAATTCATGCAAGGCTTATTAATGAATTAACTTAAACAAAGATATACTTACCTTCTTTTCACCTAGGATGTCTTTTCTTTGGCTTATTAAATGTTTCTTTTCTTTTAATAATCTCCTACATTTCCTCCTTGATTTTCTCCTACATTTGCTACTTG
>MU227705.1:974526-985574 GCA_018584345.1 Thuja plicata | reverse complement strand
CATTTATTAATAATATTATGTACAATATTATTAATAATATATCCTTCGTTATAATCATAATTTAAAATTATATATATTCAATAATAATATATATTGAATCTATTTATATATTCATTAAAATATTATTATAGCAATTTTATCTTATTTATTTACATATCTTTTATTGCCATGATCAAGGGGCTAAACGAGGGACATGACAATCCTTCCCTCCCAAAATTGCTTGTCCTCAAGCAATGACTATTTATACAAAAAAAAATTGTGGATTCAACACACAAAGTATACATATGAATGCATGAAGACACGAAGCATACGCAATGTATACACATAACGCAATTATTGATAAAACCCTATAGTTCAATAGGTTAGCAAAAATTATTTCATAACTATGCCCTTGACTCCAAAATCCTGCAACAAGGAACACAAAATAGTATATATATATTCCCTATCTAAATAGCTTGCTTAGATTCTTGAAAAATTAGAAATACATCAATTAGAATAATATATAATTATTTGTCTATTTATTGGTTTCATTATTCATTGATGTTAAGTATAAAATTTGGGTGGTTAGTGGAAGGCCAAGAAGACCCAAAGGAGCCCTTAGGCAGAACCTTGATCATAATCCAAGGATTCCCCTTGTTTGTAACTCCAGTGAGTGCTTGCCATACCTAACTCACCCTTATCTCATCAAAGGAAGATGTGTATTGCAGTGGGGCTCTTTGGCTCGATAAGTCCAAACTTATAGGTAGGAATACCTCTCTGATTTTGTTGACCAGCCCTATTCCCTCTTACCTGCCTTATTCATCTTTCCCATTGAAGTTGTGTTCTTTAATTGTAATTTACTTAGTAGTTGTGTACACATTATTTTCCTCCATCAATAGTATTGAAGTTACCACAGTTTTCTTCAATTAATATAAGGATCGTCTTATTTGCATTATTCATAATATAAGGAACGGACACAGTTATGATTATCAGATTTAGAAATAATATTGATCCTTGTTACTAAGTGAGTTTAGATTTTTAATGTTATATTCAAGGTTTGTAGAAAACATTATTTGTATGGGTTGGACATCTCAGGGTTGGCCAACGAGACCTCACTAAGCCCACGGGTGGAACCCTAGTCCCTTGTCCAGCGATTTCCCCCGATGTGACTTCAATGGCTGCGTGCCTTCCCTAACCATGCCTCTCTCTTAGGTTTTTCTAAATAGGTTAGGATATATTAGGGTTAGACAAAGAGACCTCACTAAGCCCACGGGCAAAACCCTGGCCCTTTGTCCAGTGGCTTCCCCCGAGGTGTCTTCAATGGGTGCTTGTTGTCCCTAACCATACCTCACCCTTTAAACAACTATCTCATCACAAAGGAATGTCAGGACGTTGTAGTGGGGTTCTTTGGCTCGATTAGTCTGAGCCCAAGAGTGGAACGTATCCCTCTCACCTTAGCGATCAGCCCTATACCCTCTTACCTACATGGTCCTCCCTCCTACTATGATGGGGTGAATTTATTATTTATTATGAGATTTAACTTATAAAATCTGTGAAACCTTATTATCATATATTTTTTGTGTTGATTAACAAGTTTATTCAACTAATGGTTGGATGAGAAATTAGCTTAATCATTATGTTCAATGATGCGTACTTCTTCCATGATTCTAACTTCTCTTGGTGATCAATCTTTGCTCTTATGTGTGGATCCCTATTTTATCTTTACCTTGTAGGATGGTAGGATCATATTTGATACCACTATAATGTCCCCAACAAGGACCTTACTTAATCTGTCCTAAAAATCCCAATTAGGGTTTGGATTGCATTTGGGAATGACAACTTATAATGTCGATTCCCAATGATTAATATTCCATATTAAGTATTTAAATCAAATTATATTAAGAACAATTATGGATTCATAATACATACTTAAGCCATGATTCCTTACTTCACTCCTAATCACTAAACTTAAGAAAGATGGTAGATTTGTTGTACTAGGACGCTTGCACAGTCTACAAGTGGATTCCCTCAAGGCTTTACCTATCTTGGGATCTTTCCATCATGTGACCGATTTACCTGCCTCTTCCTACACACACTCCCTATCCTCTTAATTGTAATTAGTGAGTGAACAAGAAATAGACTAAGTATATATTTATTACTTATTTATCAATATATTTGAGTTATTTCATATTTAATAGTATTAGTTTACTTCATAATCTATTATTTCAATGTTTATTTCATATACATGATTTCATAACCTATTATTCCCAAGTTTATTTCATATTATTATTAATATCTAATTCATGCAAGGCTTATTAATGAATTAACTTAAACAGAGATATACTTACCTTCTTTCACCCAGGATGTCTTTTCTTTGGCTTATTAAATGTTTCTTTTCTTTTAATAATCTCCTACATTTCCTCCTTGATTTTCTCCTACATTTGCTACTTGATTTTCTCCTATCTTTCTTTCTTTAAAGGTCACAACTTCTCATTTCGTCGATTGGTTTGTATTTGGAATTGTATTTTATATTTAATATATTACATTAATTAATTTATAATATGCTTATTGTTAATCATTAATAAATGATATCTTAATACATTTTTTATATATTGCTAATAATATATAATTATCATAGATTATTTATTATATTAATAAATCATTAAAATATAATTCATTTATAATATATTATCATTCTTATATACGATTAATTGTTACTATCTTAATAGTATATTATATTATTAAATGCTATATTATTGTACTAAAATTATATCATTATTAATAATATATTTCATAGCCCATTAATCATATATAATTATTTTACATATTGTTAATCATTATAATATCATATCATATTATTTATTTATTTGTCTATTTCTAATATTACTATTACTTTTCATTTATTAATAATATTATGTACAATATTATTAATAATATATCCTTCATTATAATCATAATTTAAAATTATATATATTCAATAATAATATGTATTGAATCTATTTATATATTCATTAAAATATTATTATAACAATTTTATCTTATCTATTTACTTATCTTTTCATGATCAAGGGGCTAAACGAGGGACATGACATGGATGCCGCAAGAATCTTTAGTCGCTGCACAGGACCTAGGAAAACTGACTAAAACCCCTCGTCTTTCATAGTATGGTGTTCTTAAGATGAAGTGTTTGCAGGAGTCTTGTAATAGATAACTGTGCATTCCACTATTATACTTTAATGTGGCTACCCCGTATGCACTTAATGATGTATTTGTTGAATAGTTGATTGACTAGTTACATGAGATATTCTCAACTAGCAAATATATCTTTTGCATTGACTATCATGGAATTTGATAAATGTATCAAAATCTATGGACCTAAATACATATAGATATTTTTCTATTTTGACTTTCACCAAATATTTTAATTTTGAGAATTACTATAATTCTTAACAAAATCCAAGTTTGCAGATTTATTTTCAAGCTTGTCGATTAATTTAGGATTTTCTTGTTGGCGGCAATTATGCCAGGAATAGTTAAATAAGACTTTGGGTTAGTTAAATAAAACATTATTCCGAAGGGGTGTCAGTTGTGACGTCAGTTGGTGACAGTTGGAGACTTAACCAACCGTGTCGCGTCTATTTGTAGGGAGTTCGGAACAAGTGAAGGTGTGTTAATGTTGGAACTGTTATGCTATGAAAGATATATCATTCTATCATTTATGGTGCAATGTGATTCTATGTTATTCATGTTATTGTTGTATTTCATTTATCTCTGGTATTATGCAATCTTGTTGAATCTGTATATGTTGTACAATCCATCTCTAATTAGGCATCTAACATTTTAGCGTCGTTGCCTAAAGTTTGAACCTGGTGGTCGAGGGAAGTAGGATTGGCGGGATGGCGGCATAATGGGTCGTACCTTAGACCAATAAGTCCTCGTAACACAGTGATGGAGAAGACAATACCGAAGTAACCAAAGAAGACCAGTTAACACAAAACTTGGTTCACGCGTGAGACGTGCCGATTGACGAGTACATACAGCGGGAAGCTCAGGAGAGCGGTCTTGCCTGGTACGATACGCGCCGAACTCATGGTGAGCATCCTTGTGTAAGATTTTCTGGGTAGTCTTCCGAGATTGCTAACTCCGACAATTAACGCCCAACCTACCAAACAAGGACAGAAGGCAACACACAAAGGCAGAGACAAAAGGAGAGAAGGAAACCGAAACTACCGTACGGAGATCTCTACGTATCCAAGAGAAAGTTGAGAGACACCAACGACTACAACAACCACTCCCGAGCAATTCTTGGGCGCACAAAGGATCTGACACTGACAGTTGGGAAGGTGGTGACTCGGTACCAATTGAATCATCTGTACATTCTGAAGAGGACAATAGCCAAGAGGGAAATCTCGAAGGAGAGGTAGCGGATTTATTTGAGAGTACCTTGCAGGGCCAATCTCGTTACCTCGAAGGGATCAAGAATAGGGAGAACAGAACTAGAGACTCAGGGGAGAAGAGAGCTCCGGTACCACTACGAAGGAGGCAACCAATACGTGAACGACAGAGGTGGAGGGGTAGAAGATTCGCGCGTAGCCAAAGGTGCGTAAGACGCACAGGGACGCAGAGGAGGAACCAACCCACTGACATCTAATAATGTGCATGGTGCCTACCATACGTGGAAAATGGCAAACCCCCCGGAGAAACAGAAACTGCCCAAGTTCAGTGGGGACGAATCAGAGGATCTGGCCTGCCACTGTAAAACATGTGTAACGATATGAGAAGCAAATGGGCAAGATGACCATGACTACTGGTTGAAGGCTTTTCCTGCCACCCTACGAGGGATTGCAATTGATTGGTACACAGACCTGCTAGCAGGGGGCAAAGCGACTTAGGATGACTTGAAAAAAACATTCTAGGAGTTCAGATTGCTCCGTGATGATGATGTAGTGGCAGAAATTTACAATACACAAGAGGGAAAAAATGAAACAGTACGAGCTTACCATTGTAGGCTAAAGGAACTCATTGGTAAACTCGAAAACTAGCTAGTGGATGGTCTGAAAAAATGATGGTTCATTGTGAGACTAACTCCATCCCTACGGAGGAAGATGAAAGTGATGCCACCATCCTTGTACACTGACGCCTACAACCGTGCGATGGATATTGAAAGTGAAAATAAGACATACAGAGGTGAGAAGACAACGAGTGATGACGATAGCATGGATGGGGACAGCGAGGGAGAATCCAAAACTATACAGGCGCTACAAAAAGACGTGATGAGAATGATGAAGGAAATGAGAGCTGGAAAGGAGAAGACAAAAGATGGCAAGGAACTTTGGTGCACGAACTACAAGTTGGAAGGCCATACTAGAAGTAACTATCCAAAGAAGGCATTTTGTGACATCTGCCAGGTACTAGGGCACCCCATCAAGGAGTGCCCGTACAATCTGAAGGCAAGGAGCGCTCAAGTGCTCTTTACCCAAGGGGAACAATCAACTCCGCCTGTCACACCTCCAAGAAACACAAATGCCTCGTGGGAGGTTACTGCAGCAACCAACGAGAAAGTAATAACAAGAGCAACAATAACACACCAAGAAGCCACATCTAGTACGACGTGAAGGGGTGGCCCATGATACAATGTCGCAGATGTAATGAGTGGAGCCACTTTGCGCGGGACTGTCAGACCGGTAGCAGTCAAGGTGGGGGAAGCATGCTATGCGAATGGTGTGGTCCTGGGAGCCACAAGGATGTTGATTGCCCTAAGAGGAAGGGGGTAAATATGATAAACATTACAGGATCTGAGGAGGTCCTGACAATCACTATTATGGTAAAATAATGAATGTGTTATTAAACAGAGATCAAGAATGATCTATATATACAAGTGTACAAGAGAATATTTCTATAACGAACAGAGAGAGAGAAATAGAAACATTCTGAAGAGAGAAATAGAAACAAAAGGAAGTTTCCATATTGAACAAAGAGAGACTATGGAAACATGGAAGAAGAGTGAGCATTAGAATAGAAACAAATCTACGGAAGAGAGAGAAACATAAATAGAGAGATATTTAACTCTAATACCCTTCCTTAATGGTCAATCTAACTTCAAAACAAAAGTCTGCAAGTGAATCCTCAAAAGGCGCCAGGAGAAGTGAAAACCTTACGAAAACCGCAGTAAAAAACTTTGTTGCGCACAGAAGCGCGAAGACTCCGTAGTCACGATATTTGAGGTGAAAAATCAATCAAAACCAGATGAAACCCTTCCTACTTCCGGGTGTAGTAAATCTTGTCGTTAAATCTTGGACTGCCTGTAATGTTCTTGACCCCTAGCAGACTCGCTGACCGAACCTTGGCTTCTGGCGTACTGGAGATTCAGGTCGTACGGAGCAGATGGACTGCATAGTTAGGTTGTACAGTGGAGGTAAGCTGGCCATACGGAGGAGGTAGGCGGTTCGTGCGGTGGACGGAAGACAAGCTGTATAGTGGGAGGAGGCAGGCCGTACGGTGGGATGCAACATGCTGTACGGTGGAGGTGTAGTTGGTCGTACAGTGCAGGTTGAAGACCGTACGGTGGGAGAGGCTAGCCGCGCGGTAGCTGGCTGTACAGTACGGCTTAAAGGTCGTACGATTGTGTTTGGAGGTCACACAAACGTTCTGGGATGTCTGGAGGGAATGCCGGCGGAGTATGAAAAAGCCTTCTTCACTGCAATGCAATTACTTAGCAATTCGCCAGATGTTAACAGGTGCACAGAACAATGAAGTACCGAATATGGAACAATTGCCAGGAGATTATATTATGAATAATGAAGTACTTTGGAGTTGCCAGATCCGATACAAGTAGAACAAACAGAGTAGGGTGAGGGTTGAGTCCCACCAAAACTGTAACAGGCCAAATAGGGAAGGTCTTTCACTTCCGAAGTGGCGCACACTACAACTCCAACCAAAATTCGCAATAATAATAAAATATCAAAACTCAACATGAGAAATACATCCTACACGTCGGTCATAAACACCCGTCGGACAAACTCCCGAGGTGTACAAATAAAGCTGACACGACACACTAACACCTACGCTAAAATAAAAGATGGGTCCGGGATAAGCTAAATCGACCAGAACCCAATACAAGTTTATTTTATTTATTTAATAACGGGGACATTACAGTCCTCTCATCCCAAAGATTGCTTGTCCTCAAGCAATTGTAGATTTGGATGATTCAGAATTTGTTCGCCCTCCCAGGTAGCATCTTCCAACGCACCAGAAATTCTTTGACCGTGCAAGTCCTCAACTTTTTCTCTCCAGTGGTAATGACTTCAGCCGGTTCTAGAGCTAACTTCCCTTCTCCGTCAAGGGGTGGTAAATCTTCAAACACAGTGACATGTTGCCCCACCGCCTTCTTCGAGCAAGATACATGAAATAAATTGTGAATCCTGCTTCCCTCGAGTAGATCCAGTTCATAGGCAACCTCACCCATCCGTTTGGAAACACGGTAGGTCCCGTGGAAACGCGGCCTCAACTTCTCCTTCCCGGATGCCTTCAAGGACGAATGCCTGTATGGTTGAAGTCGAAGGTATACCAGGTCTCCCACTTCAAAACTCCTCAATGCGATGCCTGTCAGCATACATTTTTTGTTGATTCTGAGCCTGTAGGAGATTCTCCCAGAGTGATCTTAGGATATCTACTCCTTCCTGCAGCCAATCTTTTGCCTTTGGTGCGTGACTATCTCCCAAAGCCATGTCCACGAATGAAGTTGTTTCATACCCGTACAAAGCTTTGAAGGGAGTCATTCCGATGGACATGTGATAGGTGGTGTTGTAACAGTGCTCCCCCAGATGTAGCCACTTGACCCACGCTTTCTGTTGTGCGGACACAGTTTCTGAGATATCCTTCTAGCCACTTGTTCATGATCTTTGTCTGTCCGTCGGTCTGCGGGTGGTAGCTTGTGTTGGGTGACAACTCTATTCCTGCCAGTTGAAATAGTTCTTTCCAAAAAGTATTGAGAAAATGACTGTCTCAGTCGCTCACTATGTCCTAAGGGAGTCCATGCAAGCGGAACACCTCCCGGAAGAACAAGTCTGCCACCTCTGTTGCTTGATATTCCCCTGAAATAGCAAAGAAATGTGCATACTTGGTCAATCTGTCAACCACCACAAAGATGCAATCTCTTCCTTGCACCTTCGGAAGCCCAGTAATGAAATCCATTGAAATGCTAGTCCATATATGCTCAAGAATCGGCAATGGCTGAAGTAGACCTGCTGGCATAGTGTGTTATGATTCGTTTTGCTGACAGGTAGGACATTCCCGAACATATCAGAGGACATCATTCTTTAAGTCCTTCCAGGAGATCCTTTCCCTGATCTTCCTATAAGTCTTCAAATATCCCTGATGCCCGGCCAGAGGTGAGTCATGTAGCTCCTTCGGAATCTTCGCCTTCAATTTGGATTCAGGTACCAAGTATATTATGCCTTTGTAGTATATAATATCATCAACCGCCTTGTACTGTCATCTTGTCCTTCGCCATCCAACAACTAACATGCAAAAGTATTCTTGGAATACTCAACCAGCAGGTGTGCTCTCCAATCGGTTGAGATTTGAGATAAAGAGCATATCGTTGGCCGTCTCGACAAGGCGTCAGCCACCACATTACTTTTTCCCTTTATATATTCAATGTCAAAATCAAAAGCCTGTACTTTACTTACCCACTTCTGTTGCCGTTCATTGAGTTCCTGCTGTTCCAGAAAGTTCCGAAGGCTATTATGATCTGTACGCACGATAAACTTGGCTCCGACAAGGTACTGTTGAAATTTTGTCAAGGCGTGCATGATGGCGAGCATCTCCTTGTCGTAGATGGAATACAATTTCTCGGCTCCTGAAAGCTTTTGACTCTCAAATGCAATCGGGTGACGGTCCTGCATCAGCACGGCCCCAATACCCTCTCTGGAGGTATCACACTCCAAAATGAAGGGTCAAGTGAAATCTGGAAGTGCTAGCACCGAGCAAGAGCTTGTGACTTCTTTCAGCCTTTCAAACGTTTGTTGTCCCTGTTCGCTCCATTGGAATGATCGTTTCTTTGTTAAGTCCGTCAATGGTGCACAGAGCTGTGAGAATCCCTTCACGAATCGCCTATAATAACTGCACAACCCGAAGAATCTGCGCATGTCTGAGAGAGTCTTTGGCGGTGGCCAATTCAGAATGGCTTGAATCTTTTCCTGATGCACTTGAACCCCTCGCCCACTGACAATGTGCCTGAGGTACAATATCTCCATCATCCCAAACTCACATTGACCTTTTGGAAAACAAGGACTGTGATTCCATAATCTCCAGTATTTCATCCAAATGCTTCAAATGTTCCTCCCATGTCTTACTGTATATGAGTATGTCATCAAAAAATACCAATATAAACGTACGCAGTTGCTTGCTGAAGATGTGATTCATACAGGACTGGAATGTGGCGGGAGCATTGGTCAATCCAAATGGCATGACCAGGAACTTGTAATGCCCATAGTGGCAACGGAAGGCTGTTTTCTCCGCATCTTTTCCTCTCATACGGATTTGATGATACCCAGATCGGAGATCTATTTTCGAAAAATAGACTGCACCGTGCAGTTCATCCAACAGCTCGTCGATCCTGGGAATAGGGTACCTTTTCTTGATGGTTTTCTTATCTAATGCACGGTAGTCCACACACATCCTCAGAGTTTCGTCCTTCTTGACCAGTACGACGGATGATGCAAAAGGGCTAGAACTGGGCCTGATCCATCCCTTGTCTAGAAGCTCCTGTATTGTTGTTTCCATTTCATTCTTAAACCTTTTAGGATGGCAGTACGGTGTGGTGATGACAGGTTGGGCGCTAGCCTCCATCTTGATAGTGTGTTCAAACCCACGGTGTGGTGGTACGCCTGGTGGTATGTCAGCAAAAACTAATTGATGCTTCTCAAACACATTCTGAAGTTCCTCATCCTGATAGAAGGTAGGTTGTCCATGCACTGGTTCTGATGAGATAAAACAGTGTGCGGCCCAGACCATATCGTCGTGCCTGAGGATGGCCTCCATCCGTCGGGTAGAAATTTCCCTCGGTCCTCCATTCGACATTCCCCTCAAAAAAACTTTCTTGCCATCCACCTCGAATGAAAATTCCATCCATTTGAAACTCTGTGTGTATTCATCCAATGTTTCCATCCACTAGATGCTGAGGATGACTTCCATGTCGTCCAAATCAACTACGAAGAAGTCATCTGTCACCGTGTGGTTACCCATAGAAATGCTCAGCTGTGGGACCAGATGGGTGCAAGACAAAATGCTTCCTCCGGCCACCTTGACATCGAATCCTTGGTGTGCCTCTATTTGTAAACCCCTTTGTTCGACTAGTGAAGAGTTGATGAAGTTGAGGGTAGCCCTGCTGTCTAGCATGACCACAACCCTCTGTCCCTGGAGAGTACCCCGTACCCGGAAAATAGTTCATCTCGGGGTTCATGCTAAAGCAGCAATGGACCCGACTCTTTTCAACAATGTGGCAATACTTTTCGCACGGTTTAGGTTAGCTTCTCAGGCGGCTGGTTGTTAGTCTTCCTCAGCTTCAGCTGCATATTCTTCCTCTTCATCATCTGACATTACTTCAATATAGTGGATTTTTCCCTTGCCTAAGCAATGATGTTCAGGTTCCCATGGTTCCCTACAATTGAAGCATAGCTTCCTCCTGAACTCCAGTCAGGTAGCCTCATCCAGTAGAGGTCAGTTTGGCGGAGGTCTATGTCCTTTTCTTTGGGATAAGGGGTGGTTTGGACTGTGCATAATTCCTGGAGTAGGAAGATGTTGACATGTCGCGTGCCTTCTTGATTGCCTCTGTGAGTATGATGGGATTGAACCCCTTCACCCATCCTCTCAAAGGTTCTACCAATCCATCCATGAATAGCACGACCAATCGTCTCTCTGAAATATCAATGACCAGGACTGATAATCTTTGAAATTCTGTAATGAAACTGTCCACTGTACCCGTTTGTTTCAACTGAGCCAAATCTTTGAAATTAAGCTCTGGATCTCTTCCATCAAAACGATCCATTAATCTCTCAGTGAAATTA
>MU227705.1:952014-974244 GCA_018584345.1 Thuja plicata | reverse complement strand
ATCTTTCTCCTAAGGTTGTCGTTATAGTAGCCACCCCGATTGTTGCAGCCTAAATATCTCATTCTCAGATCTACATAATCCTTGTAGGTTATATCCCCTTCCAGATTTGCATTCCTCCAGTCCTCCCGAAGTTGATTTTGCATATCTTGGAATGTAGGTGGTTCTCTGTGTTGTGCTTCCGTTCGAGGGGGGAAGGTGGGCATCGACGGCCGAGAGTGTTTTGGTTCGGGGTTTGCCCTACTTGCAACAGAATTGTCACTTTGCACATTTTTCTCTATGGATGCTTTGCCTTCAGCCAATTTTCGTAATGTCTCCTCCATGAGTCGTTGAGTGTCATTAATCTGCATTTGGTTTCTGGTGAGCTCTCTTAGCAATGCCATGACTTGAGCGGCAGGATCCTGTTGATCTTCCATTCTATCAACCGAATGATATTTGTTCCTTCTCCTAGTATATACTTGCATTCAAACCCACAAGCTGGCAGAATCACCAGCTCTGATACCACTATAATGTTCCTGACCCCTAGCGGACTGGCTGACTGTACCTCAGCTTCTGGCGTACTGGAGGTGCAGGTCGTACAGAGCAGATGGATTGCACAGACAAGTCGTACGGTGGAGTTAAGCAGGTTGTATGGTGGAGGTAAGCAGGCCGTACGGTGGAGGTAGGCGATCTGTACGGTGGACGAAAGACAGACCGTACTGTGGGAGGAGCCAGGTCATACGGTGGGATGCAACAGGCCGTACTGTGGATGTGTAGTTGGTTGTACGGTGCAGGCTGAAGACCATACGGTGGGAGAGGTTGGCTGCGCGATAGCTGGTTGTACGGTGGTGTCTGGCTGTACGGTACAGCTGAGAGGTCGTACGGTTGTGTTTGGAGGCCACACGAAAGTTCTGGGATGTCTAGAGGGAATGCCAACGGAGTATGAAAAAGCCTTCTTCACTGCAATGTAATTACTTAGCAATTCACCAGATGTTAACAGGTGCACAGAACAATGAAGTACTGAATATGGAACAATTGCCAGGAGATTATATTATGAATAATGAAGTACTTCGGATTTCGCAGATCCGATACAAGCAGAACAAACAGAGTAGGGTGAGGGTTGAATCCCACCGAAACTGCAACAGGCCAAATAGGGAAGGTCTTTCACTTCCGTAGTGGCACACACCAGAACTCCAATCGGAATTCGCAATAATAATAAAATATCAAAACTCAACATGAGAAATACATCCTACACGCCGGTCATAATACCTGTCAGACAAACTCCCGAGGTGTACAAATAAAGCCGACACGGCACACTAACACCTTTGCTAAAATAAAGGATGTGTTCGAGATGAGCTAAATCAACCGGAACCCAAATACAAGTTTATTTTATTTATTTTAATAACGGGGACATTACACTGCCTTCCAACATAGTATTGGTGAGATGCCATTAAAATTTTGAAAAGGCGTTGAATGAATCAAAAGCACATATTCTGAGGCAGATTGATGGAGGACCCATAAAAAATGAACGAAGACTCGAAAGAAAGCTCGAAAAACCCCAAAGGAATCTGAAGTCAGATTTGAAATCCGTTGGCACAGAAATTGAGGCTCGAAAATCGAGGCACACAGAAAGTTTCGAATACGACCCAGTTGAGGGTTTGAAAAACCCACCAAGAATTTGCATGATAAATAAATTTTCGACTGAAACTGAAGGGTCAAAACCCTAGTCAAAAGTGCAGAAACCCTACATGGCCATTAATGGGCCTAAAACTGTGTGCAGGAAATAAATGAGCCGCTGGAAGATCCCTAGGGTAGCAGACAAAATTTCAAAAAAATAACAATCTTGAATAATTTCAAAAACGAAATTATATTAATTTTTCAAAAAAAATCCACTCAATGGTGGATTACAAGATTTTCGAAAAAGTTAACCTATAGCTTTGATGTCATATTATGGTAACATAATGAATGTGTTACTAAACAGAGATCAAGAATGATCTATATATACAAGTGTACAAGAGAATGTTTCTATAACGAACAGAGAGAGAAATAGAAACATTCTGAAGAGAGAAATAGAAACAAAAGGAAGTTTCCATATTGAAGAAAGAGGGAATATGGAAACATGGAAGAAGAGTGAGCATTAGAATAGAAAAAAATCTACGGAAGAGAGAGAAACATAGAGAGATATTTAACTCTAATAATCACAAGGTCCCAAACAAAAAAAGCGACGTACCCCGATCCACGTATGGAGAAAGAAAGAATGAAGGAAGCCAGAATGGAAACAAAACTGGCAATGGAGGAAGAACGGAGGCAAACGCATGGTACTCCCATACGATCAGCATCAGAAGCCAACATCATACAACAGATGTTACAGGCAACGATCCCAGTACGAGTGGCAAACCCACTGGAGACGCTACCACGACTGAAGGTGGCAATCACTAACATAAGTGACACTAACGGCAACCAAGACATTGGCAAACATAGGGCAAATGAGACGGGAAAAAAGGACGAGGACATTGCTACCTCGAATGGTGCCACGGATCCTATGTTGTTAGCAGTGGGTGTTAGACGAACACCTGTAGTGGTAGAAATGGAAATCATGGGACGTACACTGACCAACACTATCGTAGATGGGGGATCTAGTGTAAATGTATTGCCAGAAGAAACGTGGAAGGCTCTTGGTAAGCCTACACTCTGGACGCCAACCTTCCACTTGGTAGGCACTGACCAGCATGGTATAGAACCAAGCAGGGGCTGGCTCATCACAGCGAAGGCCAGCCACAATTAGAACACCCTTTCCATCGAGAGTGATGGAAAGAAATATGATGTCATCGACCTACGGAATCAGGCGGTAAGCGAGGAACTGGCATCGAACTCCAAATCCGAAAGAGGAGAGTTGGGTGAAGAAAAAGGGATCGAACGGGATGATGAGGGAGTTCTGAGACTTGAGGATTGTTCGGAAGACGAAACGAGTTCACTAAATGGATTGTTCCACTGGCAAATGGAGGATTATGAAGTTCTTCATCCAGGTTGTAACATGTTAGAGCTTTTGGAAGAAACCATCGACCGCGAACCAAAGCATTTGGAAAAAAACCTAACTTGCAGGAAACCCTCGACTTAGGACCAAAGTATTTGGAAGAAAAGACAATTGGGAGCATATTGTACGCACATCGGGAAGGAAGGGGTCTGTACAGAAAAACACCAACATACCATGCGGACGAGAGAAGGCAGGTTGGCAGACCTCTATACGAACAAAGGAAGAAGCAAAGACGGTACGATCTGTACAGATGCAGAAGGGGTCGTATGGTGTACTGACCGAGCGGAGCTGGGAGGAAGAAGGAATTAACGTACAAGCGAGAGGAAAAATATCCCTACGGTAGAGGCCACAGGGGTTATCCGCACGGGAGAAAGGAAGGAAAAACGAGATGTCGAAGCAATTGAAGACATGAAAGAAAATTGAAGGGGAATTCCAAGCCATACGGAAAGTACGGATGCCGCAAAGAATACAGTCTATACGGTACATACGACAATAGGAAGTTGACTTGTCCGTACGGCAGAGAGAGGAGGGCATCCGTCAGCCCCGTAAACCACGTACGACGTGGAGTGGGGAGTGTACGCCTGGAAGACAAGATTGTTGTACGAGGACACAGGAAAACACAACACCGTACGGATTCAGATAGAAAAAGTGACTGTACAACGTTACCGTATGGGGTCGTACAGCCGAAAAAGAGAAAGAAAGCTTTCGGGAAAATGACTGTACGGTGTCGTACTGACATTGTCATACATCCATACACTCCAAAAGGGATCTCATCATATGGCCTTCTCAACCGCAACAGTGGTCATTACACCGTACAGTAGCAGCACCCCAACATAGAGCGCGACGTAAATGGAGCAGTCGTACGGTCACAAATTTAGACAATACAGTTTGTACGGCTAACAGGCACCAACGCTCTCAAGTGGTCTGTATGGTTGGTAATAGCATAGCAGACACTCCAGTGGGCACTGTGGGCAGTGGAGTTGGCAGTACCATGACAGTCTACGGAGGAGAGATGGCGTCGAAAAAAAATAAAGAAGATGGTGTGCACCATGGAGTTCCATGTGGTTTTCAAGCTGCTAATTTGGTCTTGCTGACGAGGGCGCTGCCCCCTATTAGCCGAAGTAGTTACTTTATGTTGTGTTAGTTATATTATGTGTAGCCGACGGTACTTAGTTACTACCGGATGGCGGTTGGGAATCGGTGGTGACGGTTGGTCACACCCCTTCGGGTTTTATATAAGTGATATACTTTCTCTTCGGAGATATGCTGATAGAGACTATTGTAAATGTACTCAAGTTACGAATGATTAATAAAGACTGATATTTTCTGATCTATCTTATGTAGTTGTATTTCCGTACGTCTATGCACCAGTAAACTAGGTTACCCCAGTGAACAAACACCCCCCAGACCCCCATTTGATTTTTGAACTACACTACAACTTTGAGTTTGTGCAGTACAACTCATTGTCTACAGTCTTGTCATTAGTCTTCCTGGATTACTTGATGTATACTTGTCGTCTGGAAGACTACTTTTTCTTTTGGGGGGGATGATGTTGGCGGCAATTATGCCAGGAATAGTTAAATAAGACTTTGGGTTAGTTAAATAAAACATTGTTCCAAAGGTGTGTCTGTTGTGTCGTCAGTTGGTGACAGTTGGAGACTTAACCAACTGTGTCGCATCTATTTGTAGGGAGTCCAGAACAAGTGAAGGTGCGTTAATGTTGGAACTATTATGCTATGAAAGATATATGGTGCAATGTGACTCTATGTTATTCATGTTATTGTTGTATTTCATTTATCTCTGGTATTATGCAATCCTGTTGAATTTGTATATGTTGTACAATCCATCTCCAGTTAGGCATCTAACATTTCCTTGCTTACCAGAATAGTGTATCACTTTCCATCCTTACATTTACATTTACCCCTGAGTTCAATAAAATTTAGCTATGGGTTGTCATTAGTGTTACCCATAGACCCGTCTCCCCCCTCCAACCACGTCTCCGAGACTTTTCACATCTCCAGAGTCTTCAAAAATGGTTGGAGACTTCATGGCGAAGTCTCCCCAAGAATCCGAGTCTCCAATTCCAAAAAATGAAGTCTCCTGCCTGTCTCCTAATCAAAAAACAAATTTAAAATACAAAATTAAGTCATTTTATGATTTTGACCCTCATTTTAATGTTTTTTTAGCAAGGCAATTTTAAATGATTTAAGTCATTTTATTTTATAAGGCACAAGTGGCTAGTTCTTCAACTAGTGAGAGGAATTGGAGTACTTGTGGTTTTATTCATTCATTGAAGAGGAACCAATTGGGGTCAAAGAAAGCAGAGAACCTAGTGTACTTTCATAGCACACTTCGCCTTCTCTCTTGTGTTAGTCCTACATATATGGAGGGTCCTTCAGCAAAATGGGACCAAATTGCACATGATGGAAATGCTGCAACCATGGTGGAAGAAGCGGTTGAACCAAATGGCCTTAATGAATTGCCCCCAATTAGACTACCATTAGAGGAACCTGAGTTGGAGAGTGATGATTTTCTGGACAGCATCATAGCTGAAAACCTTGAGATGGATGATCACAGCCTTGTGGAGTAGATGATAGTAGATAGATTTCTGATCTTTCTTTACAGTTCTGAGTTTTTTATTTGCATATCAGCGATTTAGCATCAAACTATATATTTTTGAATTTCAAATTTCAATATGTAATGATAATCTCAGTGATTATTAATCTGATATGACGATGATCATATGCGATATTCAGAAATCAGATATGACTATGAGATATGCAATGTGATTTTTGAACTATTTGACTCTATATTAATATGACATTACTATTTAGTATTAGTCTTTGACTCTTTAAACTTTTAATGTTCAATGTTCATACTTATAACTTTCCATTGTTCTTGTTTTCAAAGCACTATGTTATGAATCTATGGTATTTCTTAGAAATTATTAAATTATATTCAAAAAAAATTGCTATCTCCAAGTACCCCCGTCTCCTATTTTTGAAAAATAGCCGTACCGGTACCGGTACCGGTACCAGTACCGGAGACCTCCAAGTCTCCCTGTCTCGAGGTAACCTTGGTTGTCATATATATGATTGCTATCTCATAACCAAGAAATAAAAAATTAATGCCTGTTTTAGTCATCTCCTGACTTCTATTCGCATTCCAATCCCCTGTAGAAACCCATCAAATTTTGGTAATCTACCTTCAAATTTGTAACTTTTGTTGTCAACATGTATCTGCTAGTTTCATTGGTAGGTCTTTTGAGTTCATAGTGTTCAGTAAATGGAAAAGCCAATGGACAGTTATTCAATGCAAATATGGTACAAATCTGTTTCCAACCTGATTTAAAATCTTTAAAGGAAAACTTAATGAATATGTCTTACCTTAATGTATGTATCCTTGCGCTCAGTACGATATCGATTAGTAAATTGAGAATCATCATTCAATAGTCTGTTGAAAAACAGCAAAGAAGTACAGGGGAACTCATCCTGCCACAAATAAAGTCAGCCTATTCATAAATTCTAATAATTATTAGACAAGTTAACTAAAAGATATCATATACAAGCAAACAAAAAGCCATCAATAAACCACCTTTTTTATATGAACCAAAACTTCATCTTTAATGAAAGGCTCAAACGTCTTAGAAGTGTCACTCAAAGAAATATCGCCATTTGAAGCTATTGTCAACTCGCTACTTTCGTCAGTAGCCCTAACTGAGCTGCTATGTGCACGTAAAGCAGATTGTTCTTCTTCCTACAATTTATCACCAAATATTTGAGTTGGTATTCTCAATAACAGAGCGCAATATTGATTTGCAGAAGAACTTCTAATTTCCCCAAACTGCAAAAATGGACTTATGGCCACAGACAATAATAATATTAACAATTAATATTTTATTAGTTTCTTTCCTCCAGAAAAAAAATTGATATTCTTAGGCAAGTAACAACTAAAAGGCATCTATATGTATGTCTGTGTATACACATACAGGTGTATATGTATGAATACTTGGCTACATATAACTATTAAAACTCACATTTTAGAATTAAGAAAAACAAGAGTTGTCAAAAAAAAAAATCGGTCCTGTTAGTCTGCAATTATAAATACTATTTTTCATAATCAATATGGCAATGTTTTCAAATAAAGATTGAATGCTAATTATAATTCAATAGAAACTAATAAGTTTGAAATATTTTTGAAAATATTAAAACTAACTGATGAGATGGAATGGAGGCCTCTTTTTTATTCAAAGATGGGTCGGGGTCTCAATCGAAAAATCAATCTTCTCTCTGCTCTTAATGTAGTTCCAAAGTCTTAATTGGGGAATATAGCTCTTCTACCATTTTCAACAGAATATGAAGATGGAAGCAGAAATTGAGATGAAAAATAGAGTCAGGAATCATGCCATCAGAAATCCAAACAAACTCCTAGCAGAGGCATTACAATTGATAAATTAAGTTTATTGACAGATTTCACCCTTTAAGAAATGGTCTCTTAAATGCAAATTTTATTCAACTTTTTTCTTTAAATAATTTTGAAATTGGATAATGAACAACTAGATAAAATTAGGAACCCAGAGGGTACTTCAAAGTCCTATCTGGCTTCAATTAAGGTCAAGTGACTATTTTTCAGGAACAAAAAAATAGTAGGACAAACCTGTTTATGAAATACTGGATAATAGGAACTAATCTCCTACAGGATCCTCCATCCATGACTCCAGCACAGGTTATATTATTTTTGTTATCCTAACTGAAAAAAATTTCAAATTGGGCAGCTCTCAAAAAATTGAAGCCACATAGGACAATTTACCTAAATTAACTAGAATCTATGTCAGAATATAAATGGTAATTCTGCTACCCATGAAAGTCGTGCTCCAAATTAAGGGACGCATTTGGAAATAATAAGTAGATTAAAAATTATCCACTTTAAACAAAAGAGCTGAACGAATACAGATATCTATCACTAAATTAGCAGTACCTCTCTCAAGAACTACTCAAGCACAGACTGACAGCTCCAAGCATGAAACAATAAGTCCCACAAGAAGCACCTAATACATCAATTCCAAATGTCTCTGGGCATATGGAAATAGAACTGCAGATAGCATTCACAATCAAGGTAAAATATCCTTCAAGAATCAAAACATTTTCAACAAGCCATATGCTATCTGGTTCTGTTTTAAATATCTATTTTTGCCTGGTCAGTACACTCCAGACCTATGCTTGGTTTTGATGGAAGATGCAAGCTAATCTAGTCTCTCAATGCAATCTGTTTCCTTAATTTATGCCAAAGAATTAAGGGATATTTTATTGATCCTACATGTCATTCCATAAGAATCTATGTTGGATATAA
This sequence comes from Thuja plicata, assembly GCA_018584345.1. NCBI lineage: Eukaryota > Viridiplantae > Streptophyta > Pinopsida > Cupressales > Cupressaceae > Thuja > Thuja plicata. Next base: position 965,885 of record MU227705.1, on the reverse strand, counting down.
TCAGATCTCTTCAAATGCAGCGCCTGAACTAGTGTGTGTAGGTAAAATGGAATTGCATGCACTATTGCTACTGATTTGGTCTTGATTTCATTGTAGGAATCTCTAGTTAGTATAAAACTTGTGACTACAACTTAAATGAGCTAAATTGCTAATAATAATATGTTACATATTCACAACGAGTAATTAAATACAAAATTCCCATGTTACCAAAATCCACTGTTCTCTATCCTCTTTGTACATTCTGCCTATTAATGTTACTTCAGTGAAATAGAAATTAATGTAATGTCCCCATTTTTGCGCCATACTGTTCTATGAGTGTTGACCATTTTTTGTGGTTTTACATAAGAATCTAGGTGAGCTGAGAGAGTTCCAACGGTCGTGGAGAGCTCAGCAGTTTACGGTTTTCACAGCATCCGGTGGTGATTTGGAGTTCAGTTGGCTTTGAAGTTTGTAGTGACGCTCTTTGTAGCATTTTGGACCTTCTCAATTGTTCTCCACAGTTCTTGGAGGACGCCACTATTTTTAGTAAGTGCCCATTTTCGTACCAGCATCATTGTTAACGTTGGTTCCTTCCAATTTCTGTTTTCAATGCCTTGGCGATAATTTCTGCAAAGTGGTTTAGATTATTTAATCATTTGCACTAAAAGTTATCAAGTAATATTTTAATTTATACTGTAATATTTAATTTTTATAAAGTGATGTTATGTCCCCAAGTTGGTCACCTAGGGAAATGAAGAGGGGACTTAAGTTGTTTAGAAATGTTAAGAGGCCTTTTTGAGGGAAAATAAAATAATTTTAACTTATAAATTGCCCTAATTCCCTCCAACTCTATATAAAGGGGTTTGGGCTCTCATTTTGATTTATTCAAAGTTGCATGCATACCGAGATGTTGCTGGAGGGGACAAGAAGTTTTCCCAAGGTTATTGAAAACGGACACCCTCATCAATATTCACTGGTTTCGATGGTGAAAGCTCCATTCTAGTTGGTTTTTTTTTTCACACAGGAAACGCATTGGTTTTCACAATTCTCTCTGGAATTGAGTTTGAAGAAAATGAAAATATACAAGGTCATACCACATGTTTGGTTGATACATGTAATGTCCCCTGCTAGGTTAGACATAATTATTACATATTTAATCCCAACTTACATTGTATGTCCTAAGAACACAATAATGAATAATTCAATTAAAAGTATTCATAAATAGGAAGTAACATTAATTCCCGTATATCCAATCATATTACTATTCAGCTTAATGATGGAAGGTGTAGGTATTATCCAAGTTGCCTAGATACCAACTTGCAATGGATTCCCTCCAAGTTTATAGGTCCAAGTTTGTATCCCTCAAGGATTCCGGAAGGCTGACCCCTACCCTATCTTAAGACAAAGATCCATTACTTGGATTTTACAAGCCCCTCCTTGGTAACATCACAAACTCCCCTTCTATAAATCAAATTGTAATAGGATTGGAAATATGATTTCTATCTACAATTATAATTATTTAATTTATATATATCTTGAATATATAAATATACATTAATCATGCCTGTCCATTTATCAGGAATTTCAGATTTCTATACATACCTGATAAGGAATGATATATTTATAATCACAAATCTGTGCTCTGCCTTATACACTGATAAGTGATTGTATATACTTATGTATGTATTCTGTATGCTGCTGGAATTATATCGACTGTTCTGTGACTCACGTTATCTTTTTTTTTCCCGTATAAATTATATATATATATGATCTTTTATTTCATTATTATTAACATATATATATATATGCTATATATAATATAACATGAAGATATAAATATATATAATTATGATCTTATGATCATTAATATATATATATATACATATACTGCCCCCCCTTTACTGGCTCCTTATTCCTAATAGATATAATACTAAGTTGTCGGATTCAGACCTTGGACCCCGGATCCGGGTCCGGATTCGGCCCCTGGTCCGTGCTAGATCCGGGCAGAACCGGATCTGGACATGTAAGTCCATGGGGATCCGCTATAATACTAAGTTGCCGGATTCGGACCCTGGACCCCGGATGTGGGTCCGGGTCTAGATTTGCCCCCCGGTCCGTGCTGGATTCGGGTAGGGTCCGGATCTGGACATGTGGGTCCGCGGGGATCCGCAGATCTCCACGGCCGGATCAAGCGAAGTTTTGCCAGCGGATGGATTTTAAGACGGTTTTTTTGGCTAAATTTATGAATTTTTGATATCCACAACCCAAATTTTCGACATCGCCAAACTTGGGGGCTTTGCCCCCAAACCCACATTTAATAATTTGGGGTGGCAACACGCCAATAAAAATGGGAAAAAATTAACCTTCGAGTCTTATTAGGCTCCATATAGAAGATGATGATGATGAAGAAGAAGAATATCAATAAATTATTAATCCATTAGTTGAACTTCAAACAATGATACTTGAACTGATGTTATGATTTAATTTTAATGTTTTGAATCTTTGAGATTTGCCATCGATCAATGATCAAGCATCATAGATTCATACTATGAAATGATTTAGTTTTAAAATTATGTATATTTCTCTTATTTTTTTATATTTAATGCATATATATATATATATATATACACACACACAAGAACCCATACAAATCCTAATGGAATTTTTTTTTTTACGAATCCACAAACCGAATCGCGAACCCGAATCTGTCCCCAACCCAAATCGCAACTTAGATATAATATTCTATAATTGAGTATTGATTCACAGATAAGTTACAGCATATCAGTATGCTGTCACATAATACTTGCCAGCCCTAATATGCATTCTCTTTTAACAAGCACTGTTGATATGTATTCCTTTCTGAATACCAAATATAAATAATAATTTCCTTATTGATCTTTCGATAGTCCCTGACTGGTCTATCCTGTGAGCGTAAGTGTTTAAGGTATTATATATGTCAAGTCTGTTCCCCCCTCTTCTTATATATCTTCCAACGGATATGATTCTCTCTAAAAGACATGTCGTTTCCCAACTAATGTGCATTCTCAAGAGAGGCGACTCTTACAAGGGAATTGGCCTTTATTTATTTAATTAATCTTTGTTAATGGAAACAACATATCAATCACACCCTCCAGAAAACTCATACAATTAATATTTTTAACTATTTATTTATTGCCTCCTTTATTTGTTTGTTATTGCTGCCACATACTAATCATTGCATAAAATTATTATGCCAAATGGATATTAACATCTTTTGATCGAGCACCATTTGAAATACGTATTATGCTGACACCCGTGCTATAGTTTTTATATTCCTTTTAGACTATATGAAGTCGATTAAGCATCATCAAGATTCCTAAGGAATCGTATATTGGAAATATTTATCCATTACATCCTTAACATATTATTTGGTATTATTTATATATTTACTAATATAATTATTTCTATATATTTGTTTGAAACGTTGGATTATAACATTTATTATTTATTAACATTTATTAATATAATTATTTATTTATAACATTGATTTATATTATTGACTAATGTATTCTTATATACGGAATAAGGAATTAATTATATATTCATATTCTAATAATGTAAATCTTAAACGAATTATGTGTGTATTATAAAATTATATATATATATATATTACGGCTCATGACAATACATTACCAGTGTTTAGAACAAACTCCAAATCTCTTCTGGGTTATCCTCTCTATGACTGGGGCAATCAGGTTAAATCTGATTTCTGAGGTTATTTGCTGCTGACCAATTTTATTTTGGAGGTGCCGCTCATGTACTAGGGAGCTGGCCTGTTGCTTAAGGTGCATATCGCTTGGGTTTTTGGAAGGTTATTTTCCTGAAGGTGGCATCTCAACTCTTGCTGCCTTTTGCAGAGTTTTTTGTAAGGGTATTGGGACAGTTAGGTGAATGGATAAGGAGTTAGTAAAATCATCCATGTTCTTGCATCATGGCTGAATGGTTGCACAGAAATTTCTGATCATTAAAAGAAGACTTTGTGACATTTATTCCTTGCCTTCTGAGTTTGTTTATTGAGCTGGAGAGTGTGACTTATTGTTCTAGCTTACCTGAAGGAGTGAATCGGTCTATGAGTGAAGATTCAAGTGTTGCTTGGGCTGTCATACATATTTGCAGACCTGCTACTATCATCTTTGAAGGTTAAGTTGGAAAGAAAGTTCAGAGTTAATTCATCACAAATGTTCTAGTTGGTTAGCGTTCCAGTTTATGGGGGTGTTTTAGTCATTGCCTCAAGCTGGTTGACTTGTCTTAGCACTAAAACTGAGCTGGGAAAATGACAGATTTCTTTAGCATTCCTGAAAACTGTTGATTATTAGTCCCTTTGAACGTGCTGGAAGGAGATGAATGCTCAGGAAGTTCATAACAGCAATTGGAGGTCGCCTTCGATGGTGGAGTGAAGATCTCATGAAATTGACAAGCTCTCATTGCCTGCAATCTACTACAGCAGTCCTGCAAACAAACTGCCATCTCCTATTTTACAAGGCATTTCTCCATAGTGTTTATGAGATGAATGTTATCTTAATGTAAAGAATGCTCTTTCTTGGATGTTATCCTCACCACAAGCTTATAACATCAGAAGGATACATCTTGCAAACTAAATCAAACCTCTGATTTGCAAATATATTTAAATTGCATGTTCATTGTACGTTCATTGATGGTCCCACTTTGGCAAAAGAAATGCAATGCAAACCATAACAGTCCTTATAACAGCAAATAGACTTCTTGTGCAAGTGTATGTTGTGTTTGGTAAACAATTACATAAAATTCAAAAGAAAATTAGGGGATGTTCTTACAATTACTCACTACAAAGATGTTAAAAAACTGACATATAAAGTACCTTCTTTTCAGCTTCCTCCATTGCCTTGAAATTTTTCACTGCCCTTTGTAAGGCCTTCTGTGCATTATTTCGATTCCAAAAGGATGCAAACTTATATTTAGCTCTTCCTGGCATGGAAAGAAAAGGAAATCTCCATACCATCACCAAATCATTTTAAGGAAAACATCCAAAACTTATGTAATGTTCCACTCTTATTCCTTAAATAAATTTTCAGAAAGCTTTTGCAGTTTTCTAAACTATCTAACAAACATCCATTCCTGGATTATTACAAGAATCCATATAATCAGGTTTATGTACATCCAAATGATTAAAATCAATTACAAAGGATAAATAGTCAAGCACATTGGATGTCAAAATCATACATTCCATACACCAAGATCGTATGCATCCGAATGGGTGAAAATAATTAAATCAATATATATAGTCGTAACAATTTTTCTTAAACAACACCCTGTCATAATAATCATTTGTTTGCTGCATTTAAACTACCATTTCCTCGCAAAATTAAACTAAAGAAGAAACAGAAAAATTCGTATAAAACAAATCCAATATAAATGAATTCATATATCATAGATGAGTAGCATATCACAATCATATTTCACTAGGACGCATATCTAGAAGAATTAGACATTTCAAATACAAGTCTATATTGCAATCACAAGGCAAGTGTTTTGCATTTATAATTGACCAGTAAAACTGATATCCTCCTTAACTTTGCAACAAATCTCCCATGCGTGTTCTTCTTCTCTAAACAATATCAGAGGACAAGCCTATAGGAACACAAAGTAATATTTCAAATTGACAACATCCCCCAATAGAAACCAATTGCCAACTGTTATTGCTTTATCTCAATTAACAATAATATAACTAGCTACTAGCCACATTATATCTCTTTTTAGATTTAGAATTCCAATACCCTCTATTCAAAAATTACACTTAATCCAACCTTTAGTCTCATCAATTACGTATGACCAGAAAGTGCATATTTCTCAATCTTCATCTTATGTTTCTGTACTCATTTTGGTGTCTGCTCCTTAGACATCCTCTAGGTATCCCTTTGCTAATTTCTTGACCTAAACTCATCTCTAATTAGTTATCCAAAGATGAACAATATTCAAATTTCAAATCTGACCTCCCAACCCCCCAAAACCCTCATTATTACCCTGGTAAGTTTTCTAACAGACAAGGGTGTATAATAAGTTTTCCGATCTCCATCACTTCCCCACATTCCTCCATGGCTGAAAATCCTCCATTTTAAAATCCTATATTTGATCACCATCTTTCTCCCTCCTAAAATCCATAGATCATTCATAATGCTCTTCTATAATAATTAGAGTTTTCCATACCAATATCTCCCACACCAATCCTCCATTGTTGCAAAACAACTCCAATAAATTACACCATTGTTACAAATCTACAACCTCCCTTGAATTGGCCCCTTGGCTCACTAGTGATTTCCATCTCTTTGTCTGATCCATCGCTCAAAAGCACATCACTTTACATTAGACATATTTCTAGAAGCTATTTGCTAGCTACAAAACTTTGTACACACCAAAAACAGCACAATAAGAGATACACGCACTCCCAAATTTTAATGTGCTACTATGGAGGCTGAAACATGCCAAATGGAGAATTGATTGAGGCAGTAACCCCATAGCACCAACCATTTTTCCCACTCAAATTTAGTTGGCATTCCCTCAGTGCACAGAGGTCACATTAGCAATCTGAAGGCATCACGACCTCAAAAAAATTTAGGCGAGCAATGCCAGAAATTTTCATATTCTTTGTAGCTAAAACATTAAAACCCAAGGAAACTAGTATGTACACCAACACCCACCTACAGTGCTCAAGTGCAGGATCATCAAAATGCGCAAAAATTTCTAGAAACTTTTCTGCAGCTTTCCCAAGCCAATTTCTAGCATTAAATTTCATATCAAACATGTCTTCTAACCATATTCTCTATTTTTCAGTAGCTTGGATCAATTTCTATTTCCATGCCCAACTCCTATGATTTACTATATTTAGGTAAGAACTAAATGTTTATGTTTTTCAAAATAGTCTTTAAAATCTGAATTGGCTTGTATTTTAAACACTTTAAAATCTCAAATTAACACCTTAAAAACAATTAGGGTTTTTCGTTTAATCTTTTCGATTACTTGTTGATATTACTATTCTTTAATCATTATTTTTCTTTCTTCTTTCTTGTCATACCCTTTCATCCAAATACTATTAAAAACTCATAAAACTTCATCACAATTCTTCTGCTAGACCACACAGGACATGATAATAAGCAACAAACCCACCTAATACTTGAAATTTTTGACAAGGTAACATCCAACATCAATCCGCTTTTATTGAAGCACAAGTTTCATGAAAATACATGTTTTTCCTCAATAAATCTTATGGAAAAATATTTTGATGATTCAAAAACACAAGATTCTTAATCGCTTGTAAAGAGTTATGCAACTAATTATCCCACCTATCATTAATGACTTTAACCAAAGACATGTATTTATCTACTACATCACCATATGTTTAATTTAATAGTCCCTTTAGCCATACCATCACATCGTGTATGTAAACCATGGAAAGATTCTCTTCAACCAGTATAACTTCAGACAAATTCTAGAGAATCCTTTAAACAATATCCAAATGTCATCAAGGAGCCAGTATTTGGTTTGCTCCATTAAGTAGAGACATGTTGACTTAAAAATGATCATTTGTGAAGATACGGATTGCTAGAATCTCATTTAAGTAGGTTTGAAGCAACTGTTTGTGCATCTAAAGGAAACTATGGTGCATTTAAAAGAACCAACCAATGATTTTGACCAGCCCACCATTAATTTGAAGATAATCTGAAATGATGTTTTCCAATTTTGAATTTTTTTTTGTTTTTCTTTTAAAATTTCACGTGACTTCTGCATGCATTTTTTCATTGTAGATTCATGGAACAAACCCTAGCTACTTTTATCTCTTTTTTACGAACAACCCTCAATGCTTTTCTAAAATTTTGCCTATTTTTTGAGCATTTTTCCAACTTATTTAATTACTTTACGTAAAAACACTAAATATTAATTTATTTTCCGTTTATTCATTATTATCGCATGCTTTACATTTGTAGATTGTTCTATCGGCCCCAATTATAAAGGATTCCTATTGAAACCATGTCATTCAAAGGTCAAAGAAAGGGGAATTGGTTTGCAAACAAGCAAGGTGAAAATGTGTGGATAAGGCACACAAACACACTTATATTGGGAGGGGGGAGCTTTTATTTATTTTAAAATTCAATAACCATGAAAAAGAACTCACACAAAGATCTGCCAAGGGACAAGATTTACGTGGAAACCCTTTCAGGAGAAAACCACAAAGAAATGACTGCTTGGATCTACTATCCAAACTACAGAACAATAAATTTCTATTTCAAATCTTTGTAGGCACTAGCCCACTAAAGACACCAATCTTCACCATTAAGCACCAACTTGGCAAGAGACCCCAATCTCTTCTATTAGGAGGCACCAACCTCTGAATGAGAAAAACTTTAGTCTTCTAAAATATTGCTTTTTCAAAGCATAATAATCATGTCAATCTACCTCGTAAAATCTGCTTGTGGATCTACTCATAAATCTCCTTTAAATTTCTCCTTTACATTTGCTCATAAATCTCCTTTAAATCTGCTCATGAATCACCTTTAAATCATGTCAATCTCCTTCATAAAATCTGCTTGTGGATTTTCTCATAAATGTCCTTTAAATCTGCTGATAAATCTCCTTAAAATATGCTCATCACTTTCTTTTAAATCTGCTCATAAATCTCCTTCAAATCTGCTCATGAATATCCTTTAAATTTTCTCATAAATCTCCTTTAAATCTGCTTATAAATTAGGAAGATATTTCTTTAAATGTTTGCCTTATTCTTCCCCCACACATCTTTTATACCACACAAATTTACCTCTTCACAATTTTTACTACAGTTGTGTTTGCCTCTACCCATCTACCCCACTCTGAATTAACCACCATTAAATGTAGAGACTCTTGCACCTTAATCATCCTCTCCAAGAAAATAGCATAGCTGGCATATCTTGTATCCAAGCTTGATGAATTCCTTCCTTGAAAATATCCTAAACAAAGCAAGTGTTGTGTGATGATTGCAAACGAACTTCATAATTCCTCTAGCTTCTGACACCACTTCCTTCACCCAATCTATTTTCCTAATTTGTTTCAATTTGTCTAGTGCTTTGCTAATGATATTGAAGCAGGATTATTTGAAGTTAGTGGCTGATCGGAGTTATCTTCTAGAGAAGGATTGCATCTGCTATGATGCCCTGATGCGGAAGGAGGAGGAAGTTGACGAGCTCACCCATGAGCTTGAGGAGATGAGTGAGTCATTGGAGTATACCCAGGCAGCCCTTCGAGAGGCGAACTTACAGTTAAAGGAGCTTACCGACAGTCTGGGAGTGGCAGAGTCATCATCAGAGGCGGTTACAGTACAGAGTTTCCCAGTGACACTAGTGGACTCACCAGAGAGTTGTGTGATGGTTTCCGATAACATCCCTACAACATCTTCACAGAAGACCAGCAGAGTGTCCTTGGAGTGGGAATACAGTGCTCATGTTGATTTGTTCCCTCTAGGGAGCAAATCTGCTATTAAACCACCTACAACTGACCATGGACACTAGTTTATCTCACAGCAGAATCAGGGTGGTCAGTTGTGGTCTATGAAAGGTCCTTCTTGTTTGGACTTTGGAGATCAAATGTATGAATTATACCCAGATTCGTGCGATGAAACCAATGGGAGTGACAGTGAGCTCATTGGGCAAGATTTTGACACAGAGCCGTTGAGAGAGCCTGTTGTACTTCATCTTGACTGCACAGTGATGAGTGCATATCACCCCTCATTCAGACCATTGGGTGATGATGAGATGATTCATCGATATGAGTTGGTTGGACATGGTTATGCCATAGAGCCATTGAGGGAGCCTACGGGAGTCCATCTTGATTGCACCATGAGGAGTACATTCCACTTCTCATTTAGTCCACTGCTAGATTATTGGGTGGTACACAGGTGGGAGTTGGCTCCAGATTTCTAGTATCCATGGTGAGGTAGTGCACTTCCATCTTCAGAGGATGGAGTTATTGACTGCAAGGACCTAACCCAGCAGTTTGGGTGGGATTGTTTGTGGGACCAGAAAAGGAGAGGAATACTCCTTAAATAGAGATTACATGCAGAGTTTCTAAAACAAAAATGAAAGAACAAAAAGAAACATTCTAAATAAGAACTAAGAAAAGGAAAGATCTTAACTGAATGACTATTATAAAAACATTACATGATTATTACTTTAACACCCTACAGAAAATTGAGAGAATTTGCAAGTAATTTGGCCATGAATACATAGAAGGCTTCCCCCTTTGCTTCAAAACACTCTGTGACATTAGCATGTTGTTCAGACCCTCCCTGGTTCTATAGAATTTCTAGATATGATCAAGATTACCACAATCTGTCGACCACAATCCTTCCAACTTGGTGTTGGGTAACAAACCCATCCCTCCCTTTATCCAGAGACACCGAGCTCAACTTAAAATAATTCAATTTTTGTTAACAAAAAAATCGGCAAAAATCTGAAACCACAATTTTGAGGAAAAAATCGTTAAACCTTTCACTACTTCAGAAAAACAGACATGATGTTTTTCAAAAAACCGTCGAAAACTTTTGCAGATGAGTAAGACCCAAAACAAACTGCAAGAAACCACGATTTTATCCAAAAATTGTCAAAAAGAGAATCACTTCTTAAAAACATCAGCAAAAACCTTCATTTTGTGGAAAACGATAAAACCCACGAACTCAAAAATCTAGAAAAAAAAAACCCACGAACTCAGAAATCTAGAAAAAAACCCACAATTTTTGTATGAAAAAGTTGCACAAAAAACCCATGATTTTGTTTGGACAAAAATCAGAAAACTCAGAAACAAAAGACCACGATTTTAAGGACAAAATCATGCAAAACCCTCCATGATTTTTTTTAGAAAAAAAATCAGAAAACTCTCCATGATTTTTTGTGGAAATAAAAATCAACAAACCCTCTATCCATGATAATTTGTGTAAGAACCCCTGTAGGTTCTAACCCCAACTTGTACTTTCACTCAACATATTAGCTCAAACAGTTGGCATACATGCAATGCCCTGATAGCACTATAAGAACCCCAACCGGTTCTAACTCTGACAAACACTGAATTGTTACAATTTTGGATGTTTGACAATTTATCAAACACTTTGCAGGCAAGCTCTGATACCACTGTAAAGAGCCTAATTGGCTCTAGCACCACTACAGGTACTGAATTATGATTACTCCCAAGAACTCGTGTTCATTAGCAAATTTTATGTTGTCTTTGGAATATACGAATTTCAATTTTCAATTTTCAATTCAAATTCATAAAGGAAATAACAAGAATTGCAAAAGACATGAAAATTTGAACTTTTAATACTCATTCAAACTTCAATCATCACAATAAAAAAAATGCAAGCGATTTAAACCATTGATTTCAATGAAACAGTTTCAAAGAACCTGAGATTTCCAACATGCAGATCGAAGATATTTATGAAAAAATACCAAAGATGGACTAGATTGCTATTGTATTGCCCCTAATTTTACAGCAACTCAAACTCCTTAGGAAAAATGATTGAGTAGTGGCGTGAGGAATTAGGAATAGCTGCGGTAGATTTCTGTGTATCATCGTGGCCTTCAGTGAGAGATCTTGCACCATAATGATTCCCTTGGGTCTGCGATTTATTTTGATTTCTAAACCCCCAAGCTTTATACCTGAAACCACACAATTCATGCACAATTGGCTAATGGCTTTTAGCCGCTGAAACAACACTATTCATCAGCATTCCTGCGCTGATTTAAAGTGCCCGAACTCTTGCAAGAAATTTACAATTATTGCAAGAAACCCTTGACGCCAAACAACAGTTGAGAATACCAATTCCGAAAGAGGTAAAATTGTCATGAATGAATTGGTTCGATCTTCACAAAAGGCATTTATAATCTCTCCAAGCAATCAAACTAGTTGCTTCACAATCACACCTCACATAACTTAATAGCTTCGTTTGTAAAAACATAAACATTTCAAAATAATAAAATGAATAAACAATTATTATCCCTCCAAAATAAAATGGCGTCATATTACAAGCTTCGTAATGACCATTAATGACTTGGTCATAATATAAAGTTTTAGACCATATTATTAATTAAATTGAACTTGATTAATAACCACCAGGCTATTATCCAATTATCAAATCACCAAGTGACCAATCCCATCATCACAATTTCTCCTAATAGAGCCAAAGACAGAACGTCCTGCCTGTTGTCTTCAATTTTGTATTCGGAAAATTGGACAACCCTACCGAAAATTTCGTGGTTTAAATTCTTCAAGGCGAGTCTTTGTTTGGTTTTCCTTGATTGTTTGTTGGGTTTTTGGTCTTGCTTTTGCCCTAGAATTGTAGCATTTTGAATTCTTCTTGTTTTGAGCTATTTTAGGCCTCAAATGGAGTTGTCTAGCTCAAGTTATTAAGGTTTTAAGCTTGCTCCAGGTGAGGTTTCTCTGTCAGATTGCATTTCTTTGTTAAAATCCCTCAAAAGTAGGCTTTTTTATGGTAATTGCACGAAGTAAAAACATCATTTATATGTAAAGTGGGTTTATAACCCAACTTTAAAATTTCACATCATTCTGAGAAGTTTTACTTATAGTTTTTAATGGTTTAATATGTAATGGTGGACTTTTTAAGTCCTACATATTATATTATTATTACTATAAGTTACATATAAAGATTATGTTTTAAATGCAATTAGGTGGGGTTTTTATTTGACATTGCATATCATTTTTAAAACTTCACTATTAATATTTTAAATCCCAAATGCATAAAGGTGGGCTTTTTAAATGCAAATACATATGTTAAGATAAAAACATATGCAAAAGCACATTACTTAACATGTGGAGGTGGGGTTTTTTGGCTTGAGTGCATATTCTTGTTCTTTAATTGATTTTCGCAAAAAGTGGGCTTTATTATTGGTAATTAAATGGAATAAAAAGTGTCATTTACATGTAAATTGGATTTAAAACTGCATTTTAAAATCTCACATCAGTTCGATGAGTTTTACATATAATTTTTAATGAAGGTGGACTTTTTAAGTCTATTTACATATTTCTCATTAAAACTATAAATACATGTAAAGTTGTATGCATTAGTGGGGTTTTTCATTAAAATTGCATAAACACAAACTTTACATAGAAGCATGTAAGTTATTTTTAAAATCCCAACTTTAATGTATACAATCCATGAAAGCATGGTGGCATTTTTTGAGTCTATTGCATGTTTTAAAACAAACAAGTCATGTATATGTTTTACCTTTCAAAAAGTTTGTCATACGCCTTAAGTGGCAATTTTAAAAGCTTTTGCACATTGTTTATACATGCGTTTGGCCAAGAAAAAGCCATCTACACCCATAGTGGCAATTTTAGGGTGATTTGCATGTCTTTACATCCCCAAAGTACATGCGTTTTACTTCTAAAACCCCGTTTTAACTCAAAAGTGGCGATTTTTGGTAAATATATGTAAGAACCCCTTGTGGCTCTAAATTTGACAAACACTGAACTGTGGTTTAATTCTGGATGTTTGACAATTTGTCAAACACTTTGCAGGCAAGTTCTGATACCACTGTAATATCCCTTGCTAAATGATGGAGAAAGATGATTTTTCTACTCAAGGAATATTGTCAAACAAGTTGCATACAATCTGAAAAATACCATAAACGAATTGCAGACCAAATATATATAGCATATGATAGGCCAAACACATCAAATTTGCATCATATAGGACATTGGCATTTTGTCGAATACTTGCCATACATGACTCAGAAAATACAAAGTCTGAAACAAACTTAAAATGATATAGAGCTGCAAATGATTGTATTCAAAAATAAGAAGGTATAAAATGCTTAATTTCTTTAGCTTAGCATACCCGA
>MU227705.1:926379-947902 GCA_018584345.1 Thuja plicata | reverse complement strand
AACTATAGTCTATTATGCATAATAATGGGGTGGGGACGTCCCCAAGCCGTCCCCAAGTCCCCGGGACGGGGACGTCCCCGAAACTTGGGGATTTAGGCCGGGGACGCGTCCCCGGGTAACCCTGCTTACAGCAGATTAGTAAGAGAATCCGGCAGGGATATTTCAGCAAGGACTCGGCAAGCACTCGACAAATCGAAAAACCCAAGAAATTCAAAGATCTTTAAGGATTTAAAGCATTTTTCATGCATCGTTTAGTCAATTAACATCAAATACACAATAATCGAGATAAATATAAGCTACTTTGCACACATATACAAGTTTACAACTTTTACATAGATCGTTGCTATTTATAGAGGTCGCTGCTGTTTGAAGACTCAATAGTCTCTATTGTTTTTGGAAACATCGATCTTCATCTTTCTTCCGTATAGAGGGTCAATTTCAACACATTGGTTTGTTTATTCTTTTATGGACTGATCTATGATGTATTTCTGCAAATTTTATCACTTTAGAGACTTCACAAAATTGAGTACTTGATTGGTCTAATGTGCAAAAGTTGGGGAGATTACACTCTGCAAATCTTACTGTATTTCTACATATATCGATTTCTTTATTTGACATCAATGACAAATCTATCTAACAATACTTTTCTATTGTAACTGGATGTACCCACAAGCTGCCTGCACTTATTTTAATTAAATACACAACTTCTTTTCTTCTGCAAAAATCTATCTGTAAGAATAGAGTGAATTCACACTAAAAAACACCTATGTAGCTATACTACTAAGAAAATTTGATACAGTTAACTAAAAAGCTACCAACTACAAGAGACGGTATGTAACCATCACTATTCTCATGAATACACAACTTTTCTTCTGCAAAATTGTATCTGTAACAGCAGAGTGAATTCACACTGAAAATGGTCTGTGTAACTATGTTACTATACTGCTAAAGAATTTTTTTGCAGGTAAGAATTTCGGTACAGTTAATCAAAAAGTTCCCAAGTAAGAGATGATATATAGCCATCTATGGTTTTTCTCCAAATAGATAAGTGTAGATGTTGTCCATTATAAGAAGATATTCTATAAGTATGGAAACCGATAAATATTCTATAAATATGGAATCGTCCAAATAATGCATGAATTAAGTACAGCAAGCAACATTGTCTCTCAGTAAGACAGATCAAACTTGTAAAACTAAGTGTATCCAATCCACAATCCAAGATTCCAAACACATAAACCTTAAAAACAAAACAAAAATCATTAAAAAAATGTTTTTTTTGCACTTTTTATCAGTGTTGGCGCGGCAGAGTCCTGGGCTCGGGACTCGGCGAGTCCAGAGAGTCCACGGACTCGGCGAGTCTGTCTGGACTCTGTTGGACTTGGGCGAGTCAAAGTCCAGAGTCAGTTAGACTCTGGAGACCCGACTCGCCTCGAGACTCGCAGAGTCCTATAACTATGATATAGACAAAATTGACAAAGAAAGGTGGAAAGGTGGTACCAATTTTGTACAATAGTTTATCTTGATAAGTCTGCCCTTGTTTTAGATCTGCAACTCCAATATTGATGTGATGTAGAAAATGCTACCACACATGTCCAAAATCGCAGCCCTCTAAAGTGTTAAATTCGAACCCCAAGGCATGTGAATTCTATACAAGAATTTTCCCTCAAGTAATGTGTAAAATTGTAGATGGCGATTATGCCCTAGATAGGGTAATTCACACCCTTGATATGTATAATATTCTGATCCAAATCGCACACCAGATTTTGTATCAATTCGGACTCCAAGTATGTATATAAATTCGTTGATGAATGCCTAAAATAATTCGCTCCAATTCGCTGCTAAATTTCACCCCAATTTGCTGATACATTTCGCTCTATAATGCAAGGATAATTTGCCTTCTTTGGATTCTTGAGAGGAAGAACAAACGTTATGTTTTAGGTGTGTTCTCCAAGAATCGAACTTGAATATATATGTGCCTTGGTAATTAACTATCCCTCCAAGAGATGGCCGACTTGGGCCCTTTTAGTTAATTATTTTATTTGTTTTATTTTATAATAATTATGCCTTAGTTATTATTATAAAATGGCACATGTATATATATCACAAGGGTGATAATAAATAGAAAATTATTATTATCATCAAATGCCCGAATTGATTAGCCATAAAGGCTATAATGTTAACACCATAGTCATTTTATCATTTCAAAGCTTGTTGTCTACATACATGCAGTGCCTCCAAAAAACCCCTTTTTTGAGTTTTCCCCTCAGTTAAAGAGCTAATTTTGCCCAAAATCCATTGCCTTTCCCTCCTCAAAGGCTTTCCACTCATATCCTATATGCATACTCTTACAGATCTGTAACATTCTAGCCTGAAAGATCATGTTATGGCTTTTCTAGTGAATAAAGAACGACACGAGACAAGAATGACAACATGATGGAGTCATTCAAAGAAAGGATGAGAGATGGAATAATTACGAGCATAGAATGCTTTCAAGACAAAGATGGAAAGAAACAAAGATGCCTTCCCAACAATCACCAATCAAGGATGCAAATACGGTTCCCGTCCAAGATGTTTTCATCAACCTTGGACACATCACTCAAAGAACATCCTATAGCAGCATGAGGACCAATAAAGGATGATGTAGTAGATGTCATTTCTTGTTAGGCACTTAGAATATTATCATGTTTTTTGTAATTCACATTTGACAGATTACATGTAATGTAAAAATAATAATATAATTGCATGTGATAGTATCACATGCAAAGTTGTTCCATGTAATCATGTTGCAAGTGCTTTAAGCCTTGTAGCATTAAATAAGTCAAAGTTAGATAGTTAAGGATAAGTATTTAATAAGTCAAGGTGGTTAATGGTTTCCCTTTTCCTCTCCACCTTTCTCTCTCCTCTTTTCCTATATAAAGGAGTGAGACCTATTGTATTATGGATCTTTTGAGCAATGCAAGAAAATTCTACGACTTCGTATATGTACTCTGAGACTTTGTGCTTGGAAGTAAATTAGATTGCTTTCAATAAAAGGGGCAACTTGCTTTCAAACTTTGTGTTGATTCAAGGTGTTATGTGACAACATTTTCTGGATATTGATTGTGAGTTTTAGAGTTTTGCTCAAGAGGGATTTGAATTCAATTGTGCAAACTTTGAGCTACCTATTGCATTCAGAACCAATTTAAACTTTTGAAGACTTTGTGCTGCAGGAGGCCAAATTGTTATAGATAGAAGTGGCTGCAATAACTTAAAGTTGAAGAATTTGGGCTTCAGTGATATGTGTTTTTATTAAGGAAGAGGATATTCAGTGGAAGACTTTGTGCTTTCCTGGCTATTCTATCTTCATAATCATCTTTCGAAATACAGGAGACTATGTTCTTGTATTTGTTTCAATTTATTATAAGTAAACTATTATCTTAAGTGTTGTTCTTACGTCAACCCTTAAGCCACCGGTATTATTGTAGCAATAGGAATTGTTTGTGTTTCAATTCAGTTTCCGTTGAAGACACCTACGGTAAGAAGGGAGCCTCCCTTACTACTGAGAGGAGAAAGAAATTTCACACACTACTATCTAAAGTTTCCAATTTTGCCAAGTTGTAGTCTTAGTTACTTGCAAAAATTTTAGCCAACACTGTCATAAATATTAACTAACCAATAATGGATTTACTTCAAATAGTAAATCCCTGAAAAATGAAAGCTCTGCAAATGTTTTCACAACTCCAACTAATACCATTGCTCAAGCGCCCTACTAAAAGTAGAAACTATGACTATCCCAAAATAAACACTTACTATAAATAGTATGTCAATCTGACACAAACGAAGAGCAATCCCGACATCACAAACCTCTAGAGTGGAAATTGACCACTGACTCTGCCAAACGGCCCCCTCTATCCTCTTGATTAGCCTACGAGGGTCACAATAACAGGCTAATCCCTCAAATTCCAATGCTCGTGAAAATGGGCACATTACATTGTGGAAAAAAAAAACTCTCCAACAAAGAACCGTTTACCCTTTGTTTCTGCAATAGCAGTAAAAAAAAAACCACATTTTTTCATTAAAAAACGATTCAAAAAACTTTTGGAAAAACGTTCTGGGTAGATACCCATGAATTTTTTCAAGGAAAATAGTCAAAAACTTAACCTGCTCCAATACCATGAAATGATAATCGATTGATATTCAATATAAACAAAGGACAGGAATACTCCTTAAATAAAGATTACATGCAAAGTTTCTAAAACAAAAACGTAAGTCCAAAAAGAAACATTCTAAATAAGAACTAACTACAAAAATGAAAGATCTGAACTGAATGACCATTATAGAAACATTACATAATTACTTTAACAATTTTGGCCAAGTACACATCCTTGGGTTACACAAGTTTTGTAATGAAAGCTATAGTTTTAAATGTGCTAAAAACTAAAAATTTACTCACTTTAATATAGTAGTTAATGACAAATATATATTCTCCTTTTGACAACAATTAATAGTGGCATTTTGCCTTGTCAAAAATCAATTATAAAGAAACAAATGTAAAAATATAAGGAAAAAAATCTATTTAAATTTTTGCATCAGCTGGCAGATATGAGGAATGTTGCATGGACTATTGTTGTCACCACATTTCCTTGTCCTTCACCCCCCTTGCCTGTCATCCTTCTGCTCACATGCATTACTAGCCATTGATATCAAGGGGGATCATCTTGTGTTATATAAGGACCTTATGGTGAAAGAGAATGAGTAGCCATGTACAAGTCATTATAGAAATATTAAAACAAATGCATTTCAATTAATTTTGTTTCTGTGTAACCATACTTAGATGTCTCATAAATGCATAAGTACATTCATGTTCATCTGATTGTAATGTGTTTGATTTATATAGTCCCTGGCGTATCACACTACAACTGCTCTAAAAACTTGTTATGACCCCCATCATGATGACCAAATACCTACATCAGTTCAATGACACTCACATATCAATTACCAGCTTATATAATACATTAGCTCATTCTTGATGTGACTGCCATGCCTCTTCTAAGACCTAATATGTCTCCCTTATCAACACCAATGCATCACTGTCTGTCTGAGTTACTTGTCTAGACTCCTAATGCTCAAAATGCAATTGTTGCTCTAATGAGCTGGGACAGTCAATGAAAGAAAATTTCTCAAATGCAAGTAGAACATCAGAAATAAATATTTATTTTTTTGTTATTTGAAGATTACACTAAAATTACATCAATATTTTCTTAACTATGAGATATATGTTTACCATCTGGACTCCCTAATGGAGGTACTCCATGTCCGCCAGCGCCAACTCGAAGAATTATTGTAATTGAAGGGTTGATGAGTGCATGTTGACTTTTCTTAATCTGCATAAGACAAAGTTACCAGGGGAAACAGGAAGTTAAGTGTATTTCACTACACACCAGCAGATGCAAAAGAAGAAAATACATTAAAAGGTATTTTTGTAAATTCAAAACTAAACATTTATAGTAAAGAACGAAAATTATTCATACCTCTTCAATATCTTCAAATCTTAAAACAACCTTGATTTGTGACATCCAAAAGAAACAACAGTATAAGTATGTTATGATTATTTTAAATAAAAGAAACATCAATAGCATTCTTGCCTCTACAATTCTGAAATGTCTTAAATATAAGAGATTATTTTCAATTCATGACTAAAACATTTCTACAGCACATCAAAAAGAGCCTACAATTAGCATTCCATTTGTAAACCCTGCCACCCAAGATCAATTCATGAGATACTACTGCATGCATCACTGCCTTATAACCATGTCATTCCCATTGTGTTAAAATAACCACAGGATCTCTATGGGCAAAGAAGCAGAACCCTATCTCCCTATCCTTTGGGCCATACACAAGCAGCCCATAGCTACATGGATACAGCGGGAATCAGAAAAAAGCACCAATTGAACTCACACCCTATGCAAAGCTCCTCCTATTGCTATCAATATGTGGCAGAGAAAGAACACTTCACAGAATTTGTCTCATATTATAATGGAAAGATCATCACATAGTTGGCTGCATATTGTATCTGCAAGAATGGATTGCACTTGAAGGAGCTGCTAATTATTTTTAATGTCGTTATTTTGAACCCAAAAAAGAAAACTTCATGGGGTGTGAGATGATTGACTGTTCCACTATAGAAAAGGAATTCATGTACTATGCATAGTGTCTCATCCCTAAGTCTTACAATAGAAAATTAGAAATCCTTCCTTTTTAAAGAATGTAATAGTATAAAAAAAACATAGGGCATTACAGAAAAATAATGGTAAGTCATAGAAAAATGATATGAAAACTCTATCTCATCTTTAATTGAGATTAATAAAAGAAAAGTAAACAGTATAATTTTCTGAAAGTATTAAATAGATATTTGGTTGTTAATTGGATCTTTTCTCAAATGCATGGCTATGATCTCTTGTATCCAAAATTATAGAGATAGAAATCCAAGTTATGGGAAGAATAAATTTTCCTTTATCTCTAATAAATAAAATCAACCTTTCTGTGGAGTTTCAAGTTGAGCTAAAGAGTAGATCTCGCAAAAGTGGAGGCCATCAAGAACTGGCCTATGCCAAATTAGGTTGCAGCATTAGGTAAGCACTTTCATTGGAGTGATGTATATGATAACGCTTTTGAAAGATTCAAGGATAAGATTTGCAATGCTCCAATGTTAGCTCTAGCTAATTTGCATCTGCTATGGAATTCGTCTTGCTGCAAGGTGGTAAACCTATATGCTACTTTTCAGACAGTGAAGGATTATCCAGTGAATGATAAGGAGTTTATGCTTTAGCCCAAGCAATCAAGAAATAAAGGCATTACTTACTGGCAGGGGAAACAGTTGTACACACAGACAATAAATCTTTATAGTATTTGCATGCTCAGAAATGGTTGTCATAGCCTCATAGGTATGACATTAAAAAAGGACGGGCGGTTTTCTATAACTTCGTAGAGTGGTCAAATACAAGAATGGAAGTACAAATGTGCTGCCAAAAATGTCTATACAACCTATTGCAAAGCCCATATCAGCTATAACTCTGATCCTGCAATTGGAACCATTTACCGGAGAGGCCTATGAAGAAGAACATAGGAGAGAATCTGATGTTGAGGATAAGTACAAATAACTCCATAAACAAGGTGTTGCAAAGGAAGGGGAGGACTTCTACCTCAAGAAGGGCTACTTTATAGGTTTGGCAGTGCACCAATGTGTATCTTGATCAAGTAATTTGTACATTTTAGCAGGTGAAGATGGAATGGCACTACATCATGGAGTGTTTGAAACATTGACTTACATGGATATTTGGGACAATAACATTGAGATTTGAAATGTGGTCTCCTTGAGTAACCTGTTTGAAGAAGAAAGGAATCAGGATAACAAAAATTGCAGATTACTTGATCAAGATATACAGCAGAAGATCCAAGATCCAAACGGAAAGGGAGGTCACGCAGGCACAATGTTGGCGGTCTGCTTGTTTTGAGATTCTGCGCTTATCAGTTTTGTTGGCTATCCAAGGGTCCCATAGGCTGTTTGGCCTCGTGGATGTTATTAAAAACCTTCATTCATTTGCTCATTCCAATGTAGCGGGTCAATTTTCTCTTGACAAAACAGTTTATAAAGATATGTACATTGGCCATAAATGCAGGGAGTGGTAAAAGTCATAAGAGGTTGCAAGTTAAGTACTATATGCAAATTCAAGATGCATTAAGTGGGAATGTATACCTCTTCCAATGCCTACTAGACCATGGGAAAGTATGTCCATAGATTTTGTGGGTGGATTACCAGCTAGAAAGAATGGGAATAATTACTTGTTTGTTGTGGTGGATAGCTTTCACAAGGTGTGTATTTTATCCCCGTGCAAGAAGACAATAACTGGGAAAGAGACAGATGATTTGTTTTCCAAGAATGTTTGGGTGCACTATGGGCTGATACACATTCTGTGAGAAAATTTTGGTCCACTCTATGGGAGAAGATGGGTACTAAGTTCTAACTTTCAAAAGCGAATAGCCTTTCATCCACAATCAGAAGAACAAATGGAGGTGGTGAATAGGATTTTGATACAGCTCATACATGGATACAACCATAGGATGCTGAAGACTTAGGATCAATCTTTGCCCTATATTGAACACTCATACAATAAGGCAGTTCATTCCTCTGCAACTCAATCACCATCTGAGGTATGCCTGGGATATTTACAAGTAAGTTCATTGGACATTGCACTTGAATAGCAGGGTGAGGAAGAAGTATTATACTCAAAGGTGACAAAAGCAACAAGGTTCATTGCGAGGCACCATGAGATCCAAGTCAAGGTGAAAGTGCAACTGGAAAATACTCAATTGAAGTACAACAACAGGAGACTTTTATCTAGCAAAGGCACCAAAATATCATGTTTTCTGAACCAAAGGGGAGCAATGATTAAAACCCACTCTATGGTACCTTGATGAAGGTAGCAACAAGGACTATACCTCTGAAATTCTCAATTCCACACATAAACTAGGCTCTATAAATACAAACAAGCAAGTAAATGAAATTGCAAAACATCCAATTGAACAAATCTTAGTTATTCATGAGCTAGCCTATATACTTCTTGTGTTATTTTGATAAGACAGCCTACAAAAGCTTTACAAGGACATTTATAGCCCTCTAGCTAACAAACTAGTCAACACTAGCACTCAAATAAGAAAATATGATTAAAAGGATTACTAAGATCATCAAAAATACAAAGCTCATGGAGACATCCAGAAGATGCCAATGTGCACATACACATATCATTGGGATTACAATGCCATAGTATACCCTTTGGGAGAAATCCCAGAAAATATGAATACAAAACTTTCCCTAAACCCGTTGATGAAAAGAAGCTCTAATGTTTTGTACCCTTTCTCTTTTCTTTCAGCTCTATAACCTTTTTTCCATCCTCTTCCTTTTTCTACTTTGAAAACCTACATATATATGTGTCTTTCAATACAATAAAGAAATCTTGGGGAGAGAACCAAGGTCAGTTACAATTGCACAAGCAACCAATGTCTGCTTGCATCATCTCCATATGATCAAGCTGTAATGTCCCCTTTTTGGCCTACTCGGAAAGCCGGGACAATTACCTAATTCCTACTTCTTACTTTGTCAAATAGTTACAATGAAAACCAGGTAAAGTTGTTTCACCAAATATCAATTGCTGTTTAAGTTATAAAAGTATGAATCTATGCAATATTGATATAGAATGTATAGCAATGTCTGATATATATGCTTATTAATTATGCTACGAATATATTTGCTTAATCACTTATAATGATAAATGCTAGATGCAATGTCTAATATGTGATATGCTTGCGCAATAGATAGGTGTTGCTTTTAGCAATTTGATTGCTATGTCTAATTTATCAATCTGAAATATGCAATGGTATTAATATTGCCTTAACAGTGATATGTTTCTGTTTCTGATTTGTATCTAATAACCTTGCAACTTTGATAATGACTGCTATATCTGATTTACACTTAAGGTGCCTGCAATGTCTTCAATTATTGCTTACAGCGATAGTATTGCTGTGTCTGATCTGATCTTGATGAAAGTGCAATATGATGACTGTCTGATTTACAATCTTGATAATGTATGCTAATGATTTGCCAAGAGGCAATGTGCTCAGAAGAGCAGATCCAATACAGGATATGTATAAAAGAGAAAATGTCCGATGATGCCTTTGAGAATGAAAACCGTTTTCAATATATAGCTTGCAAACCCAATAGTGGTGTCCCTTTGATCAAAGAGACGTAGCTCTTCATTACTATGTATTTCCTTAGTCAATCGCATCCTTCTCTAATTATTCCTTTCATTATGCCCATCAGTTAGTGATCTTTACTGATTAGTCTTCATACTTATCGTTGTCTTCATTGATTGCGTCCTTTAACATTTTCTTATGATTAATCCCACTAACCATCGATGATAATTATGTTATCGTCATATTCCTTTATTGATGACCGTTGTGTGAATAGATTGTCATTTAATAGATTCGCTGATGTATAGTGACTGGGGATGTTAATTCAGTTCCTTCTAATTTCAGATCGATTCATCTCTTGGTTATTCTCTTATCAAGATATCGATAGTTAGTCAACTTCTTCCTCAAACATGGTGGATCCTTTGTAGAACATGATGATAACCTCGGGCCTTGATAATATTGATTAAAGTCTGTTGCCGATCTTATCCTCTTCTTGATCAATAATCGCTGTTGTTCATATCATAAATACTTGTGCTTCATTCCCATTACCTGATAAGTCTTCGATGTCAAATTTCTTAACATCAACGGTCTTCAATAATGAGCGATGGTAATAATATTGTCAATAGTGTACGACTGAATTAGTTTCTATGCTTAATATCCTTGTTAATCCTTACTCTGAGTTCGTCCAATAAAGGTCATACTTCATGTTTGCAAATATTGTCATCACAAAACCCAATTATATTACCACACTAATTGAGTATGTAAAGCTTATAGTCGTGACCTTATCTTTCCATCCATATCTTGCATCACATCATAAGTTGTAGCCACCTAGAGAATTTGTTGTTCGATTTGATCTATCTAACTTTTCAGGTTCTTAGTCCAGATTGGTCATTGCAAACAAAACTAATAGAGAATGTTATTGTGACTTGTGATAGTTTGCAAGGTGTTGATATTTGACTCCAATTGATTCTCTTTTCCTATGCACTTGAACCTTATTTCCATGCAACGGTATGGTGGCATATGACAAGTCCATCTGAATGCTACCACCTATTCAAGCTGCCGATTTTCTTGAAAATAACATACCTTGGCCATGGCATCTAAGTGTGAATTCGCTAAGGCATCTTTTGAATACGTTGAACACATTATTTTTGCTAAGTGGGTATGCACTAACCCATATGTGATTGGTTTGTACCCAAGACCCTTTAGAAACTTTGTAGTTTCTTAGGACTAGAAAGTTTTATAGAAGGTTTGTCAAGAACTTCTCTATAATAGCTTGACTTCTGACTGACCTTATCAAGAAGAATGCTTTCAAGTGGTACATAGAAGCACAAAAAACCTTTAAGGATCCCAAGAATGCTCTAGTTTCTGCCCTTATTTTAGCCCCTCCTGAATTTTCTAAGCCCTTCATCATTGAATGTAATGCTTCTAAATTTGGAATTGAGGTAATATTTTCTCAAGATGACAATCACATTGCATTTGAAAGCAAGAAACAAAATGATAGGGAAAAATGAATGTCAACTTATAGCAAGGCAATACCAGCCACCTTGCATGCAATCACTAAGTGTTGGCACTTTCTTTTGGGGAGAGAGTTTTAAATTAAAATGACCATCTCAGGTTTAAGAACTTGTTGACATAGGGGACATTGACAAGGCAGCCAAAAAAGTGGAATGGTTGCCTACAAGTCTATGATTTTCAGATAATTTATAAGAAAGGGAACAACAATGTGGTAGCATATGCACTATCCCACTTAGATAAGATAAGTATATTAATGTCATCAAGTGACCAAAAGTAGGTAAATGGGACTCAGACTCAAAAAAAATTCAGCAAACAGTAGAAAGTTCTAGGAAGAGAGCATCCTAGGAAAGCAGAATGAAGGAAAGAAAGGACTAACGAAACAAAATGTAGTGTAACACAAACTTAAGTGGTTAAGAGACCAATAAATATAACCATGTGGGGGGAATAAAATCCACAAAGAAGGCTTGATGAAAGTTAGACTCATCAAATATATCTGTCAAGTCCTAAAAGGAAGGAATCATTGATGATATTGATCATTGTGAAAGGACTGATACACAATCTAGTAGTGCTTGTTAGGGAGTGTCAAAGGTCAATAGGCTAGGCATGGTGGTCCAAGGAGGAAGCAATGCACTCCCTTTAGAATCTCTCCCAAAATCCAAGGACTACAAAACTGAAGAAAGTCAGTGTATGTTTATCCTTGTGACCAATGGTCAATCATGAACATGTTGGTCCATGATGGCGAGGAATAAAACCATATTATTGAGGGAGAATGTGTAGGAATATTTGAATAGTAATGGTATGCTGGAAGAAATGTTGTCTCATTGGTCTACTTCTATGTGTAAAGTAGCAATATACAAAGGAAATTTAGTGTTGTCAACCTCCTTAATGGTTTGGAAGAAAGAGGTGATCAGCATGGGGGCTCCAAGGCTTTTAGGGACCCTCTACAATAATTTGTGTTGAAGGATGATGACCTCTTGAAGATAAAGGACTGAGCATCACCAATCTAGATATTTCAAGAAAATAGATAGTGTTGCCTAAGTTTTTGTAGAGGTAGGGGTACCTCCCCTAGATCTCATAGTAAATGGGTCATGTAAAAATGAAATGTGTACCTCCCCTAGATCTCATAATAAATGGGGCATGTAAAAATGAAATGTGTACCTCCCCTAGATCTCATAGTAAATGGGGCATGTAAAAATGAATGTTCATTAGTATACCTCCTTAAGGGAGCAAAAATAACAAATTTGATCCAAGCTGAGACTATGATGATCATCTCAACCTATAGCTAGAAAAAACATGCTCTCAATTGGTTGAGAAGAATGTCATGTCCCCTCTTTAGTCTGACTAGCAGAGTGATGTGAGTTAGCCTATCATAGGGGTCTCGTACGCTAACAATTATGGATAGAGACTCATACAGGGTTTTCAGTGACCGCGCTTCGCTTTACAGGCAGTTTTGGGAGCCAGTGGAGTGCAGTTCCTTGATTTTAGGGGGTCTCCCTACTTTTTAGGAGGATGTGGCAATGTCCTGGAGTGAAGCATCATGGAACCATTCCATGGTTTCAGTTTCAGGATGACAGAGTTTGTACCCTAGTTTCTAGGAGCATCCCTAGATTTTAGGGACGGGACTGCCAGTTGGCCCATCTCGTTCGGCATTAGTCACAGACAGGTGACAAAGTCAGACTCGTAATTTTGTGGATGGTTTGGGCTATCAGAGGCAAAAAGGGAAATATTTTAATATATTTAAATATTTCCTAAGTCAATAATTAAATAATTTATAATAAGGCTATTTTAATAGCCATTTTGGAGTAATAAGGGATTAATTGCTTCCTTTAGTCAGGGATGCCTTAGTGTGATAGCCTGATTGTAAGGTCTCGAAATAATATAAATTATTTTCATTATCCAGAGACTTTTTGGCACCTGGAATTATAATATTTTAATAAAGTAATGATTTTCCTATAACATGGACACTTTAATTGGGAAAATATTATTATATTATAAAGTGCAAGTGTATTTCCCATTAGGGTTCGAATTGCCTTGGAAAGGAGATATATGGAGATAGAAATCGAATGGCTGGGGATCTTTTGACATTTTACAACTTGTGAAAATTCGAAATTGCTCTGTGGAGTGATTTAGAGGCTTGGGACGAAACCCCTAGGTCTGATTTGTTAGGACGCAAACCTCAACAAAGATTTGGTGTTTCAGTTTTCAGATTGGAATTAGTATTTGTTGTGGCAAGGATCAGCCTTCTTCTTAGCATCATTTATCAGGAGAATATATTACATTCAGCTTGGCTGCTAATCTATCCCAGCCTGGGCATTTTCCACAGGCAGTTTGAGCTTGTATATTGGGCGCCATTCATCTTCAGCAGCCCACATTTTGCAGTTTGGAAGCATCTATCAGAGTTTATGACCGCAAGGCATTCATCTTTAGCACTTGCAGAACTTTCCTTAAGCTGGCGTCAAGTGCAGGAGGCAGCCACAAATCCATTTGATGTATTTACTCTATGCATGCAAAAATCTGAATATTATGCCTGGTACGATTTGATTCATTTCCAGATTGTCAAGTAATTTAAATTTATGAATGTTGCTTATCATTTCTAGTTCGAAACTTATTTTTTATTCGTCATTTATTTGCATATATATTCAAAAACACCAAAAAAATTGAAAACAAGAAAAAATCAGAATTCAACAAAATCCATTAAAAGGTACAAACGTTGGTCAAAGTCCCAAATTGTACAAAAATAGTAATTTACAAGATCACCAATATCAGGGATCTTTCAGTGGTATCGGAGCCTGCATCCTGCCAGCCTGTAGGGTTTGAGAGAATTTGTCTTGACAGATTTCAGGAAAGGTTATGATAATTTATATCAGCGATTGGGTAATCACCAGATAGTGGAATAAGTGACTTCTATGCATCCAGGTAGAGCTGATATACACAGATATTACACTCCCAGGGGAGCTCAGTACGAGTTAGAACTTGGTCCAGAACAGGAAACCATTATGGCAGATGAACAGAAAGGTGTCAGACGAAACCAGCAGGAGGATGATGAAAGAGAGTTGATGCGAACTCTTATCACTACACAGCCCAGGATAGTTCAGACCTTAGACAGGTTACAAGACACCTTGGAGCGGTTGGAGTTGGATAGACACAGAGGCAGACAAAGACGAAGCAGGTCAGCTTCAGTTGCAAGAAGTCAGCATAGTCACAGATCCCATACAATAGTGGGGAGCTCCCTTCATTCCCATAGGCGTGAGCAACCTCGTATACCTGCTAGGGATAGGCCTTTGTTTCCATAGTTTAGACCCGGTAAGCAACCAGAACAGGTAGAGCCACATGAGGTGGGATTCTACGAGTCAGTTATGGCAGCCACAGCTGAGTGGAGAGCTCTACCTCCAGAGGTTAGGGATCTTTTTCCTCTTCCCCAGTATTGTGCAGAGCGTAGAGATACTACCAAGTTCAGAGGTGACAGGGGACATAGGCCCCAGCAGAACAATGACCTCAATAGGGCCACCAAGAAGATCACACTGGCTATGTATGATGGCACTAGTGGTGCAAGTGCACGTGCTTAGGTGCACAAGCTGGACGTTTATTTATCCTTGAGACCCATGCCTGAGAGAGAGGCTATACAATTTGTTGTCCTGCATTTAGACGGAGTTGCTTATGACTGGTGGCACCATGGAATAGTCACCCAGGATCACGCCATGGTCCAATCCTATGCAGAGTTCACTGAGCGACTCATTACCAGATTTGATCGCAAGGACACAGAAACTTACTATAGGGAGTTGGCACATCTTAGACAGTCAAGGCAAGTAGAGACTTATATTAATGAGTTCCAGCGTATTGCAGTCATGGTACCTGATATGCCTCAGAGACGTAGTGTGATGCTTTTTATAGAGGGATTGCAGGACAAGCTAAAGGGGTTGGTACAAGCATTCAGGCCAGATACTCACAAGCAGGCCATTGATGTGACATTGAGACTGAACACCACCCCTACTTCTTATCAGACAGATAAGAAGCCATTCAGGGAATCTCGGCTTCCACAGAAGGCCAACACTTCTCAGCATAGAGGTGGACCCTCCTCTCGACCTCCCCGGATGGACTAGGAGATGAGGAATGATTTGAGGAGGAAACTATGTTTCTCCTGTAAGGAATCATGGGAGTCGAGACACCGCTGCCTTGGTAAAGACAAGTCCAATTTGATTGAGGTGACATCGGAGATGGGAGATGAGGAGATTCCTGACACTGATACTAAGGATAGCCCAGAGGAGATTGAGCAGGAACGTTCGCAATTGGAGTTAGACACTCTTGAGCCCTTAGTGTCAGCCAAAGTGACTATGGCTACCCTCTCCAGTTATCCTAGATTTCACGCCTTTCGTTTGAAAGGTATACTCCAGGGCCAGCGGGTTATGAGCTAGGTAGACACAGGCGCCATGCAGAACTTTATTGATCAGAAGTTAGTTGATAGGCATGGGTTGCAGTATGAGGAGTTTGCTGGTTTTGGAGTGAAGGTTGCAGATGGTGCAATTTTGGGCTGTACCAGGAGGATTCCTCAGCTTAGCATCCAGATGGGGGATTATACGTTGACAGATGACTTCTATGTGCTAGCCCTAGAGGATTATAATGTGGTTTTGGGCATGCAATGGTTGCAGGGTATTGGGCGATACATTATTAATCACCACCATATGTAGTTAGAGTTCCTTTCTGGTGGGAAGAAGACTATTTTCAGGGCAGCTTCAGATGGGGGACCTAGAGAAATGTCTTCTCGCAAGATGGAGTCTATTATTAGACATGATGATGTGATTTGGGCTACACGTTTTGTGAAGTCCAAAGCACCTACTCCTCAGGAGGGCAGGGTATTTCATGTTGATATACAGTCAGTGATAGACCAACATGGTCGAGTTTTTGGGGATATACTTCCTGAGGTACAACCTGATAGAGGGTTTGAGCATGGGATAGAGATGGAGGATGGTGCTAAACCAGTAATTACCACTCCATATCGTCATCCCAGAGCATACAAGGATGAGATTGAGAGGACCATCCATGAGTTGTTAGACATGGGATTTATTCGCCCTGGCTCTAGTCCTTTTGCCTCTTCTGTGGTTCTGGTTAAGAAGAAGGATGGGACTCTGCGGATGTGCATCGATTACAGGGCCTTGAACAAGAAGACAATAAAAAATAGATACCCCATTCCATGCATTGATGAGTTATTGGATGAGCTTCACGGAGCTATCTACTTCTCAACGATTGATCTCCGTTCAGGCTATCACTAGATACGTGTGCGGGATGAGGACGTACATAAGACTGCATTCCGTTGTCACTATAGGCATTATGAGTTTTTGTGATGCCTTTTGGTCTCACAAATGCACCTGCCACCTTCCAGTCTTGTATGAACCATATCTTCAACAAGCAGTTGAGAAAATCGGTTCTAGTATTTTTCGATGATATCTTGATTTACAGTTGTACTTGGGAGGATCATCTCAAACACCTAGAGGAGGTACTTAGCATCATGGAGAGTCAGTCTCTATTCGTTAAGCTGTCCAAATGTGAGTTTGAACTCAGGGAGATTTTATATTTGGGCCATGTGATCAGTGCTAATAGAGTGAAGGTGCATGAGGAGAAAATTCAGGCAATCCGGGATTGGCCCTCTGCCAGGAACATTACTGAGTTGCGTGGGTTCCTTGGTTTATGTGCATATTACCGTAGATTCGTGAGGGGATTCTCTCAATTAGCAGCACCTCTGATAGATCTCACGAAGAAGGGAGCCTTCAGATGGACAGAGCAGGCACAGGGAGTCTTTGACAGACTCAAAGAGGTTATGAGCACATGTCCAGTTTTGGCACTCCCTGATTTCTCGCAGCCTTTTGTAATTGAGTGTGATGCTTCAGGTGAGGGCATAGGGGTTGTTTTGATGCAGGACAGACATCCAATTGCCTACGAGAGTAGGAAGCTGCATGATAATGAGAGGTTGTATTCTACCTATGATAAGGAAATGTTGGCTATTATGCATGCATTAGCCAAATTCAGACAGTATCTCGTTGGCAACAAATTTGTGGCAAGAACTGAGCACAATAGTTTGAAATATTTCCTTGATCAAAAGGAGCTCAATTATCGTCAACAAAAATGGGTAAGCAAGGTTCAAGCCTATGATTTTGACATAGAATTTATTAAAGGGAAGAAGAACACTGTTGTTGATGAACTCTCTAGGAAACCATCACCTGCTGCACTATGTTCATTCAATGAGATTTCAGCAGATTGGAAGGCTCAACTTTTAGTTGAGTATTCCAAAAATCAGCATGCCTGTGAGATCATGGATGGATTGGTACAGGATGATAAATACAGTGTGGTTGATGATGTCATCTACTACAAAAACAGAGTCTACCTTGTTCCTGAATCACAGTTAAAGGGACAAATTTTGCATGCTCTCCATGATACCCCCACGGCAGGGCATCCAGGTTATGGTAAGAGTCAAGACATATAGAACGGTACGGGAGAGACTATCTTGGAAGGGTCTCAAGGATGATGTCTTACACCATGATCGTGAATGCATGACTTGTCAGCAAAACAAGTCAGAGCATACGTTTCTGGCTGGTTTGTTACAGCCCTTGCCTATACCGGAACAAAAGTGGAAGGGAATCTCTATGGACTTCATTACAGGTCTTCCTCGACTGCTGGGGAAGGATTGTATCTACGTTGTGGTGGACAGGTTGACTAAATATGCCCACTTCTTTCTGATTGCAGTTGATTTCACAACATCTCAGGTAGCTGAGCTATTTTTCAGGGAGGTCTTTAGACTCCATGGTCTCCCAAAGACCATAGTGAGTAACAAGGACAACAGATTCATGAGTTCCTTTTGGCAAGAACATTTCAGGCTCACCGGCACAGAGTTGACACCTAGTACTAGCTATCACCCACAGACAGATGGACATGCGGAGATAGTTAATAACTGGATTGAGGGGTATCTGCGTAACTATGTGTCGGCGTAGCACAAGGCATGGGTGCGCTGGCTGTATATGGGCGAATATTGTTATAATACTACGCACCACATGTCCATAGATATGTCTCCTTTCAGAGCTCTTTATGGCTACGATGCATTATCTTTTGTTGATCTGGCCTTGAGCGATAGCAGGGTCCCTTTGGCACATGATCGGGTACAGGAGAATCAAGATATCATGAGGTCTCTCAGGGAGAACTTACAACATGCACAAAATTAACAAAAGATGTATGCTGATCGGCATAGGACTGAGAGGAAAGTTGAGGTGGATGATATGGTTTTCCTACGCTTACAGCCCTACCGACAGAGCACCCTTAAAGGGGGAGAAGCTGAGAAGCTCAAGTCGCGTTTTTATGAACCTTACAGAGTTCTCAAACGAGTTGGAGAGGTTGCATACGAAGTTGAGTTACCACCTGACAGTAGGATTCATAATGTGTTCCACGTATCGTGCTTGAAGAAGGCACTGGGGCAGCATATTATAGCATCACCTGACCTACCACCCTTGGATGAGGAAGGTAAGTTGACCTTGGTACCCGAGGAGATTCTTGAGGTGAGGGAACGACCGCTGAGAAGCAAGGTGATTAGGGAGTATTTGGTACGCTGGAGAGGTCTACCCATTGAGGAACTTTCATCAAAGGGAATAAAGTATATTACATTTCTGGCAAGCATCGTGTGACAGCAAATCAATGTGCTGAACTTATCTATGAGTTACATACTGATTTACAGAATATTATATCTGAATAAAAGACCCTTATATGGATATATATATATATATATATATATATAATGGAGAGATCAGAATTATATATCAGTTATGTTGTATTATATACACACACATATAATCGTAATACATCAAATATGAGAATATACACAGCCCATTCCTTAAACACTCACTAATACCTCTTAAGAGGATAGGCTGGTTTTGTTAGGGAGAGGCAGAGTAAAACCTCACAAGGTAGGGGATTCCCAAGATGGGGTAAGGAAATGTATGACAGAAACCTTGAGGGAGATGTGATGAGCCTAAGTTGGCCTCATCTCTAAACCATGAAATTTTAATTGTTTACTATGTAAATCATACATTGACATTTTGTCAAACAGTTGGCCAACAAGCTCTGATACCACTGTGATGAGCCTAAGTTGGTTCAATATCTATTCTAAATTACTGAAAACATAAACAAGCACTCTTGCCGGAAATGAAACAATTCAATTATAATCACAACACCTTGTCCTTCTAAAATTACCTAATCCACTAGCTTTCCTTATTATTCAAATAGTTCTAAGTCTGAAAATTACACATTGTCAATTATTAAGCTTAACAATGAAAAAAGAGGAACCTAACACTGCATTACAATGATCGACCTGTGAGAGGTGATCATCCCTTTTGCAAGACCCGCAGGACAGAGGTCTGCACTTCTCCACGCGGCAGCTAGTAACCAGTCATGCGTTTCTTCCTGGCCGTGGACTCCACAGCAGCCCGCACGTTCAATGGTGAATGCCAATTCCGTGCGGCAGTGGTCCCACGTCCATTAGTTGACTGCTATCGCAGTCACTATGCTCAGTCCAGCCCGCGTCCACTTGACTGTAGTGCCCGCGCGATAATCAGCAGGCGGGGAAAATGCTAAGCCCGCGTTCTTCAACAGTTGTGGGTGATGGATTGGTTCCAGCCTGGATACAAGAACTTCCTCCAGCGGTAGCAATATCAGATGGATTCTCCGGCAGCCAATACCAACAAACTTCAATTTCCTTCAAACCAATAAAGCACAGAATTTGGCTTCTTGCGCAAGCCTTAGTTCAATTGCAACTGAACACACAATTTCGAATTCTCTCTAACTCGTATACAACAGCACGTGGAGATTGATTGATCATACCACAGCGATCAATTCAAGATTAGCCGAGAAGAATCAGTCTTCTGCAACTAATTTGACCCTTATAGATCAGCAAGGGCTCAGAAAGATGAGAATAAGTCTCAAGGCAAAAAAAAAAGGGTTTTAATAATAAACAATCGATCCCCAACATTAAGAATGCCTCTGCATTTATAACCCTTCGGACACCATAGTTTCCCAATAGGATATATCAGTTAACCAGTCTCCGGAATAGCAACTTCCAAATTATTATAATAATATAACTTTATTATTAATTAATAACATATCATTATTAATCAATAATAATTAATTAATCAATATGCACTCCAGTGATAAAACCTGCATCCACTGCTGAACCTGCCAGACTGACGGAGTCATCCATTGTATTGCCAAAATTAGCAACTGTCGAAAATAGACCTACTATAAATAGTAAGTCCCCAATCAAAGAACTAAACAGACTGAGCATTGTCTGGAAATTGATCCCTGTCGATACTGCCCTGCCAGAAAGGGAAAGTGACCAAACTGACTTACTAAAAATAGTAAGTCTAGACTTACTATAAATAGTAAATCCGCCAACTGGGACCCTAAAACCCAGGCATCAGCTCACGAGGGTCAGGATGATGAGCTGACCAAGCTACTGCAACGGCCTGCTAAAAAGGGGGTCATCACAGTCCACCCTCCCCAAGATTGCTTGTCCTCAAGCAATCATCGGAACAAGGAACATCACAATCCACCTGGGTCCCACAGAAAAAAGTACACCCTGCTACTGGCAAAAACGGTGAATTCTTGTAGTATCACCCAAAATGTGAAACGGATAGCCCCGTAGAGAGAACTCAAAAAACCGCCCACCCAAACTCCTGTACTGAATCGGTCTCTGCCCGGATCCCAAAAGAAGTGAGCTTCCGGATCGTCAAAAACCAAGATGTATGGGGGACTGAGATCACATACACCCTGAACTCCCCCTGCACACCTAGCTGACCCGTACTGAGTGTGAAGACCCTCTACGCAACAGTGATGAATACCCCTGAACAAAGCTGTACCTGGACCCGAATATCCACACACTGTATACTTCCTGCAGTCACTATAACTCTGCAAGTTACCTGCTACTGACTTGCAGCCAAAACTCCCATCAACTGTTGATGGCGAGAACCCATCCCATAACGGATGATAAGGGCTCGGAGCCACTACACATCTGTGCGCCATCCACTCATCAACCTGCGGGTCAAATGAAAACTAATGAGCGCTCCTCACTGTATAGTGCTGGTAAAAAACTCTGCTATCTATCAGAGGCTCATCACTCCCCAATTGTGAACCCAAAGATGGCTCCAATCTCGAACTCTGCAAAATAGGTTGGACAGGATCCTGGGTGACCCTCTCAACAAACCCAACCTCAAACTCTCTGTGAGGGAGCATCGTAGTCAAAGTACCTACA
>MU227705.1:904190-915300 GCA_018584345.1 Thuja plicata | reverse complement strand
TGAGGTTAAAGTTCCCTCTACTTATATGTTTTTTCCAAATTGTCCAAGAGGGCCGACTTGCACCTCTCCCAATGCAAAGCATTTAATTCATTTCCTCCAAAAAGAAGGGACGACATGCATGAACATTTAATGTTTTTTGTGTCAAGTTGCTGGCCGACTTATGTTGAAGGAGGGAAAAAGGAGTTTATAGAGGGGGCGGAAATGTCCATGGGTATGGACATTTCCACCCAAGGGAAGAATTCCCTTGGGGGAAGTCATCTCCCACCATTCTTTAAGCAACATTTTGAATCTCCTTTCACTCCTTGAGCAACACTTAGCACTTCTTTCACTCTCCATCACATAGCGAAAAACTCAGTTTGGGGGCCTCCATGGCTGGGCGGAATTTCAAGGTATGATGGACAGGATGTCCAAGGGGCTGGCGGATTCCGCCAGTACCTTGGACAAGGCCATCATACCATGTCATCACCAGCATACTAAAATCAATTTTCCATTGCCAAGTTCTTGTTCCGATTCAACTCCAAATACCTTCGCTTCATTCCATTGATTTACCTCTATGTTTCTTTGACTCCAAGTTGGGGGAAAGACTAGTTATCAGGGTGCTGGCAGAAAACAGAGGGAGGATGGACATGCCATGCCAATCTCAGTCCAGCACCAACATGGATTCAACAAACATTTCCTTAAAACATTGCAGAGTTGGACTCCATCAAATTTGCTTCAAACACAAATATCATCCAATCTAACTTGCCACTAAGTCCCATGACTCATCCCCTTAGCCAAGGACGAAAGAATGGAGGGAAGGATGCTGGTCAAAGGCAACATGGCGGAAATGTCCAAGGGTATGGACATTTCCGCCCCAAGGGCAATTTCATCTGAAACACTTAACAAACACTTCCTTCCCAAATTTCTCCCTTGGGATGCCATTGAACACCCACAAATTTATCAATTTCACTTTCAAATCCCTCAAGATCAACTCCGGAATCCAAAAAAAACAGGGGGTCCCCAAGAATTGGGGCGATGTGTGAAAGACCTCACAACAAACTCGCCATGGAAATAACATTTCTAAATCTTCCAACCACGGCTTAGGATGCATTTCTGGACATTTTCTTGTTTTCTCACAATGGGATTGGGATGAGATTTCATTTATCTTGGGCAAGGCAAAGCTTGAAGTTCTAGAAGAAAGTGTCTGGGTAAAAAGAAATGGTGACAACCAGATTACAGTTCCAGAAATGCTTTGTGACTTTGGTTGCTCACGCAAAAAGGTGGTGAGGTACACCGGAAAGGACGAGCTCAAAACAATTTTGGGTTCCTCTGATGAGGCTATGAAGCAAATCAAAGGAATATGGTTAGATGATATAACAGAGAAGTCGACGTCCACATTCAACATAATTGTTGAAAAGCTAGAGCTTATGAGTGGGACACTCCGAGTTTTGTCGTTGGGACATGGTACAACTGTGCTGGACAAATGCAATAAGCCATTCAATAAGTTCAAATTTTACGAGTGGCAAGATCGGCGAAGTTCCTGTTCGATAGGAGCCAGCTCACAAATTTGAATTATTTCGACTACGATAATGATGTGGATTTACGCATCAACCAGAGCAGAAAGGTCATGTTAATTTTGATGAGAGTTAATTTATGCGTGATGTTTCCTACATGGGCTCAGCTTACGAACAGAAATATTTGAAACTTAAAGATAAGTATTCCATGTTTTATTAATGCACATGAATTATTGAGTTTGAAACTTATGCTATAATATTGGCTAGTAAAATCTTGTATGCATCTATCTTTGGTATTTCTCTTCAAGATAGTTTAGTT
This sequence comes from Thuja plicata, assembly GCA_018584345.1. Lineage (NCBI taxonomy): Eukaryota > Viridiplantae > Streptophyta > Pinopsida > Cupressales > Cupressaceae > Thuja > Thuja plicata. The sequence goes on along the minus strand of MU227705.1, from coordinate 913,488 downwards.
TTATGAACTATTTGTCATCTCTCTTAAATGCTTTTAAGACAGATCAAGAAATATAAGAGATTGCATTCAAGGGAGAAAGAAATTGATGCTTGCAGTCATGGGACTGAGTTGATGACTAAAGATGTTTCTTCGAAGAGGAAGAATTCAGATTCAGAGGGAGTCAGATAGTTCATCTAAAAGCAACCTTGGACGAGGAGGTTAGGAGGTTGTTGCAAAACCTTAAAATTTAAAGGGAGCATCTAGAGGATATGATTCATTCTGATCTCCAAGGAATTTGGTCATATTAGTTCAGACGGAGTCAACAATGGAGATGTTTTTTTTCAATCAGAGGATTATAGTAGGACTATGGCTGAAATGCCTTTATGTTAACTCCTACGTCATGATATTCCTAGATGACTTGGGGTTCACCAAGACTGATGCAAACTATATAAGAGATATAGTACATAAGTATGCTATTCAAGGTACATTATCACTACAGAACAGATGGCTGATATCTCACCAAGTTTCTTGCTAGAGAGAACGTTGTGCACTTTCAAGATAAACTTGGTATGTTGGAGAGTGAAGCCTTAGATGAAAAGGAGTTAAAACATCTGTGATCTATTATTTTATATCTTATAGAGACTCCTTATCATTTAAGTGTTTGAATTTAAGTGTTTAATTTGGTTTTAAGGAGGGTCCTCCATTGATTGAAGTTCACCAACGAAGTGGTGAACTGCCCTTGTCTATTGTTGCTTTCCTAGCATTAGCTTGTGTTATTGCTTTCAACCATTAATGACAAATCAAACTAACACACACTAGTACAACTAAGTTAACAATCAAATGCAAACTCTAAGCTAACTAGTTGGCAAGGGGTTAAGTGAACATCAATTTGACAATCAATGCTAATGGTAATCAATGAACAATTCATGGCAAATTTCCAACTTAGGTAATTAGAAGGCTAAAATTGACAAGATAAGTTGGAATCAATCTAAGGTTTAAGTGATCAAGTTAATTGAGCTCAACAACATGGCTATCTTAACTCAATTGACTCAATCAAATTTTCAAGTTTTTAATGGCAATATTTTATCGAATCAAATGAAGTAAGACGTATTTTTGCTCTTGCGGGTTGGCAAGTATAGGGTGCCAAGTTCAAGCTTAAGGAATTCACGAAAGAAAGGAAGGGCTTCCAAGACCAAAGATGGAGAACAGGATAAAGACGATGAGGTGGCAATTGGGTGTCTTCTCCAAATCAGAAAATTCAAATTTCAAGCACAAGCGATCACAGCGTGCCAAGTGTCATATTTTCTCATTGGTTGTAAAATCATTGTAATTTTCTTATTGGCCCATGATTTGGTGTCGTCGTGTAAATGGTTGAAAATTTGGCAACCCTCAGTAGGGTTTCTAGGGATGAATATTGGCCCTTGATTTCAAGTGGATCTTGGCCCTTCTTTGTAATTGGACATCTATAAAAGGCCAAGGCCTTCTCATTTGTAAGGACGTTGATTAGATTGGGAGATTAGAGTAGGAGAGAAGTTAGATTAGAGTAGGTCAGCCAAGGGAGAGACTTGATCAAATTGTTGTTATGATGCTATTGAAGTAATGGATAATTCATTGTTGGTCATCATGGTGAATTACTTAATATTGCTTTGAAGTCTTGCATGGTTTCTTCAATCTTTTACTTGGAGTAGATTTCATTTCATGTTGTAAGTAGCTTAGTTGGATAAAAGCAATCATGGATGTTTGCTTGTTTGACTCGAATATAAACTAGGCCACTAGCCATCTTGCTGATTGCAAGGGCGCCTTGTGTGGTAAGCTAGTGATTGCTCTTAACTTCAATTGATATTCAATCTTTAGTTTGCATCCATTGATGGGATTGGAGAGGAGATATTGATTTGAAAACCATTCGAGTAGTCCTTACAAGCTTGCACTAGGCGAAGTTGAGGTCGTTGATAAGATTTCACTTGGTAGAGTTCAAGTCATCCGCGATTCCTTGCATTCCTGGGTAGAAGTAGATGTAGAAATAAGTTTAAGTTGAAGTTGAAGAGTTGAAAGAGAAAAACAATATTTTCATTGCACATTGTGAAGCCAAATCTTTAGAAGTGCAAGTAAGCTGATATCCATTGAATGAATAGCATAAGTCCCCTACCAGCAAATCACATTATTTCACTGAGCGAGTATCCACAGTTAAAGGAACCTTGAAGTCATTTCATGATCTTATGTTGCAAGCTTAGCATGAGAGATGACCTTATATCAAGAGAGGATTGAGTATTTCGTATTTCATCTTGGAATACTAAGTGTTTGATTCTGCATGTTGTAGTGGAACAAAACTCACATCAACAAGACCATCATTCGACATTCCTCTTAGTACCACCTTCTTGCAATCCACTTCGAATGAGAACTCCATCCTCTTGAAACTCTGTGTACTGGTTGAGGGTCTCCATCCTCTAAATGCCTAATATGACATCTATATCATCAAGAACTACAATAAAGACCGTGTAGTTTCCCATGGTAATACTCAGTTGTGGAACCAGATGAGTACATGACAGTAGATTTCCTCTTGCTAGCTTGACTTCAAATCATTCATGCTCCTCGTACGCAAACCACTCAGGGTAACAAGTGATGAGTTGATGAAGTTAGGAGTAGCCTTGTTGTCCAGCATAACTATGACCCGTTGTCCCTAGAGCGTACCACGAACCCGAAATACACAACACCTTGGAGTGACAGCCAGTGTTGTAATGGCGCCCACTCTCCATACCAATGTGACAATTTTCTCCCCATGACCCATTTCTTCTTTAGCCTCCTCTTTTTCCTGCGGCTCAGATTCTTCTTTCCCTTCCTCGTTGTCAGACACCACTTCGATGTAGTGGATCTTACCCTTGCCTAAGCATCAGTAACCTGGTTCCCACGGCTCCTTGCATGTGTAACAAAGCTTTCTCCTCCTGAATTCTGCTTTGTTGCCTCATCCAATGATGGTTTCTTCGGGTATGACTTGCTATCTTTCTCTTTCGGTGTGAGGGGTGGTTTGGTATGCGTGTAACTCTTGGTGGAAGAAGATGAGGTAGCCATGTCACGGGCCTTCATAATTGCTTCAGTGAGCATGTTGGGGTTGAACCCTTTGACCCAACCCTTCAGGGGTTCCATCAACCCATCCATGAACAACACAACTAGTCTCCTCTCCAAGATGTTGGTAACCAAAATTGACAATCTCTAAAACTTTGTGATGTAACTGTCCACTAGTCCAGACTGCTTCAGTTGAGCCAACTCCTTGAAGTTGAGTTTTAGATCCTTCCCGTCAAACCGATCTATAAGTTCCTTTGTGAAATCGGCATATGAAGTGACTCGATCATATGACCGCGGGTGACCATCCCATGGTGCCACAGTTCGTGAGCGACTCCTTCGAGGTGAGGCGCTACAAATTTGATTGCCTCATCCTCAGGCACTGGGTTGAGCTGGAAGTAGGTATCTGCTTTCTGTACCCATGCTCGTGTTGATGTTGTCTCAAACCCATCAAAGGATGATAAATTTAGCTTGTTAATCTTCCGTTTGATATCATCGTTGTAATAGCCACGACTCCTATCGTCCGAATATTTCATTCATAGATCTGCATAATCCTTGAAGGACATATTTCCCTCAAGATCCGCATCCCTCCAATCTTGTATCAGCTTCTCTTGCATCTCCTGGAAAGTGGGCTCCCGCTCTCTGCGAGGCGCTTCTGTTCTTTGGAAAAATGTCAGCATCAACGATCGAGAGTGTGAGCCCTATGTGTTTGATCTCCAGTGACCGAATGATCGCCATGTCCATTGTGATCTCCATTTGTTCTGCCTTCCACCAATTGTCACAATGTCTCTTCCATGAGTTGTTGACGTTGTTCTCCCCTAGCCATGGTTTCGTTGAGCTGAGCTTGACTTCTGGTTAGCTCCCTCAACAATTTCGTGATTTCAGTGTTAGGCTCCCCCATTTTGTCAACAGAACAATACCGCCTTCTAGTGTATACTATGAGCTCGTTCCGCGTCTACTACCTGACACGCTAGCAGGATCACCATCTCTGATACCACTGTCATGTACCCTGTTGAAGACGCCCGTGTTGAAGACACCCGCGTACGGACCTTTCTACTCCTGTACAATCCACTTAAACCACTTGTACGGTGAATCACGTATGGTCCACCTAAACCATCCCGTACGGACAATCAGACTTCAGCACACCCCTTCGTACGGTCTTCTATTGTACAATCCTACCGTACGGTGATTGATCACCCCAAAACACACAAAGCTCCCGTACGATGCCTTGGTCTCTCCAACGACACAATGATATCTCTCGTATAGCCCTCAATACTCAACTGTACAAAGAAACATTTGTACGGTAGCAATGCTACCACTTCCATACGAAGTCGTACACGTACGGAACTATTAATCTTGCCTTAAGAAGTTGATGCCTCAATGATATCTCAATGCAGCTATTACTATTATTGCCAGAATATAACACATATCAACACAAAAGAGATGACGGGTTGATAATTGGATAGATAAATATCTATATCTCTCAAATTACAACAGATTCTGACAATGGGCAGAATAGGGTGAGGAGTTACTCCCACCGAAACTACAAATACATAATAGGGAGGGTCTTGCACCTCTGAAACTGCAACAGTGTTGAACTCCAACTGGAATTCGTAAATACAAAGAAAACATGAAATTCACGGTACCTACAACAATGGCAAACTCGGCCTTAAAAAGGGCTCCGGGAAGTTTCCCAAAGGGTTACAAACAGGCCGACATGACTTATTATACTATAACTAAATTAATTAAAAAGAAGGGTCCGTCAGATATTACTAATTTTAGAACCACACAAACAATTAACTTAATCGAGTTATTTAATTATTTTGGTGACATTACACATGGAGTCAACAAAATTCTTTGAAGAACAAATCTGCTACTTGTGGTGCATTCTAATCTGCTGAAATAACCACCAAATAATATTTTGCATTAATATCGTAAGTGAATACTAGAAGGTTTACTACCAGATCCCTCATTAATGTCTGCATTGATATTGTAATGGAGATTGGATACCATAGCCTACAAGACTTGCATTTTCGTATTTTGATTTGATTGTTGCATGCTTGAATGCTTGCTCTAGAAAGCCTGTCAGCAAAGTCAACATATTTATCTTCCATTTTTTGCATGAATTGTAAACTGTATAGCTTTCCACCAATATATATATATATATATATATATATCTTATCGTTCACATCCTAGATACTGTATGCTCTCACCCTGCCCACACTAGGATCATACTGATCAGAAAGTGGTAGGTTTTGTGTTTGATTTTGAAATTTTGGTGAATTGAGCTTATATCCCAATTAGGGACATTACTAATTTGTAAATATTTTGAAAACCCCCTGTCAAATGCTAAGTTTGAAAAATTCAGAAAAAGTTGAAATTGATGGAGAACACCATCCTTGTTAAGAGGGAGTCCTAGATTTTTGTCACTAGGTGTTACTAGGTGCAGCACTTTAGAAGAATGACTTTATTTTAAGTGATTTTTCTTTCTCAGCTGGGCACTTTAATGAGTATAGTTTACGTGCAGATCTTGGGAACTATTTTTAGCTGTCAAAGCTGCTTGAGTTAGGCAGATAATTAGATTATATGTAGGTGCTAATATTAGCTTCTTTTAGGCCCTTCTTTTATTGTCTTTATTTTAGGCTACTAGCTCAATTTTATAAGTATTTCATGATTAAAAGCAAATTTAAAATAAGGTCCTTTGTTCTGATTTAAAATACCAAGTTTATGGGTTATTTATGACGTTGAGGCATCCATATTTTGTTCTCTTTTCCCAGAAAAGTAAAGGTATAAATATTTTTCAGCAACTGCAGAATTCTGATTTCAGTTTTATTGTTTGATTGTTTGTCCTTTCAAACCCCTATGTATGCAGGTTATATTATAGTAATATTGTTATACTTAGTATAATGGGCATGTAAGTAACTTTCTTTTAAGTCAGTTAGTAACTTTCTATTCTGTAAGTCGTTTAGTTTGTTTTAGTAACTTTCTCTTCTATCTTCAGTTCTCGATCGTTTCCATTATGGAAAGATCTTTTGTAATCTCTTATTTAAGGAGTATTCCTCTCCTTTGTTTAATATTGAATATCATAATCATTTATCATTTCATACTTAGTATAATGGTGATGTAAGTAACATTATTTTAAGTCAGTCACTCAGATTTTAGTAACTTTCAATTCTGTAAGTCGTTTAGTTAGTTTTAGAAACTGTCTTGTCTTTAGTTTTCGATCATTTCCGTTATGGAAAGATTTTCTGTAATCTCTTATTTGAGGACTATTCCTCTCCTTTGTTTAAAATTGATTATCATTTCAGGCTAGTGCACTCTGCACAGCAGGTATGATCAAAGGTTAAGTTAGACAGTTTGTTTCAAACCCTATAGTGAAGAATCTACATACTATGTGATGTATTTTAACACAACTCAAGATGCAATTGAAATCCTAACATTTATATATTTCAAAGGATAACACCAGAAAGTTATGATTTATATGACCAATTAAACAAAGACAGTTCATTAAGTATGAACAGAGACATCTGAAGTCATACTTTCAAGTAAATGCATACAATATGGGGTAAACTGCCAATAGCTTTTATAATTCAAAAAATAAAAAAACTACAAAAAAACTTTCAATGACAGTAGTAAGTTATTACCCAGAGGAACTCACGCCAAACCGCTTGGTATCTGTTTCCAAGCAAACCTGATAAATAAATGGTATGAAACTTCATCAACACATAGAAGAGATAATATATAAGGATGTGCAAAAACATCCAAAACACAGAATTGAAATAAGTGCATCTATAGAACATGAGAGACATTTTAAGCATTTACCTGTCCAGAAGAGCTATCTAATGTGTGCCAAATTAGTTCTGTATGACCCTCCTCTTTAATTGTAAGTGTTACTGATCCAAGCACTGTACTTTTCCCCACTATATCCCAATCGTAAATTGTTACATTAACCTAAATAAAGAGGAAAACAGGTTACAATATATTAAATCGAACTGAATTGGATTTAGTGGACTGAGAAAGATAATAATTAGAACTCCACTTTCATTGGTGATATCAGCCATTCATTAACACCCAACAATGGAGTTGTTTCAAAAATTGAAATGATACTGTGAAATACTGTAACAGAACAGAACATGCTCTGCTGATTCTCGATCTCAAATTGAAGTCAAAATCAAAATCTTAAAAGAAAAAAAATAAGACTAAGCTGTTGCTCTTAAAAAGGATAGGACCAGTTTTATATTTACATGTTATTGGTCTCAAATTAAAATCATAATCAAAATCTTAAAAGAAAAGAAAAATGGCAAAGTAAAACCTTATAAGATAATCTGAAATCACAAATGACTAAGGTGTTACTCTTAAAGAGGATAGCACCACTTTCATATTTACATATAAAACACCCAACTAGAATTTTCACTTAAAAAGGCATATGTTGTGGACATAAAATTGTCTTGTGTGAGAAGTTGCTCGTAGCATCCATAGTTTCTTATAAAATTGTAATGTCACCATTTTCGTGAGCATCAGAGTAGGAGGGATTGGCCAATTATTGTGACCCTCGTATGCTAGTATGGTGGATTATCATTAGAGGGTCCAGTTTGGGAGTTTTGGAGCACTTTAGGTGGCCATTGAAGTGTTTACCTCACCAAATCCTTCATTTGTTCTGAGACATTGATATTCAAAGGTTTCTGGTTCCGTTTTGAGGGACTTACTATTTATAGTAAGTCTGTCGATGTTACAGAGGGACCCTTACTATTTTTCGTAAGGCAGATGGATGCATAGTGGATGCAGTGGTTGACTCCTTGGTTCAAACGGCTCATCAAAATAATGAGTATTTAATGAGATATTAATATTTTAATGGCATTTAATGATGTTTAATTATTTAAGTTATAATATAAAGTTATAAATTGATTTTATAAAAAAGTGGGGCCATTTTGAGGGTCATAAGTAATTAATACTCATCGGAAAAGTACGCCCATGATTAATAACATATAAATGTTATTTAATTGATATTGGGGATCGAACCATTCAGAGAAGTATTAAAAGGGCTTCAAGGCAAATCAAACTCATTATGATATGAGCTTTTGACTTTCCTGGAAGATGTTCTTGGGATTTCTGTTTGAGACAAGGGTTTATGCACATCATCAGCATTGCACGGCGACAATTCTTCAGTGTTTCAGCACTCTGAAATGGTGAAAGATCCATTGAAATTGTGCATCGATTGATGGCTACACATAGGCGCCATAATCGGGCTTGCATTCATGGTTTAAGAGAGTTGTTTGAATTAGATTACAGAATAAATTGCAGGATTTTGTGTAAGGCGGCCAGAATATAGAGAACGCTGCTTTCGAGCAGGTCTAATTTCATCCTTGAGGAAGCTGACTACTATACCCAGCCCACGTGAGTCCTCTAGACAAGGTGTTTCGCCTCTAGGGTTGATCGCACAATGTTCGGTGCTTCATTTCAACTCAATATTTAGCGTCTGGTATATTATGAGCATTGTATGGTGATCTTGAATGCATCCTGGCAAATTTATACAAGTTGCGTCTGGTCTCTAGGTTCCTCTTAATTGCAATTTCATTCTTAGTAGTTAATAAACTTCAATTACTTTGCATTGTAATAGTTCATCAATAAATAGAAAGCAAATTATTGCCTGTGATTTACAAGTATTTAGTTTCATTTCATGAATTGTCAATTATCTATAAAATACCAAAAAATCATATATTTCAAAATAAACAAGACATTGCAAAAAACAAATCAAAGTCATTGATAGATTCTGGTTGATTAGAGGTTGAGCCAACAGGGCTTAACATAGTGGTATCAGAGCAATTTCCTGTCATCCTGTTGGGGTTGGAAATTAAAATTCATAGAATTCACACAGTTGATATTTGAGTGACCAACACTCTTACTTTGTTACAGTCATGGGAAAAACCAGAGAAGAAATTGAATCAGAAGCTGGTATAATTTTTAAAGAATACCAGATCATGCCAGATAAGTTTTAAAAATTAGATGGTTTTTGATGGTTTCTTGGATTACTTGCTTGGCTTCAATTCGGAAGTGCTTGATATAGTAAAATATATCTAAGGGAAGTATGGGGTAAAAATAGTACAAGGTATATTTGACACTCCTTTAGGGAAACCTTGTAGAATGGTTATTATTCCACCATGTACAGAACCACACAACACCATCAATAGAACAATACCAACTATGCAGAACTATACATTAAACCTTCATGGATACTATCCAACCAATTATCAATGTTCACTAA
>MU227705.1:851055-884767 GCA_018584345.1 Thuja plicata | reverse complement strand
ACATATGGGCCCCGCATAACACATAATAATAAAAAAATAAGCTCCAAATCACTTCTCCAAGAGCAAATATGACCAACTGATCTCCAAATGATCAACAAGATGACTCTCTCTCCAAAATCATCTGCCTACGAGAGTCGATGATAGGCAAATCTATTGTGGAAATCATGTCGCTAGAAAGGGGACATGACATGGCAGGCGTACATTGTTCCTCCCTGGTCTCTTTTGTGCCCACGAGGGGGACTCCAAGGTTCTCTGATGTTTGTTGCTATGGAGAGGAATGTTGTGGAGGTGTCATCAGGTTGTTAGCTGGTGGGATTACGGTTGTTCCCGTGGGTCCGATTTTCGCCTGTGGCTTACCTTGTTCCTCTTTTCTTTTCCATTCTTCTTCCTCTTGTTGTTTCCAGAGTTCTTCCTTTTTTGTGAGCTCCTCTCACAACCTTTTCTTTGCCACCTCTACAATTTTCTGGTAGGCATCTTCATACTTTTTCTTGGCTTCCATTTCCTATCGTTTCCTAAGGGCCTCTTGTTCTTTCCGCCTCTTCTCTTCTTTGAGGAGTGCTATCTCTTCCTTGGCCCTTTTCTGTTCTTCAACCTTCTGAGATGCCTCCAATTCGGCCTCGAGTTGGGCTTCCTACTCCAAGGTCACCTGTTCATTGTGGAGGTGTGCCTCATCTTTTTGTTTCTCCTCATGTTGCCTTTGTTTTTTCTGCTTTTGCAGCTGCTTGCAAGAGGGCATCTTGATCCTTCAGAATGAGCATCATGTTGATATCCTCAGTCTCTTGAGGCGAGGCCTTCATATTCACGTACTTTCTCTAGGACAGGCTCCTCATCAAGTGGGACTTGTTCTGTCGGAGGAGCCAGGGTCTCCGGGAAGGGTACATGTTGCGGAAGGTCAAGCGGGCCTGTTTCTATTGATATATAGATTGGTCGCACTTCGGAGATCTTCATTCAAGAGCGGACAAGCAGGACATCATCGTCCAGCGGCGTACTCTAGCTATCCTCATCCAGATTAACCGGTCTTATTATCAATCAGGAGGCCAATCCATCTCCCACTAGTGCAAAAGGTCCCTAGACTTGCGGTCCGGGGGTACCCATGCCAAGAGCAGTATGGGGAGGGGCCACCAACACCATTGGATCCGCCGAGAGGCCGTATGTTACGCCTTGGTTGACGGCAAAGCCAAATCTCAATGATTGCCGCATCTTTTCACCCAGTTTTTGCATCAGCTCTATGAGTGCTATATTTTTCAGGGGATCCGCCTGTTTGGTGGTTGCACCACCTTTATTTGTTGTCTTTCCTTCTCTCATACCCCTTCTAGGGTCCCTTGCTTGTGGCTTTGGCCTTATGCAAGCCCTTCGGAAGATGGAGGTCAAACTATTGACTACCCCAGTCAATAACGCACTCGAAATAGCACATATATCAATATTCTCTTCCTCATCCTAGTTGACTAGAGAGCGGAGGCATTGGCTCACCTACTCTACCTCGTAGGCAAGATCCAAGATGCCACCCTGATCGAAATATTCCTTAGGAATATTCCTCCATAGGTGGAACATTCTCATTTGCGAGGCAGTTAACCTATGAAAATTTTGCCTTCTCTTGTCAAAATCATCTTGTAAACCTACCCAGAAGTCCTCAAGTTTGGGCTTGTGGTCAAGGGCGATGTTGGGAAGAACTCTCTTTATTACTCTCTTCAGGCCATAAGGATCCCGCACATAGTTCAGCTCCCGGAGGTTTAAATCTCTGCAGTATAAAAATCGCATCCTTCGTAGCGGTGGACGTGATGCATTTGTAGGGCCCTAGCGAGAAGGGAAAGCCTACTTTGTGCTTATGCTTTGTCATCATCTGCACTTGTGCGTCCAAAACCTGCCTACAAAATTACTCTGTCGCCATAATGTTGGGGAAGGAGGAAAGGCTTCCCTTTGAAGCCGCTTAGCCACAAGTATATACAGGTTTTGAACTGGATGATCCAGTTCCCCACTTCTCTACCAAAACCATGGCATCCTTGGAGAGTCGGAATCTACATCCCCAGTCAACCTATTTATCCTATCAAAAATGAATAAATCATTGACACAATGAAAATTGGCTGCGAAGTTCTCTATGCGCAGGTGTCTGTAGAAATCCCTCGAAAGTTCCTCCTCGGCCTTATTGCCTAACTGACCCTGTATGTCCAGGTTGTGGGGAATGGTCATCAGCCTCACTAGCATCCAAACACCGTAGAATGTCATATAGAAGTTATTGGTGTCCTTTACTTGGAGGAGTCGGGCATTGATATGGTCTAAATTTATTTGTGCCCAATCAAAATATTGGCTTCCAAATGTAATGGCCACCATGAAATAATACATCCACGCCTAGTAGTTCTTCGCATCCAACTTCCCGAAGATGCAAGTCAATAGTGCAATGATGGCCTGGATGGGAGGAAGTCGAAGCGCGGGATAATGTCTACCATTTTGGCTTCGTCCTTCCTAGGGTGAGTGAGCCAGTTGTCGTTGAGGTGTCGGTTGTGGTTCACCTCTACAACCTTATATTGTTCAATTGCTTCATCCTCCTTAATTACTTCGTAGCTACCTCGATCTATGAGCGAGCCGGAGGATTATGTTAAGAGCATCCAGGGTAAAATCTGCTATATTCTTCCCCTTTGAATGGTACACTGACTGATGGCCTTGGTGTAATGGTTGGCCAAGCTAAGAATCAACTCTGGAGACTAGAGAGATGTGGAAAAGAAGTTGTGCTAAGCAGGGCTGAGTCTTGAAGTTCCCTACAGAAGCGGGACCCCGAGGTCGGTTCTCAGCACTAGCTCTGATGGTTCTCAAATCAACATAACTGATGTTGATGAATGTTATATGTTGAATTGTACTCTCTAGTTTGGAGGCTCGGACTTGTCCTTAATATTCATATTTCATGGTTATTGGGTTTCTTTCCAACGCCAGCTCTGCCTTGGTTTTCTTAGCGGCAAGGGTTCCGGGTAATTGCGCCTCAGGGACTGATTCTGGTGCTAGTGTTGCCATTTCATATCAACCTGTATCTTGCAATAGCACCAAACATTATGTAGCTTATAAAAGCAATTTACCTTCCCTCAAGGTGACTTTCAGGTCTAGGGTGACGAGTGACGGGTTCGGACTTCCTAAAGTATGCATACCCAATGAGGGGGATAGTTGGGACGGGATTCCAAGACACCTAGGTCTGAAATCCCCTTTAGGATTGTTCGTTCGGTTTCGGGGATGCAAGACCGGACATACGGGTTCGGGGATCCGGGTAATGTCTTAAGTAATAAAATGAGGTAGGGCAAAGGTAGGAATGTAATGTCCCTAGTTATTCTCCTTATATAATTTCCTGCAAAACCGACGTCAGTGCAAAATATTACTCAATATTTATATGACAATTATTCTATTCGAAGTTAGTAAGGGGAATTTGACCCTAGGAACTGCCTCTAGGTCGGGCTTCACAGAATTCCCGATTCTCGGCTTGAGGGATATAAGATCCACTCTAAGCAATCGGGATATCAGTCATCTTTCCATAAAGCACTCCTCCTAGGTTCTCTTGGATACGGACACCATTATCTAAGCCTATGCATATGCATATGACTGGCTATCAGTATATATACTGCCTACAAGAGATTATAACAATCTCAAATTGGCAACGGGGCTATACCAACCTCGAATTGCCAAATCATCTCATTTGGGCTATGGGGCTATACCAACCTCGAACTGCCATGGTTTAAGAATCCCATCTCTAATGAATATCTAATTCATTCTATATGGAATCCAATATCAACATTTCTGGGATCCCATCTCTAATGAATTTAACATTCATTCTATATGGTATCCGGAGTCATTATTTGGGGCACATAAAATGTACAACATTAGCATTGATTATACAATCAAACTTTAAATTAATTTATACAAGAATAGATTAAAGTAATAATTCACATAATTGATATAGATCCATCCCAATTTATATTGATATATATATAGATGTATATCTATATATATAATATATATGAAACAAAATGATAGAATATTTACAGCACGCATGTAATTTAAATGATTATGCTTATAAATTTACAAGACAATTAATTTTATATATATATATATATTTACAAAATGCCCTTATAAATGAGTTTATGCATATATATATATATATATTATACAATAGAAAAATCCTTGTACCATGTATGGAAATTGTATCATGTTCCTGCAGAATAGTGCACTAATTTTAATGATTAATACCGGACGCAGCAGTGTGGTTCATACCTCTTGGTTGTGGTTGTTCTTCCGTAACTCTTCCCTTACTTCCGGTTTGTATCCCTCGCTTTTTTTTTGGTTTGTGCCAGCCGTGGGAGGGAAGTCACGCCCCTTCCCACGGTGACACTCTTTCATTCTCCCCTTGTGAGGGGGTGCGACTATAATCGCATTCCCTCACAGGGATAATTATTTTTATTGTTTATTTATTATTATTATTGTGTATGTATATAATAATAATATATAATTCACTAATTATTATTAATAAATAATAATAATGTTTCTAATTTATTTATTTGTTAATGGTATCAATACATAATTTATTAATTATTGTTAATATTTTAGGTTCTTTATTATTATTATAATAATATGTTCTTTTGCTAATACGAAATGAATTTATACTATTTTATATTATAAATTTAATTGTTTATTTTGTATTATTATCTTATTATCATATTATTTAATGATTATTTATTATTAGATCTTCATTCAAAATTGGGACATGACAATCCGTCCTGCCCAAAATTGCTTGTCCTCAAGCAATTAGATGGTTTCTCCTTACGATATGATTGGTGTACCATTATTTAGTCTTGAAACAATGTTTTCAATTACAATTTACAAAAATGTAAATTTAGCAACTCTAAGGAGCACAATATTCAAATTAAGATGTCCAAAACATTTCAAAGAATAGGATTTATCTTGATATAATATCATTATCTCCATATAAACACTATTCTCATCAATGTTTCATCGATATTTGTCTTGTTTTATATCTGATAGTTTTACTCTTATATTTACTTCATCGTGTATGATCTTTGGACTATTGATCATGACTAGCAATGGTTTCTTATATTGTGTTTGTTTCCTTAAATAATAAGTTTAAATCTTTAATTAAAACTTATTTAATCATATCGACTTTTATTTATATTATTATAATATTTTAATATTATTATGTACTAAATCCTTATTTGAAAAGGGGACATCATAGTCCGCCCTTCCCAAAATTGCTTGTCCTCAAGCAATTATAATTTTCTCATTATGATTTGATGAAAGAGTTTGGTAAGTTAAGACAAGTTTCTCTTACCATCTAGAGAATTGATCTTATAGATTATTTTGTAATAGTGCCCATTTATTTTGCCAAAACTTTAAATTCATCTTTCTCTAGATCAGTCCAAAGTAGACTAAACACGTTTGGAATTATGTAATATATGCATGAAGACACGAAGTAGGCATATTTAACAAACACAAGTATACAATCCATACACATTTTCTATTTGCTAAAATGATCGTTTATTTACCATTCACCCTATAGGATGGCAAGATCATGCTCTGATACCACTCTAATGTCCCTAGTTATTCTCCTTATATAATTCCCTGCAAAACCGACATCAATACAAAATATTACTCAATATTTATATGACACTTATTCTATTCTAAGTTAGTAAGGGGAATTTGACCCTAGGAACTATGTCTAGGTCGGGCTTCACAGAATTCCTAATTCTCGGCTTGAGGGATATAAGATCCACTCTAAGCAATCGGGCTATCAGTCATCTTTCCATAGAGCACTGCTCCTAGGTTCTCTTGGATACGGACACCATTATCCAAGCCTATGCATATGCATATTACTGGCTATCAATATATATACTGCCTACACGAGATTATAACAATCTCAAATTGGCAATGGGGCTATACCAACCTCGAATTACCATTGGCAATGGGACTATAACAATCTCGAATTGCCAATTCATCACATTTGGGCAACGGGGCTATACCAACCTCGAATTGCCATTGGCAACGAGACTATAACAATCTCGAATTGCCAAATCATCTCATTTGGGCAATGAGGCTATACCAACCTCGAACTGCCATGGTTTAAGAATCCCATCTCTAATGAATATATAATTCATTCTATATGGTATCCAATATCAACATTTCCGGGATCCCATCTCTAATGAATTTAACATTCATTCTATATGGTATCCGGAGTCATTATTTGGGGCACATAAAATGTACAACATTAGCATTGATTATACAATCAAACTTTAAGTTAATTTATACAAGAATGGATTAAATTAATAATTCACATAATCGATATAGATCCATCCCAATTATATTGATATATATATATATAGATGTATATCTATATATATAATATATATGAAACAAAATGATAGAATATTTACAGCACCCATGTAATTTAAATGAGTATGCTTATAAATTTACAAGACAATTAATTATATATATATATTTACAAAATGCCCTTATAAATGAGTTTATGCATATAAATATATATATGTATAAAATATACATATATATAATTATACAATAGAAAAATCCCTGTATATATATATAAACAAGTATGGGAATTGTATCATGTCCCTGCGGAATAGTGCATTGATTTTTATGATTAATACCAGATGCAACAGTGTGGTTCATACCTCTTAGTTGTGGATGTTCTTCTTACGTAACTCCTCTCTTCCTTTTGGTTTGTATCCCTCCCTTTTTTTTATTTGTGTTGGCATATATATGCCAGCCATGTGGAGGGAAGTCACGCCCCTTCCCACGATGACACTCTTTCATTCTCCCCTTGTGAGGGGGTGCGACTATGGTCGCAACATTTGGATGCTGCGACTATAATCGCATTCCCTCACAAGGATAATTATTTTTATTGTTTATGTATTTATTTATTATTATTATTATGTGTAATATATATAATAATAATACATAATTCACTAATTATTATTAATAAATAACAATAATATTTCTAATTTATTTATTTATTAATGATATCAATACATACTTTATTAATTGTTAATATTTTAGTTTCTTTATTATTATAATAATATGTTCTTTTGCTAATATGAAATGAATTTATACTATTTTATATTATAAATTTAATTGTTTATTTTGTATTATTATTTATTTATCATATTATTTAATGATTATTTATTATTAGATCTTCATTCAAAATTGGGACATGAGAAGGAATCCTGGACCACTAAATCTGAAATCCCTTTCAGACTTGGTTTGCTTTACCTTAGCTCTCGGCTTAGATCATGGATCGCCCTCCAAAAATAAGGGAGGTCCAGAAAAGGGAACCAGGTATCTACATTCAAAGATCCATGAATGACGAAGGTTCAAATTTTGGGATGAGCAAGGCGGGATTTCAAGACTGGGAGTTCTCAAGGCTTGGATGATTGCTAAGCATTGGAAATTTGAATGTTGTCGAGGGGCGGAAATGCATCAGCAAAGAAAACATGAACCACGAGGCATCCCCACACCAAAATTGTCCAAGGCAGGAAAACCCCAGGCATTTAATGTACTTGCAGGAAAACGAAGAGAAGTGCTCTAGTTCGTCACTGTACAGCATAGGGCGCGCGGATAAAACACCAAAAAGCCCTAATTGGTAGAATTCTTGAGTTGAAACAAAGAGCATTGAAATCTAGGGCATGAGAGAACACATAAACCACAAAATTGAGGGACTCTAAAGGATCTAAAGCATGGATTTCGCAGGGAAATCACTTATTTCTAGACTGCAAACGGAACCCTAAACTGCAGAACTAAAAGCAACAAAGTAAAACGATAAACGTCGAAAGCAACAAGCAAAAACCTCAAGAAAGAAGAGAGGAATTCTTACCTTCTTGAACGCACAAACAAGGAAAAGCACAAATCCACCTGAAAGTAGCTCGGAATGCAACAATGGCTCTTACAAATGCAGTGGAATAGATCGTCGAGAAAGCTAGGTCGCACTTACAGCTTTTATAGCCCATCAGGCTAGGTGCATTAAATGCACCTATCCTTCGCTACTGACAGCGGACTTCGGCGCACCAGGGGTCGTAGCTCCGGGATCCCAAATACTCCGAAGAGTTTACACAACTCTTTAGGCATTATAAAATCCCGAGGTCTGAAGGCCCAAACAAGGAACCAAAACAAAAAGGAGACAACTCCGAAGTACCAAAAAGGGAACAACAGAACAACAAACAAGGAACCAAAAAAGGGGAACCCAACATTTGCCAAGCAAAAAAAATGTTGGGACGGGTATGCAGGGCATAACAAGACTTGAGACCTCTGCTTTACTGCTTAGGTGTTGAGGTTTGGCAGATAGATGGCAGTATCTTTATCTCTCAGTCAAAGATGCCAAGAGTCTAATAGATAAGTTTTGGATGCAAGATTGTAGACCTACATCCACATCTATGGAGAAAGGGTTGAAGTTGTTAGCCAAATCAGATTCCCCTGTGGTGGATCAATCTGCATTTAGGCAACTAGTGAGCAATCTCATCTATCTCACCGCCTCTAGACCTGATCTCGGTTATGTTGTGAGCTACATCTCTCACTTCATGACAGCCCCTGAAGTTGACCACTAGGTTGCAACGAAGCGTGTGCTAAGATATGTGAAGGGCACTTATGATTTTGGCATTCTATATGGAAAAAGCAACGATCCTAGACTCGTTGGTTTCATAGACTCGGATTGGGCAGGTTTAGTTGATGACAGGAAGTCTTCATCCGGGTATGTCTTCAGTCTGGGCACTAGTGCGATCACATGGACCAACAAGAAACAGTAGGCAGTAGCTCTTTCCTCGACCGAAGTACAATATCGAGGAACTGTTAAAGCAACTTGTGAGATAGTCTGGCTTCGAAGGATGCTTCGTGACATGCAAATGTCTCAAGCAAGTCCTTTAGCCCTATTTTGTGACAATCAAGGGGTGCTCAAACTTGCCAAAAATCCAGTCTTCCATGAGTGGACCAAGCAAGTTGAGCTTCATTGTCACTTCATTAGCAAGCTTGCAGAAGAGGATCGGTACAACTGAATTGTTAGAATAATATTCACATATTTTACTATTAATGGTTAATATTGTAGTTTTAGTATAACCTTAGTTAGATTACAATCTTTCTAATTTTGTCCTCAATGAATGATTGTTTCTCTAGGAAACATCGTCTTTGTCATTGCTATATAAGTACATCTCCATTCACTGAATAATATATTGCAATTACCATTGTAACAATAGTGTCCACGAGAGGTGCAATGTTTTTGAGAGCAGTGGATTGTGAAGGGCAAGTAAAGGATGGT
Source organism: Thuja plicata (assembly GCA_018584345.1). Taxonomy (NCBI): domain Eukaryota; kingdom Viridiplantae; phylum Streptophyta; class Pinopsida; order Cupressales; family Cupressaceae; genus Thuja; species Thuja plicata. The sequence goes on along the minus strand of MU227705.1, from coordinate 875,463 downwards.
ACATTTATTGCCAACATTCTTTTCCAAGCTATTGAACAAGTTGGCACTTGAAATGTTGTGCAGATGATAACAAACAATGCCAAAAACTGTAGGGTTGTTGGGTTATTGGTTGAGGGGCGCTATGATCACATTTTTTGGACACCTTGTGTTGCCCACCCACTCAACCTAATGCTGCAAAAAATTGGGACCAAAATTGAATGGATCAGAACAAATGTATGTTGATTCATGCTCAAGAGATTCAAATGTTCATCACCAACCACCATATGTCGCAAGCAACATTTAGACAATTGTCTAGATTGGAGTTCTTGAAGGTAAGTTAAATTATTTAAAATTTAAATAAGTTTTACTTGAGTAAACTTTCTATGTTTTTAATTTACTATTATTTTGAATTTGAAATATGTTGTTTTGGCCCGTTTTGCCTCCAACACAATTGTTTTGAGATGCCTTGTGAAGGTTCCTGAAACATTGTCTAGAATGATAATCAATGCTAATTGGAGCATATATTGGCAATCTAGCAGTACAAGGGCAGCTTCCATTAAGGCAATGATAATAGATGACTCTTGGTGGGATCATGCTAAGTACCTCTTGATATTTACTAAGCCTATATTGAGCATGATCCGATACACTGACATGGATAGGCCTCGCTTGGGTGAGGTATATGATGGCATTGACTCAATGATTGAGGATATAAATAAAACAATAAATGAGAAAAAGCAAGATCCTGAAGATATATTTTTCAAGGAACTACAAAAAATCATGGAGAAATGGAACAATATGACTACTCCTTTGCATTAAGCCCAAGGTGCTATAGTCGGGCAGCACTTGATGACAATAGCACTAGAGTTGCCCCATATAGAGATCCTGAAGTTGCTCAAGGGTACAAAGCAGCCCTTTGTAGACTCTTTCACTACAACATGCAACATATGGTGAGGTATGAATTCATGAGTTTTGCAAACATCGATGATCGTGGTCTTGATGCTCTTGTAGAGAAGCATAATGTCGATGCTCATAAATGATGGTACTTCCGTGGAGAAGCATACCAATACCTACAAACTATTGCAATCATAATTTTATCACAAGTTCTTAACTCTTAAGATTCTAATTTACAAATTCTTATTGATGAATATTGTATTTAATATTTTTATTCGTAACTCTTAACTCTCTAATTTTAAAATTGAAAATCTTGGTAGGTTGTGCGTTCATCATCATCTGAGAGGAATTGGAGCACATACTCCTTCATCCACTCAATAAAGCACAATAGACTACACTCCAAGAAGGCCGAAAACTCGATTTATGCGCATTCAAACTTGAGGCTCCTAACACAGAAAATATCTACAAAAAATGGGAGACAAAGAAGTGGAATGTTGAACCAAAACGCGCAGAGTTAGATGATTCAATTTGTTATGGTAAATCGATGTTGTATTAAACAAAGGAGATGAAAGCTCCTTATATAGATTTACAAAGACGATGTTTTTAATAGAAATAATTGTGACCTAAAGATGAAAATAGAAAACACCTAATAAACTAAAAACTAAGATGACCATTAAAGAAACATTACAATATTCTAATACCCTCTCTTAATGGTCATCGTCTAACTACCCTGTAGAAGACTGTACATGTCTTGTGCTCATAAATTCTTCAGAACATTTTGTTGCTACTGAGACCCTCCCTGAATCTACAGAATGTCAATGACCAAGAGTAGTCAAAATCCATCCAGAAAAAATACAGAAGGTTGCCCCCTTCTTCAGAATGCTCTGCAACAAAAGACAAGAGCCTATCACAGACTCTGCCACTAAGATAAGTTTGCCACTAACCCTCCCAGAATCTGCAAAACTTTTAACCAAAAATCATCACAAAATGTCCAACCTAATGTTGGATAACAGAGCTGCCCCTCCCTACAGCCAAAGGCACACACCAAGAACAACTGCCACAATTTTGAGGGAAAATCAGCAAACCCTCCAAATTTTTGCAGAAGAGCACAATGAGGCAGAATAGACTGCAAAAAGACACGATTTTTGAGGAAAAAATCGCCAAACCCAAGATTACAAATCATCATTTTTTTTTTTAAAAACGGTATAAACCCCAAAGGAATCCCACGCAACTGTGTGAATTACAAAATCCAAAACCAATTTTTGAGAATAAAATCGAAAAACCAAATAGATAGCTAGCACAAAATCTGAGGCATGGATCAACATACAAAACATCGTTTCTAACGAAAAAACGGTAAAACCTTTCTAGAAACCAGAGAGCGCTCCCTTAATTTTGGAGGAAAAAATTATAAACCCAAAATAAAAAAAATTCAACGGAAAAATTATTAAAACCCACCAGAAATTTTTTCAAGGGAAAGAAATTATGAAAAACCATTAGAAATTTTTTAAGGGAAAAAATTATGAAAACCCATCAAAAAATTTTGAAGGGAAAAAAAATATGAAAACCCATCAAAAAAATTTGAAGGGAAAATTTATGAAAACCCATCAAAGAAACCTTCATGCAGCAAAACACGAGACTTCGCATGGTAAATAGCATATGCAAGCAACATGCAACTCACAAAAAGCACATGCAAGCAACATGCAACCCTTGAAAATCAAAGACTTTTGCTCAAACCAAGAAATCGCGTGATCAAAACCCTCGACCAGGCTCGCAATTTTCAGCAAAAATCTTCGAAGACGAACCACAATATTTTCATAAAACAACTCCAATGATTTTTATTTTAAAAAATCGAAAAACAAATTTCTGGAAGAAATTCCAGATCAGAAGAGACTCAATTTTTTCTTAAAAAATCTGCCAAATTTTATGAAACCCATCGACCTTCTCTGATACAATTTTACGGTAAATCAATGTTGTATTAAACAGAAGAGATGAAAGCTCCTTATATAGATTTACAAAGACAATGTTTCTAAAAGAAATAATCGTGAGCTAAAGACGAAAATAGAAACCACCTAATAAACTAAAGACAAACTAAAATGACCATTAAAGAAACATTACAATATTCTAATACAATTGCCCACCTTGGTGCGCTCGGCGTTGATGACCATGAGCTACCTTGTGATCATGAGGCTGATCTTGAAGCTGAGATTGCTAGTACCGATGCCAATGCAACTATTTGTGCTTCTAATTTGCCACAGCAGGAGGATGATGATATGTTTGATGACTTTTGACGGTATTTGATCAGAAATGGCTGATTGTTAAAGACGAAATTATTATTTTTGAACTGAAACATTGCTATGGTGGTGTACTTTGGCATTTTCTATTTTATTTGGACTAAAACATTAATACATATGGTGGTGTATTTTTCTATGTTTCTTTACTATTAGCATACTGGTGTGTCATGAACTTATTTGCTGCTGCATATATGTATAGATTTTTTATTTTTTATTTTTTATTTTTTATTTTTATATGTTTTTGTACGGACTAACCTGAATCCCCCTAAAACAATTTTGATCGAACCTGTGACCCCGAATCTCGAACCAGAACACGATTCCGAACCGGGACTAGCAACTTAGGTTCTAGTTGTTGCAACTCTTAATTAGTTTGTTGTAGTGTTTTTTTAAATGGCAGGTGCACTATTAAATATAGTAGATGTAATGGTACATTTCTAATTCTACATAATGCTACTACTCCCCTTTCTGAAGTAAGCCTTTCAAGCCATTTTCTCTCATCTCATTTCTTTGCATTTACTAACAGTGGTTTCACAGCCCTAGTTTGAGGTTTAAAGTTGGGTTTTGATTGTGTAAAGAAAGTAGGGAAGAGGTCATACATGATCATTGGGCAAGGTCATGAGGTCAGCTAATTGCAAGCAAAAAATCATGTAACATAATATGTTGGGAAAATCAGAATCACCATTCACAGCAAAAATTGCAGGTCCTCGGCTGGAAATTGTGGCCAGGATTTTTTAGTCACAAGTCTGCAAAAATAACAACTGGAAATAACCAAAAAACATGTCTAGAAATCAACAAAATCACAAGCAACTAAAAATAATAAAATTGCACTTTTTCAGCACTAAAATTTCACTATTCTGCAACAAATCCTTCAAAGTCGCATGTTGAAAGTTACAGCTGGTTTACAAAGGTATCTCCAACATGAAAACACATCAAAAGATGAGGATTTTTAGTATATCATTATGATTAGGGCATGCAGATTTTGTTTTTTGTGCATAGTTCATGGTTTTTAAGAAAATGTAGTAAGTTTTAGTGTACAAATTCATCATTTCTGCTCTTCATCCTCTCGCTTCAAGGGCACATCAAAATTTGCAGATTTTGCAAAGCCACGGTCACAAGTACTAAAACTTTTGGGTACTTTTTTGTTACCGGAAATTTTCAAAAAATTTGGGTCTTTTTTTGTTCCCTCTAGTTTTGGAAAATAATGTGTAAATACAAGGGTTTAGAAATTTCAGTTTAAGTATGGCTTTTAATTTGAAGGAATTTGCAAAAACTTGAGTGGGATTTCAAAACCTAGGGTTTCAAATTTAGGATTTGAAAGATTTGTTTGATCATATTTAGAAACTGTCAAGAAAGTTTTCTAGGTCATACTTAAAGGGGTTGTATTTTACTAGGCAAGTAGGGATTTTAAAAGGGCTTTGATCCCTTGCACAAAGAGAAAGAGAAAGATAAAGCAATAAGCCCAGCAAAACCACCAATTAACAGCTACAGAACAGCAATGATACAACAAGAAACAACGCAAAACCTTACAACGACCCAGCCCAAAGACAGGGTGGAAACCTACAAAAAGTAAGAGTCATTAAAAAAAATGTTCCAAGGAGCTCTGCTTTAACTCAGAACTAGGGTCCTTCCCCTCAAATCTAAATTTCTTGAGGCAAAGAGGAGTCATTAAATTGTTAGCAAAACCTTTCACCAACTTCGAAGCAATATCCTTCGTTGAACTGTCCATAGGGGATTTCCTTTTTATATCTACTTTCCAGTTGTCTTAAACGGAAGGAAAGGATGACAATTTAGAAATAGTGATTTGCTCATTTTTCCAAACAAAGTGTTGTTTCTTATTTTTCAAGCAACTTGCGAAGGTGTGACCCACTTTACCACAAGAACGGCTAATAAACCAAGAGTCTTCATACTCAATCTGCTGCACCCACATACCAAATTTAGAGGCAATAAAAATTTAAGCAGCGAGCTCTTGGTTATTCTCCACATAATAACAAAATTATGCAAACAACATGCTTCATAATCTTGGTGATCTTATCTGTAGCACAATATTGCCCAAAAGAATTGGCAATAATCGTAAAAATCTTTTCATTTCAAATCTCCAAACGAACCCAAACAAGAAACCCCATCATGCAGAATTCTAGAGCAATCCTCCACACAAAAAAAAGGAAAGAAGAAAAAAGCCATTAAACATTGCAATTACCAAATCTTCACCACTACCAAATCCGAAGGATCCATCTTACCACAAAATCTCCCAACAAGTGAGCTCCTCAACTAAGTCATCAATTTAGCCAGAAGAGAATCAGAAATAATGAATTCAAATTGCTCTTCCTTCGTAACCTTTGAAAGCTCACTGAAACTAGAACAGCAGTATGTCCAAAAGAAACCTTAGGAAATAGAGCACCAGTAACAGTTGTCTCTCACCAACAAAGAGGGTTCCTTCGAACCCTTAGGGGAAGGGGCAGCAATAGGAAGAACTTTCTCCAAAACATAAGGAAAAAAGCAACATCTTCAAGACCACCAAGGCACACATTCAACTCATCTCTCCCTGGAGAAGAGATGCCAACCCCAAAAGCAACCTCATCTCCATTTTTCAAAATATTAGGGGCATAAGGAGGAGAGCAAACAGCACCACCCTGAACAATCTTAGACAAAGACCCTTTCCCCTCCGAAGTAGAAAGGGAAGGTTTAGACAAACCCACAGAACAATGATTTGTTTTGGAGGTCCTTACACCCAAGGAAGGTGAGAGAATCCCTTTTTTCAGCCCCAAAAACTTACCTCCGTCCAAGGAATCCACATCTGGACTCAAAGCATTCTTTTAAACTTCAAACGAGCATCTATTAAGATGTCCAAAAGGAGCTCATAGTCCTCATCAAGAACATCCTCAGCAACATCAACCCCCATAAAAAGGAGACTACCCAAGATCAGACAAGGGAGAAGACAACTTCTTTCTCCTCCAAAAGCAAAGAATCATCATCCTCCTTGCTCCAAGAATATGCCCACAATTCCTTATAACATGCTCCACCAACACCCGCAATGACAGAGACACCCACATCAAAACCCTTGTAAACACCCGCATCAAAAAAACTCACAAAGAATGCCACATAATCTTTTAACATAATAAGTCGAAAGTCGATAAAGTCGAGAGACCAAGTCGACATCCCAGTCAATAAATTCCAAAATTTACACCAATGAAGTTCATACAAACGACCATCTTGTCGAAGTAAAATGAATCACAAGATATAATACATACATTTTCATGCCGACCAACTTGTCGGATATAGGAATCAAATATACAAATTACATTGATACAACAAAATTTTTACGTCCAGAAGTGTCGATCACTTAATGAAGTACAACCAGAAAGATAGAGGGAAAAGAAGAAATATGAGCACTGGAAAGTATCAACTCATCGGGTTCTGTCTCCTGAGCCTCGGACTGAGTCCCTTACGCTTCCTTGAGAACAGAGGTGGGGTCCAGCGCTTTTACCGCCCAACCGTGGAGTGGTCAGCTCCGGAAGTGATGAGCTTCCCCGGGGTTCTTCCTGTCACGAAGAACGCCCCGTCCCTGCACGAGAGGCCTAGCTTCTCGCTAATGGCAGATTCGGATGGTCTTAGTGCAGCCGTGTAACTCAACCTACAGCACATATGCCTATAGTAGGTTCTATACAACGGATGTAGCAAGGGGTGAAATTTAACCATGCATAATCAATGAGAACATATGCAGTTTAATACTTTGGCCAAAGTAAAATTTATATCCAGATTTGAACTGGCAGGCAAACATACATTTACCCTACCTTGATTCTCTACATTCGGCACAACTTCCATCCTAGTTGATACCTTCCTGAAACACATAAACAGTAAATTAACAGCACCATAGAATCATAATTCAATTAAAAACAAAACAGCATGCAAGGCAAGGAGTTTCGTTAACCATTATCCAATTTATTTAACTCTCAGGCAGGTCAGTGAACACATGACTTAACCTGTAGTCTGAGTACAATATGACCGCAAGAATTTTCCTTTCACACAAGTATTTGGTCCTGAAATGATATTGTATTAAACAGAACTATGTTCATTAATATATAATTGTAATACGAAATAATTAAAAAAACAACTGTTCCGAACAGAGCATCTAGAAGAGCTTCCTATAATGACTCCGTTTACATAATTTCAAGAATTGAAAAGGTACGCTGTTAGCACCCTGCCAACAGCTTAAGACATGAACTAATAAGCAGTATGGTTAGTGTCCCTCTGTTATTACCAAAACAGATAACAGTAAAGCTCTAATGCTATGTTTCCAGTTTACAATGTAACAGTCAAATTGGCAATTATTCGTAAAATCTGCCATTACTCTGCTATAAATGATTACACCATTGACTGGTTTACTAAAACTAAGTACGATCTAGGCAGATTTGACAAAAGAAAGGAATTTTCTTTGTAAGCTACCTTAACTTTTGATCTCCCAACAAACTACAGTAAAAACAAACATAAACTCTGTGCCAATCATGAGCAGCAAGCTGGAATTTACGGAGAATACAACAGTATTTGGATCATTTTACAGTCAATTCAAGTTCTGAAGGTTTCTGATATTCATTCTAAGAACAGAAAAGATAAATCAATGGATATTTTCGGGCATGACATAAAATGGAGTAACCACATGTAATGGATGCAATGAACTAAAAGTTCACAGGCTATGCCTTATACGGTAATCCAACTACAGAAAAAAAAAACCTCAACATGCAGAAGAAGTGATATGTCCAGGAGAATCAATAACATCAATAAACATTTCATGAATGCCCAGATTTAAACTCACGGCCCCAATGATTGTAATTAGTGATCATAATCATAAACGGAGGTCCTATCTTGAACATTTATATAACAACCAAGGCAGAAGGCAAGGCAACCACAACGTCTATAATGTTGCACACCCTAGTCATCGGGCATGGGCCAACCAAAATGCCAGCAACACCACCCCCATGCACCCCATCAATCGAAGAGAGCCCACAGCAATGCTAGAGAAAGTGTCTACAACATACATGCCGCCAACACCACCTCTCGGATCTTCATCCTCCCAGCCACCATGACCATCGCTAGGGCAATCAGCGCCTCTAACACCTACACACACACCCATCTTGCCTGTGCCCATGTTAACACTATCGTAGTATGAGTGTTAGCCGTTAGGTCATTGAATGTTTTAAGAAATGCTTATTTTCTAGGGTGCTAAGTAAATGACCAATATACAAAATTTGATATTACCAAAAGCACAAAAACTCACTAGGAAAAATAATAATATCTAGAGTCACGAGTTCCTCATAACTATTGAGTATCAGATGTGTGATCGAATTATCCTAGAGACTAAAAACTAGTCTACAACCAGCCTAGATGGTTTTCAAGAGCATCTTAGAGAAGCCCTATTATTGCTCATCTCCAAAAATCAGAATGTAACATCTACATTTACATTATGGGAAAGTTTGAAAAACAAGTATCAAGTCTCCACCAAAAGTTAAGTCTTGCATTTGACTGATTTTCTCTTTTCTACAAATATGGGTCACCGTCAGAACATCTTCTAAAAATCAAGGATCTTAGTGATCAACTTGCCACAGCAAACAAACCAATGGACAAGGAAAATATGGTCACTCTAATCATCAACAATTTCTCAGCCTCCTATGAGACCTTTGTGGAGTCATTAAACCCATGAGTGGAAAGCAAGACTTTTACCTTTGAAAAGGTCAGCTTATACTTGTAGAAGAAATGACGACAAGAGCAAATGAGTGGAGTTTCTTTTGGGAGTTCAAAAAGTGCACTTGTTGCACTATCTAAAAGCACAATCCATAGTTCTCATCCTTCACCTTCACAACCATGAAGAAAAGTACAGTGCTTCTACAGTCAAAATTTTGGGCATATAAAGAATGATTGTAGGAAGTGACACTGATCTATCCTGCAAAAAGCAACAAAATAAAGTTAATGTTACAAATACTGGTAAGGAAGGCCACGATGAGGATTTTGCATTGATGGCTCTTTCAAACAGTGCTAAGACTAGTTGTTGGTTCTTTGATTTAATTTCATCCAAGCACTTTACTTGTAGAAAGGACTAGTATGTCAACTTTAATATTGATGATAGTCACAAAGATCTGTTCCGCTTGGTGATGGCAATTCATATAGAATTAAAGGAATAGATGATGTAAGAATTGTACTCAATAATGACTTCAAGCTTTTGGTATGAAATGTTAGGTATATTCCAAGATTGAACAATTACTCTCAATAAACCAAATTATAGAAAGTCCTAACATTCTAGTTCAGTTTCATGGGACAGAGTGCACTGTTTCTGATGTCAAATAGAATAAAGTAATTGCTTGAGGCATTAGGACAAGCGATATGTACAAACTTACTGATCATGTTCTATGGGCTAGATTGGAGGAACAGTGGCTCGATCATACATCTAAAGAGGTCAAGATACAAGCGAGTATTGTAGCACTACCGACAGATGTACCTTTAAATTCATGGGGTGTTTTAATGCATCAATCTGTGGGTGGTACTTCTCAACATGTGTATCAGCAATGCAGAACTGATGGTCTCTCCACTTCGACTAACATTCAACCCATTTAGACTTCATCTCCAATCAAGACTATCTCTGGAGCGTTCCCCTATTATGCCTCAAAGGCCTCAGCTTTACTTTGAGGGATAGCCCAATGAAGACTTCACCAAACAAAAAGCATCACCTCAGAAGATACGCAAACAAATTGACAACTCTACAGCAGTGTATGTTCACTATATTCTTTCTGCACACCTATCTCATTGCCTAGTGTCATGAAGCTTGCTCGTACAGATATTCCTCCCATTTCTGCACATCTCAAAAATTTAATAAATAAACCTCCAAGTCCTTCCAATATAGTTATTAAGCGGGGTCTTAGATATAATAATGAAATAATTAAGTTTACTATTATTATAAGTTTACTCACACTTTAATGTACTTGGGTAGTTAGGTGTAACCTACTTATTAGGTTTGTTATAGTAGTTATGGTTGTTTCAGCTCTTAATGAGTCTATTGTTCTGTCATTTGAAATGCCAGTTGTACCATTAAATGTAGTAGATGTAACAGTACTTTTCTAATTCTATATAATGTTGCTCCTCTTTGTGGAGTAAGTCCTTCAAGCTATTTTCTCTCATCTCATATCTTTGCAAATAATTACAGAACAGTGCTTAACAAGCTTATGAAACACCAATAAGTATGCAGCTACACAATTGTACTATGCCATAAAGATGCCTATCTTATGGATTGGAAACAAAATACAGTGTTGCAGGTTTTTCACCATATCACACAAACCCTATGAGAAGTGTGTTAGGAAATTTAAACTACAAATGCTAAGCCTGCATAACCTTTATGAGAGAAACTATTGTAGAATCGTATGCAGAATCCTTAATGCAAAAATATAACAATGCATGAACACAAAGATAAAACAAGGTGTACCGTGGCTGTGGGAAAAACCTTTTGGGAAAAATTGATCCTCCAAAGCATCGAAAACTCAACGCATTATCTCACGGATGAGATTACACTACACTTACAGAGTTTTTCTTTAGCAGCATTAAATAGCCCAAGGTTGCACGGAGACGGGGGTACTTGGGTACTTCGGAGAAGGGTACAGGTACAGGTACAATTATTTTTACAAAATAGAAGATGGGGGTACTTTGGGTACGTCAATTTTTTTATATATAATTCAATATTTTATAGAAAATCTGAAAATATAATGACATTGAGTTTTCAAAACAATAACAGTGATAAAGTTAATTGTGAAACATTAACTTTGAAGATTAAGTACACAAATTGAAATGTCATACAATCATTGTATCAAAGTTTCAAACTGGTTAGTGATTACATATTGAAATAAGCTTGATAAACAGCAAGCTGATACGCAAACAAAAAACTGAAAATAAAATCAGAAATCTTAATCAAGGACCTTAGCTATGATGCTCTCCACTAAGTACCCACTGAGTACCCATACTTGGGTACATGTACCAGTACCTGGTACTCGTCCCAAGGGTATGGGTACAAGTACCCATGCAACATAGAAATAGCCTAATTGCACTCCTCAAGTGATCAATGCAAAAGCATACATGAATCACACATTCACTTCCACAGGATCCTCCTACAATAGGAGCACATTGAGATACTCTAATGCATTTGCATACCATTACCCGTATGCTTCTTTTAATAGGAAAAAGCTTGAACAAAAGTACTGTCATATTACATAAACCATGAGCCAAAAACCATGTGCTCAAACAACTGAAATAAGAATGCCCTAAAACAATTCAAACAGCTTACCCTGTGACATTCCCATGTGAGAAAAACTCTTAATTGGGTGGAGTTATTATCTTTACAAGCCCTTGGAAGTTTCACACATTTAACGCAATTTGATTATACAAAAGATGTCATCAATGAATATAATTTTTTTAGTTGTTTGATAAAGATCGATAAATTTATCAATAGATAGATAGAAAACATACGTAATATGTGCCCTTTGTGTTCACGTTTATTAAATTTTACATAGCAAGAAAAATAGTATAGTTACCTGTACAGGAAGCTCTTCCACATAAAAATCAAATTCTTCTCCCCACATAGGATTCCTTGAGCCAGGGACCATGGAACTGCAGACAATCAATAGACAAATATTAAGAACAGATGCTATTCTAAATTGAAGTCACATGGTGTCTCGTCCACCTATGCTGCTTGTATTTTTTCTCATTAATATGCAGAAAGACTACAAAAGAACATGATACTAACGACAAAAGGAGAACTAACTCATTAAAACTTAAAATTCAATCTCATAGAATATAAAAAACTAATCATGAATGTATATTTGCCAATTATGTTTCCAAGTGTTTGAGCACACATACCAAAACAAGGATAAGCTTACAAGCAAAACGTTGATGTCCATCTGCAATTTTAAACACTCTACAATGCATTTGTTGGAAGAGGTTAAATGAAAACAAAACATTAACTTATTCTAAAGCATATTGTTGAGCCCTAGTGGATCCTGTAAACTTTCCTCTTCTGAAACAAAATAAACCATGTGATTTACTATACAAGGATACAGACAAAGCCTCTTTTCTATATAAGAAAATTTTATTTACAATCATTTTAAGATTGATAGCATTTGCTCCACAACCAATAGAACAAAACATAAATGCACTAAGGACTTGGGCGGGTACCAAATCCACCTAATAATGCATTAAACTCAATAAAGGAAGATATTGACACCAGATACAATTGGTGAAGCGACTCCACATTAATATACACTACTCAAGTAGGAAACACCATCATCAGATAACGGTATTTAATTACAATAAATCAGACGATAAAAATGAAAAACATGACCCATTTACATGAAGCATTGGCCACTGAAGCATGACCTGTGATCAGCCTAAATATTTAGATGGATGTATCACCAATAGGGTTTAGATTTATCCCTAGGTGTTGTTTCAAAGTTCTATGCTGCCTAAATGACAACATAGAGTTGTAATAAATGCCTTCTACTGCTCTATGGCCATCTCTAACTCCTACTTTCATAATGTAATCTCAAACATGCATATTCATGTCTACATTTATTGTGTTCGATTTTCATACTCCGCATATGTTGTTGCTTTAAATCTAAATCTTCTCTATTCACAAGAAAAAAAGGTACAACAAAGAGCATTATACCTCTTCTATTTCATGTAAAATTAAATTCACGTCCTTTTTGCTGTTAAGGACAAATACTATGAATATCATAAGCTCATATTAGACTATTTTTAGTATCCTAGGTTCTTGCTATTTTTAGCTCGCTATTTTAGAATCTTAGTTAATGGTCATTTAGGCTTAATTTTTGAATTGTCTTAACCAGTTCTATTTTTGGTCATCGCCTTTATTTAGAGTCTAGACGACTCTGCTTCTTTGCTAACTCTTTTTATAGCGTTTGTAAACACTGTTTATTCAGTTTTTTAGAGTTTCATGGTATTAGAGCAGTGAAAGCTTTTTGGGCAAGTTTTTTCAATGAGAAATACAAAAATTGTTTTCGCCATATTTTATTTCGCAGTCTACTTCAAACCTGAGATAGGCTTTACTGTGAATTCGTGAGTTCGTCCAGGTTCTAAAATCGTGTGTTTGTATCACACGCATCAAAGGTTTTTTTATTCAAAAAAAAATTCTCAAGTGTCGTTTTTCCCAAACACGCGTGAATTTTTCGTGCCAAAAACGCTTCTTTCACATCTTTTGTAACACACGATTTTCGCGTGTTAAAAAAACTGTGATTCTTTTACTAGCTTCGCCGTGACTTTCATTTTTAAAACCCATGATTTTCATCGTCATTATCCGTGAAACACGTCTTCATATTTGTTCAATTCGCGACCAGTTTGTTTGCATTTCATGGCTAAAAATTGCCCAATGTTCAGTCCTTGATTTTCTCTAAAAAAAATTGCGACTTTTGGCTGTAAAAACCATCCGCGCAACTCAGGAATTTTTTTAGCACACCAAACCTTGGAATTTATTTGCGCCCAAATCGCAATTTTTTAGCATTTTTCACCCAACTAGGTTATTTTGCATATCGCGGACACGAGAGTTTTTTCGCAGATTTTCTTCAGGCACGAAACCCTAAATCTGACAATCGGATTTCTGCTTGTGGCTTTCCTGTGGAAACGGGTTTTCCACCCTTAAAACCCATTTGGGGTTTTCTGGTATTTTTTCAAAAAAAACAAAAGAAAAAGTTATTTTTCTGACATTTTTTTTGTTTTCAGGTTCGTCATAGTTTGGTTTTTTGTTTTTTTATTTAAGTGTGTTTTTTGCTGCCTTGGAAATTATGTCAGTTCATTGTCAATGTTTGCCTCGATTTGTGTGCCTTCACAGGGTTGACCTACAACCTCGAATTTTGTGACGGCGTCTTTGACTAGCATTATGTTGGAGGGAAATCAACGATTTAATGGACGCAATTACAACACCTGGAAGCAGCGCATGATGACAATATTTGATGATCGTTTCCTTGACAATATTGTTCTAGGGAAAGCAACACGTTCTACTCAAATTGGGTTAGATCAGGACAAATTTGATGAGCGTAACCGAGAAGCCGTCATGCTCATAAAACTTTCTATTGCCGATGATTAGCTCCCTTGGGTGCCTTCCGGCAAAATAGCTAAAGAGATCTAGGATTTCTTGAAGGATCTTCATGAGAAGTCTGACAAGAGTTGCGCTTTCTTTCTCAAAAATATGTTGTTTTCTATCATGATGGATGAGAAGATGTCTCTTCAGGCACATCTTATGAAGATCAAGGACATTTGTGACCAACTCAAGGCTAATGGCCGCAAGATGCAGGAAGAAGATATGGTAGCGATCACACTGAAAAGCTTGCCCCTATCCTACAAGTATTTCATTGAGATGCTCAATATCACTTCTACTAGTGTTGATCTGAAGTTTCCTGATCTCTGCAACACGCTTCTACAACAGGATAGATGGAAACAATAGTTTGGAAGCAATGTTGGTTCATCCTCTTCTGAACAGGTGGCCTTCACAGCCAAAGCCTCGAACAAGAACAAAGGTAAACCTCAATCCTCACAACAGAAAGCAACAAGTAAACCTCAAGCATCTTCAAAGAAGAAGAGTGTTCAGTGCAGTTATTGTCACAAGTTTGGTCACATGAAGCTAGATTGCAAGAAACAGTTGGCAATTGCGCAGTCTTCACAGGGAGGGTCTCAACAGAAGGCCCAAGTTGCTATGCATTCTTATCAAAAGGATTCAGCCTCCTATGCATTCATGGCCACATGCCCATCAAATCATGAGTATCATCTGCCTGGTACATTGACTCTGGTGCCTCTCGGCATCTCACACATCAAGGGGATTGGTTCACAAAATTCACACCTTTTTCTAATTCAGTGATCTTTGGAGGAGGCAAAGAGTATATTGTTGTCAGAAAAGGAAACGTTCAGATTTCACGAGTGATTCTCCAAAGCAGACCATGGCCGCCAGAAGCACTTCCATCGGCAATCTCTGGCATCAGCAATATGGGTATCTGAATATCCACTATCTGCCTCAATTGGCTCGAAATAGTTTGGTTGTTGGACTACTTGCGATTCAGACACAGAATCACGGAGTTTGCGGACCATGTGAGGTTGGGAAGCAACATAGGACTCCATTTTCAGATGGTGACGCTTGGAGGGCATCCAAGGTCTTGCAATTGGTTCATGCAGATATTTGTGGACCCGTGAACACTCCATCAATCAAAGGATCCAGGCATTTTTCGCTTTGTTGATGATTTCAGCAAGAAAATGTGGGTGTATTTTCTTTAGCATAAATTGAAGGTGTTCAGCATGTTTCAGAAGTTCAAGGCCTTAGTGGAAAAAGAGTCAGGTCATTAGATTGCCACTCTTCCGTCCAACAGTGGTGGAGAATTTTGTTCATCTAAGTTCTCCAACTTTTGTGCATCACATGGGATTAAGCATTAGGTTACCACAACTTACACCCCACAGCAAAGCGGTGTTGTTGAGCGCAAGAATCATATAGTCACTAAGATGGCTCACTCTATGTTGGAACATAGAAATGTTCGAAAGAAGTTTTGGGCAAAGGCAGTCTTTACAACAGTTTATCTTCTGAAATGATCTCCAACACAGACCATTTAGAAGATGACCCTAGCATAAGCTTGATCTGGATGGAAGCCCAAAATCAGTCATCTGAAGGTTCTGGCTCTACAGCTTATGTTTGGATTCCAAATGCCAAGCGCACCAAACTAGATTCCAAGACTCAAAAATTGATGTTCACAGGGTACAGTGATACACATAAGGCTTATCAGTTGATTGATGTCGATATCGATCATCTCATATTCAGTCAACATGTGGTGTGAGATGAAGAACGAGGTCCATTTCAGCCTACTTCTCTAGCTTTGAGCCCTTAGGATCAGCCTCCACAGGCTGCAGATTTGGATGTTTATCTTCCATTTGGTTCACCTGATGGGAAGGCTTCAGATGACATTGTGTGACCCGCCCCTCCATAGGACATTCTGTTAGAATAACTTAGAGGGAAGGTGAATCAGTTAGGCTCAGTGCCCTCACAAAATTATCCTACAGTCCCAAATTCCTCCAGATGTATAACAAAACAAATTCAATCATATAAAACTCAGCTCGATGAAAATGAATTCTGTAAACTTAAACTTTCATAAATAGTGTTTACCGAATGTCAGTAAATTAATACCGTGATTACCGATCTAGGTCAACAACATAAAGTGTAAAGTAAAATAACAATCCACAACATTCATATACATTGACACATAGATTTTTAACGTGGAAACCCTGTTAAGGGAAAAACCACCTGGGATAGAACCCAAAATAATTTCAATCTTCTGAAGTGAGCTCGGTGAGGAGTCAACCCTGTTAAATGTGACCTTGTCAGAGGATTTAAAACTAACAGTTCTCTCTTGACCAGGCATTCACTATGGGGTCAACAAGAAAACAATCAACATTCTCTGAATGTTATAATAATGATTCACTATCCCACTCGGTTAAGAGGTTTATCTGTAACAATGGTTAAACTGATACAGTTATGATCTGATTCAAATACAACTCTGATTTGCAGATATTCAGATCTATTCTAAGTACATAATACCTCTGATCAATTTGTTCACTTTTGCTCATATCATACCTGTTCAGCTCGGTAATCCTCTTTCCTCTATTTTGCTCGGCAATGTCTGCAGAAATGCTTGGTTCTGTCTTTAACCAGTTTGATCAGTCATGCATCAAATTCACATGTATGCTTCAACATCTATGTACATGATTGACAAAATGAATCTCTTGTCTCTTATATAGACATCATGTATCATTTAATTTTCATCCTTCAGATCTTACCGCTTAATCTCCATCGTTTGTTTTCCTGCTTGATCCTTCCTCGGCAGTTGTGTTAAAAACACGTTTCGATCTTTGTCGTCCGATCTTCCATGAATTTTCATAACTGTTTGATCAAATAACAAACTTTATCTTTTACCTCGAAATTATCAATTGCCAGATCAGCATCCAAGTCGGCCTCAATTAGAATTAATTGCTCGGTCTTAGTATTAACCAGGTTGTGTCGGCGATCCCTTACTCGGTTATCACTGTTGCTCGGTATACACTGCATTTTACTCGGTTATTACTGTCACTCGGTCTATACAGAACTCTTCATTTTTCTGACCACATAAACATTGTTTGTTCCAGATCTTCAATACATAACAAATGTTTTCCACCATAATAACACTCAAATAAGTTGACATCAATGCCAATACATTAACTAATAATGTTTATCATCACTTCTGCAACTCGGTTGAATATCAACAAATGACTTCACACATATAACCAGTTGTAGTTCATCACATTCAGGCTCCACATCCAGAGATTCCAAGTGATGTTCCTCCTGCAGTAGATGTTGGTTCTTCTACTCTCCGGCCTAAGTGGTGGGCCAAGACCATTAGTGATCTTCATTATGACAAACTTGTTGAGGATAGATCTGCTCGGAATAAGAGCAAGCCGCATACCACAGTCAACTTTGCTCGTATGGCAAACATTCACAGTATTTTTTTGAGCCTCGGACATATTTAGAGGCTAAAGGCATACCAAAGTGGGAACAAGCTATGGTACCTAAACATCAAAGTCTCATGAAAAACAACACTTGGGTGTTGTTAGATCTTCCACTAGGGAAGAAGCCCATTGGCTGCAAATGGGTGTATAAGGTCAAGTATAAGGGTTGATGGCACACTTGATAAGGCACGATTAGTAGCTAAAAGGGTTTTCACAGAAGGAGGGCATTGACTATGAGGAGAAACTGCCAAAATGAGTACCATTTGTCTTGTCCTCGCCCTTTCAACTCTGTTTGGATGGTGAATCCATCGAATGGATGTAAAGAGTGCTTTTCTCAATGGTGATTTACAGGAAGAGGTCTACATGACATAGCCTCCAGGTTTTCAGGTTGTCGGTAAAGAACACCAGGTTTGCAAATTGGTAAAACCTCTCTATGGCCTCAAACAGGCTCCCCAAGTATGGTACATCAAGATTGATAAGTATTTGATTAATCAAGAGTTTCAATGCAATCCTTCTAATTCTAATCTATATATCAAGCATGCTAGTGGTGAGATTCTTATTCTTGTCAACTATGTTGATGATCTGATCATTACTGGTAGTGCAGCACATTTGGTCGAGCATGCCAAACAGAATTTGTGCCAGACATTTGATATGACAGATTTGGGACTTCTCCATTATTGGCTTGGTTTAGAAGTTTGGCAGACATATACCTCCATTTTCATTTCTCCGTCAAAATATGCAAAAAGTGTGTTGGATAAGTTTTGGATGCATGATTGTAAACCAACATCTACACTTATGAAGAAAGGGTTGAAAGTTTCAGCCAAATCAGATTGACCGGTGGTGGATAAATCAACATTCAAGCAACTTAGTAGGCAGCCTCATCTATCTCACTACCACTAGGCCTGACATCAGTTATGTTGTAAGCTACATTTATTGCTTCATAATAGCCCCAAAAGTTGAACATTGGGTTGCAACGAAGCGTGTGCTGAGATATGTGAGGGTCACTCCTGATTATGGCATGCCTATGGCAGAAGCACAGATCCACGGCTCGTTGTCTTTATACACTCAGATTGGGCAGGCTCTGTTGACGACAGAAAGTCTACTTCTGGGAATGTTTTCAGTTTGGGCACAGGTGCAGTCCCGTGGACTAGCAAGAAGCAGCAAGCAGTAGCTCTCTCCTCTACCAACGTCGAATATCAGGGTATTGTTCAGGCAGTTTGTGAGGCAGTTTGGCTTCGACAAATGCTTGTAGACATGCACATGCCTCAAGCAGGACCTACTCTCTTGTTCTATGATAATCACAGAGTTCTGAAGTTAGCCAAAAATCCAGTCTTCCATGAGCGGACAAAGCATGTTGACCTTCATTGTCATTATATCCACCAGCTTATCGAAGATGGATCAGTGATGTTGCAATATGTCAACACTGAGGACCAGATATACTCACCAAGTCTCTCAATCCGAAAAAGTTTGTCAAGTTTAGGGAGCAACTTGGTGTAGTTGATAGAATGACCATTAAGGGAGGGTATTAGACTATTTTTAGTATCCTAGGTTATGCTATTTTTAGCTCATTATTTTAGAATCTTACTTAATGGTCATTTAGGCTTTGTTTTTTAATTATCTTAAACAGTTCTATTTTTAGTCATTGTCTTTATTTAGACGACTCTATTTTTTTGTTAACACTTTTTATAGCGTTTCTAAACTATTTATTCTTGGTATTTGGTTAATACAATCATTCATCTTTTTAGAGTTTCAGCTCAACATATCATTCTTTTGGTTTTGAAAGTGCAGGAGATATCAAGTTGTTTGCAATAGAAATAAAATAAGAAACCAAAAGATACCTTGCTTACAAGAAAGAAAACTAGACACGGAGATTTACAATGAAGAACCCAACCTAGAAGGAAACTCCAGAAGAGTCAGGACTTCCCTTCTCTTTCCACTAACTCCTCTATATATTTACAAGCTTACTGACATTTCAAGTCTTCACGGACACTAATCATCATATTAGAAGTGTCCTAACATTTGAATTGCTTTTGCAACTTGCTGCAATTATACCTCTACTTCCTAGAGCACTTTCAACCAAGATTCTCTCAATCTCTGCAGAATGAATGGATTAAGGAAAGAGTTGTAGTATCCCCATTAGATATTTTTCCCCAAATTTCTCAAAACTTATCTCAAAAATTTAAATAAATAATTTCATGCAATATATTTCAGATTCACCAACAAATACCAGAAAATACCCAGATAAAATAATCTCAAAAATATTATTTCATTCAATCTTCAGCAGTTTAATAACACGATCCAATCTTAAAAACAAAAGTCACAGTCAGATTGGAAACTACAAAAGAACCTGAAAAGACAATGTGAACTCCGTCGTGAATCCACCTCAAGAGAAGAACTGGGAATCCATCCAATCCACTGAGAAAGCCTGAAGGTTTCCGTCCTCGGGTTTTAGAATCGAAAGCTAGAAGCTTCCCAAATTCTCCAAGAGAATAGAAATCAACTCATAAACCAAGCATACTGAAATGATTTCCTCTTTGTTCTTTTAAAGAGCAGCCTTGTGACCCTTCAACTTCCCTTTTCTGACTTTTCGTCTTCTTTCTCATTAGTCACTTTTTTTATCCACCTTTTTAATATTAAAAATGACTTTTAGTAATTTGCATTAAGCTTCAAATAAGTCACTTTTAATATTTTATGAATTTGGCTTTTAATTTTCTAATGTCCCAAAAAGGGGACATTATATCCTCCCTTCCTTGAGATTGCTTGTCCTCAAGCAATCATGAGCCTGTAAAGCAATACCAAGATCCCATATCAATCTACAAGCTGCTCTATAGCTCATTCTGGAATCTCTAAAATCAGGACATGCCGCACTGTGAAGCCAAATGTTAGGATGCAACTCATCATGATCCACAAGAAGAAAGCACTCATCCTATCAACACCTGGATCCCAAATCAGTCTAGCCATCTGAAGTAGTCCACCCACCAAATGCCAAAACCAGCTCCAACATGCACGAAGATCAAACCCATTAGGCCACTAAATGTCACTGCTATAAGATATGCTAGCATTAAGAATGGTGTTGAAGGTGTCACCGTTCCCATGTATAAGGAAGAAATCCATCTCATGTGGAATACCTAACTCATAGTCGTATCTCTGCAAATGCCCATGTAACTCAATAACTCTTGTAGACCAAGTCAAATCTGAAAATGCAATGGAAGACCAAGCAGGGAAGCCACTAATAACTAAAGTATGGATGAAGAAAAAATCACCAACCAATAAATTAACAGCTGCCACGCATAATAAAAGCTCAGTGACAATTCTCTAGACGAACTGTAGAAGCCTTCATTATGCATTAAGGACAACTCTTAAATTTCTGATTCGCTACAAGTGTCATCAATCAAACCAACATCTCCACCAAGGAAATGATCATCTTCACATGAAATTTCAGAACTAGAATCAATTGGTTTACCCTCATCCTCATGTGGAAAAATTGTTACCTCATGACTTAGTGAAGGCATATAACTGCTGCTGTAAAAATCAGAATTCTTGTGGTTTCCTTTTGTCATATCTTGGAAGACATGTGATCATCTTAGTCTCTTGGCTGAAACTACCTTGAAATCTGCCGATAGAATCTGTTATGGTGACTATCTCATTGCTGCAAATTGGAGCATCATATATACGTTGTTCATCAAAATTCCAGAGTCTAACTCCTTGCTGGTCCCTTTGATCCTCCTTAGCATAATGTGTCTCGTTTGGATAGGGAAAGGTGGAGATACTATGCTCACTTTCATCTTCACAAATGGTGTTGATTCCTTCAACAATTTGTATGATCTCCTTGGCTTTTGAATTAAGACCTTCTCCCTTGTGAGTGGCTGCCATAGAAAACTGATTTTCAGCCTTGTACAATGAGTAACATGCCATACTCAGTTGAAGACAAAGCTCATCTACCTCCTCTTTATCATCTGCAAACTTGATGGCCATATCTCTATCTTTGAGCAATTTCAAATAATTTGTTTTCATCTTTATCAATGCCTTTTTAATTGTGTGAAGGTATGCACTATTAATTCCACTCACTATTCCCTTTTCCCTTTCCTCAATTTGAACTTCCTACAAAGTTTCTTCAATGTTTTTATGGGTACAGAGAAGAGTAATGAGGAGGAATAGAGGGGACAGCAGCATAATGACAGCGCCTTTTGGGTCTCTAGAGGCTTCGGCAGCACTTTAAAGCTAACCAAGGATAAGGAAAGGCCAGCGTTTTGAAAATCAGAACAGAAGGCAATAGAGCAGAATGGAGGCCAACTTTTCCCTCAGTACAACAAGCCAAATTCCAGCATTCGAAGGCCTCATTATGATGAATCGACTGAGCCACGTCTTCAAGGAGGAAGGCGAAGATTTCTGGGCTGCAATACGGGAAATTTTTGGGGACCACTATCTGCAAGATTGGTGTAAACCCCGAACAAATTTGGACATCTTATCCTTGTTGATGCGCTCGGGCTCTCGGTGGCGGCATCAAAAGATGAAGTGCTAAGGGTGGTCCAACAGTGTATGGCGATCAAGTGGGTCGAAGGAATTGAGGAAATTCTGCAGCGGAAGGAGGTGGGGGTTGGTTTGCATATGGGCAACGCACCATTTCGTATCGTGGGAAACAGAAACAGAGAATTGCAGCCACTAGTGCTCTGAACTGCAGCCAGTCCAGAGGACGTTCACTTAGCTCGAGCCCTCAGCGGCTGGAATGACTTGAAGGCCATTTTGGAGAAAAGAAAGGCAGAGGCGCAAAATAAGGTAGAGGCTGAGCTCACTTGGAGAAAATGGAAGCAGACGCCCATCAAATCCAGCGCGGCGGTGGGAGAGGACGGTAGGCCGCGGATTCGAAGGCAGCTGACAGTCACAAGGAGGGGTGCAAAGGCCAACGCAGCACGTAGGGCCCGAGAAACGGAGATTGCAAGCACAAGTGGTGTGGCTGAGGGTAAGACCCGCGTTGGCGACTTGGTGGAGGAAGTTGGCGCCTTCGGGAATTTCACAAAAGAGGACGCTGCCAGGTGGTTTAATTAGTGGTTTAATTAATGGGGGTAATGGGTTCCTTTTTGGATGTTTGTTAATAGAAATTTGATAATATTTCTAGCATGTTTACCTATAGATGAACTTAGGAGCAAATCAGAGGAATGCAACGAAGTTTTTGCATGATTGTAATTGATAGCCATGTATGGCAATGATGTAATCTTTTCTACATATTAATGAAATACATATTACCGATAAAAAAAAAAAGTATCAAGTACTTCGCTTTTTAATACTGGACACTCAAAAATAATCTTCCCTTCATTAATCGCTGAGGATCCTAAACCACAGCCAACTTTCAATGGTTTTGGCATATTTATAGACTTCGGCAAATGGAGTTGTATTGAGCAGCCAAATAAATGAAGCGGAATTTCTCAAATAGTAGGAAGTATTCGAATCTCCGCTGAATTCATAATATGCGGAATATAATATCCTGTCTTTTTGAAAAATATCGACCAGTATCTCCCAGAAGTCGATTCAGTTCCAGCAAGCAATTTCTTACTCAATACTCACTCTTTTTTCCCTCTAAAAGATATTTTAAATCTCAGACTGCA
This sequence comes from Thuja plicata, assembly GCA_018584345.1. NCBI lineage: Eukaryota > Viridiplantae > Streptophyta > Pinopsida > Cupressales > Cupressaceae > Thuja > Thuja plicata. The sequence goes on along the minus strand of MU227705.1, from coordinate 852,140 downwards.
AATACCTCAAACTCTGTTACCCATCAAATCTCGTAGGCTGGCAGGAAAACCAACTCTGATACCACTGTAGTATCCCCAATAGATATTTCTCCCCAAATTTCTCAAAATTTATCTCAAAAATTTAAACAAATAATGTCATGCAATATATTTCAGATTCACCAGCAAATACCAGAAAATACCCAAATAAAATAATCACAGAAATATTATTTCATTCAATCTTCAGCAGTTTAATAACATGGTCCAATCTTAAAACAGAAGTCACAGTCAGATTGGAAACTAGAAAAGAACCTGAAAACACAATGTGAACTCCGTCGCGAATTCACCTCAAGAGATGAACTGGGTTTCCGTCTAATCCACCGAGAAAGCTTGAAGATTTCCGTCCTCAAGTTTCAGAATCGAAAGCTAGAAGCTTCCCAAATTCTCCAAGAGAATAGAAATCAACTCATAAACCAAGCATACTGAAATGAGTTCCTCTTTTTTCTTTTAAGGAGCAGCCCTGTGACCCTTCAGCTTCCCTTTTCTATCTTTTCGTCTTCTTTCTCATTTGTCACCTTTTTTATCCACCTTTTTAATATTAAAAATGACTTTTAGTAATTTGCATTGAGCTTGGCTTTTAATTTTCTAATGTCCCAAAAAGGGGACATTACAAGAGCTGAATGGAATATAACAATTACAACAAGGCTTGAATCAAGAAGCCCAAAATCCATACAAGAGGAAATGACGAGGCTTTGTAGCCTTGCTCCAACTCATCATTAATGACAACAGTAACTTAGTGAGATGAGTTTAATAACTTCCATAATTGATTTTTAGATTACAGCTCTACAATTAAAAAACATTTTGATCCTATAAAAGATTCATAATAACATGATAGGGATTTACATTCTAGCTTATTGAATCAGGTGCACTTTACTTCATCACATCTCCGCAAGTGAAAATTTTCTCTATCCCTCCCATTGTCTTTGTTAATGTTTGTAGCTTCAGTCGTATGATCGTTAGAATATATATAATACATGTTGATTAATAATAATATATTATATATGTTATATTATTATTAATCATATGAAATTTAATATTCAATATTAAAT
>MU227705.1:804074-843537 GCA_018584345.1 Thuja plicata | reverse complement strand
GTTATATATATTTGGTCTGCAATTCGTTTATGGTATTTTTCAGATTGTATGCAACTTGTTTGACAATATTCCTTGAGTAGAAAAATCATCTTTCTCCATCATTTAGCAAGGGATATTACAGTGGTATTAGAACTTGCCTGCAAAGTGTTTGACAAATTGTCAAACATCCAGAATTAAACCACAGTTCAGCGTTTGTCAAAGTTAGAGCCACAAGGGGTTCTTACATTATTCATATAAATACAAACTAAACTCATTGTAATTACTCTATCTAAAATCCTAAACTTTCATCTTACCATTAGTCTCGATCTCAATGGCTTGCACTTATCAATTTCTGTACATCCATTTAGACTGATTTCATTTAGTATATATATCATAGATGAAAATCGCACGATTATATCGCATGTATCGCAATATATCACGAGTCATAACCTCCAAAGATATAATCGTCGAAAATATCGCAAGCGATATTTTATTTTTCACGCGGCATATTTTATTCAAAAAATTGCGAAAAAAGCACAATATCCCTATGAAAATATCGGCAACTATTCAACAGACCCGCACCAAATTTTTTTAGGGTTTTCGTGTTTCAAAAATGCGACATTTGTGGACTCAAAAACGCGACAGACGGCACTAAAACACAGCAGCCATTCACCTTCGACGGACAGACGCCATTTACAGTTTCAACAGGCGTTTGTAATTGTAACTTTTTTCATTGTTGGAACTTGGAACTTGGACGGACGTCATTCATAGTGGACGGACGTCATTCACAGTGAACAGTCTGTGAACAGACAATGGGACACGGGACAACATTTGCAAGTTTTTTTTTTAAAAAAAATTTATGGTTTACCTTTTTTTTTATAAGTTTATTAATTATGGCATAGCATATGTATAGTAAATTTATAAATTATAATAGTAAATACAAATTATTTACAGATATGCAGCTATGCATAATACAAAGTATTATGGCATAGCTGCATATGTATAAAATAATAAATTTATAATTAAATTTATAATAGTAAAACTAAATACTAAATATTAAATAGTAAAAATTAAAATCCTATAATGATATAATAATAAATATTATAAATTTATAAGCAATAATGTTTTTTGAAGTAGGTCAATAGGATGTTTTATAATTTATTTATATTTTATTGTGTATTAAAATAAAGTCTAATCTTTAATTTTGATCTCAACTAATATTTGATCTCAGATCAAGACACTTTCGAATTTCAAAAATTCAACTATTAGGTGACTGTCAGTGCCCTCTTTAAAAGTCTTATAAATTTTGATCTCTGTTACTCCATACTCCATAGAGTTAACTAATTTTTTATCTCAGACTTAGACATCTAATAGGTGACTGCCCTCTTTAAAACATTGATAAATTTAATCTCAGTTACTTCATTGACTTAACTAATATTTGATCTCAAACTTAGACAATTATTTGGTGACTGCCCTCTTTAAAAGTCTAATTTTACTAATAAATGTTGATCTCAATTACTTCTTAGTTCAACTTCATAATTGATAATTCCATACTCAATGCTCATAGACTTGGCTAATATTTGGTCTCAGACTTATCTAATATATGATTATTTATCCTTGCATTTGCAGGCTTACAGAGCCAGTAAGTTAGTAATTGTAGAAAATGGCTCGTGGCAGAAAGAGGGATGCTTTTTGGAAACATGGGACACCAGGAACAAAGAGAGGAGATGTGAAATGTAACCATTGCCCTAAGGAGATGACTGGGGGCATAACTCGACTTAAATATCACATTGGAAAGATTGAAGGCCAATATTACACCATGTGGCGACTGTAATAGGCCAATATTACACAGATGGCAGGAATAGAACGCTCATCAACTTTCTAGTTGCTTCAAGGGAAAAATTAGTATTTTTAAAATCAGTTGATGCCTCTGATCAAGTGAAAAATGCAGAGACTTTGTGCAACATGTTAGATGAAGTGGTGATGGATGTGGGAGTGCGTAATGTCATACAGATTGTGACTGATAATGCAGTTGCATATGTGGCAGCCGGCAAACTTCTCATGGCTAGGCATCCGACATTATTTTGCTGCCCATTGCCTTGACTTACTCCTTGAGGACATAGGGAAACTGAGTTGGGTGGAGAAGGTGGTTAAAGATGGAAGGAATATCACGAAGTACATCTACAACCACACATAGGTCTTGAGTCTTATGAGAGAGCACACTGGCAGTAAGGCTCTCATGCGTTCAGGGGTCACACGCTTTGCTACTAATTTTCTCACCTTGTGGAGCATATTAGCTACATTGCCCAACTTGAAGCGGATGTTTGTGAGTGAGAAATGGTTAGAGAGTCCTTATGCCAAGAAGCCTGAAGCAGAGAAGGTTGTGACGGCCGTTTTTGATGTTGGATTTGCCAAGATCATGGAGGAGACCATCAAGGTAAGTATTCAAACCTCGATTGATGATTTATTATTTAATTTTTAGATATTGTGATTCGCTGATTTTGTTGAATTTTTTTATGTCTAGGTGTCAGAACCGTTGATGAGGGTTCTAAGAATGGTGGATGGGGATAAAAACCCCATGGGGTATCTATATGAGGCCATGGATATAGCCAAAGAGGTCATTCAGCACTTGTATGGGTCAAATGAGACCAAATATGGACCCATTAGGCACATAATTGATCGTAGGTGGAAACGACAACTCCACCAACATATTCATGCTACTGTCTACTACTTGAACCCCAAGTTCTATTTCTCCGACACTTTTAGAGCAGATGCAGAGGTTCAGGTTGGCCTGGACACATGTATTCAGAGATTAGTTGATGATGAGCACCTTCAAGACCTGATACTTGATGAGTTGCAAAGCTATAAGAGGGCAGAGGGGCCATTGTTTTCTTCACCTGATTGCAAACGTAGGAGAAACACCCTGCAGCCAGGTAAAAAAATATAGGTGTTTAATTTATTATATTATAATATGAATATCATTTATTTCACTCAAGTTTTTTCAAATCTTTAGTTAGTTATAAATGACATTTTTTATCTTTGCAGATTTGTGGTGGGAAGATTATGCTGCCACAACACCTAATCTTCAAAAGGTTGCCATCCGCATACTATCACAACCTTGTAGTGCTTCTGGTTGTGAGCGCAACTGGAGTGTTTTTGAGTCCATTCATACGAAGAAGCACAATAGGTTGACTCAAAAGAGCTTGAATGACCTTGTCTATGTGCGCTACAACCTTCGATTGCATGAGAAGAAGGTGCAAGGGCAAACTTCACATGAAGCACTTGACTTGGATGACATTGATCCATATGCAGCAGATTGGATTGCTACTCCTGATGGTGATGATGTGGATGTGGATCCTTTCATGACTGATGATCAGCTAGCTACGATGGAAATGGAGGCGGATGATTGGGATGCAAAAGTAGCAGCACGTGAGGAGGAGGAACGTGAGCATGGTCATCCATCAGAGGCATCCATTGAGGCACCTATCACTATGGATGAGGCACGCGTTGATAATGTTGCAACTACTTCAGCACCACCCACCCAGCGCCAACATTCTCTTTTGTGTTTTAGTCGTAGACGCAATTTATGATTTTTAGTTTTCATTGATACTATTAACTAAAACTTGAACTTAAAATGTATTCAGAGGTTGTAGTTTTGTGAAGTTGGACTTCGATATGTATTGAACTCAATTTTATTCAAATGTTGCACTTGTTTTTTGGTATATACTATATGACTCTACGTTGATTTACTAAATTCTAATTGCTATGTATTTAACTGAAAACTTTGATTTATATATGATGGAAATTTTAAATCAGTATATGTTCTACAAATTTGATGCATGTGTGTTTTTTAAGAATATTTTAAAAAATTATATATTTTCAAATGTTTGATAAAAGTGCCAATTTATTGCCGATTTTTCTGCAGAGTTTTTGTTGAGACCGAGATTTTCAACCTTGATATATATCGCTTGGAGGGACATGTCTATGAATAGACATGCCTCCACATGAACTTTGTTCGTGTGGAGTCATGTCTATTCACAGACATGTCAATAGCGATTAGTATTATTGTTAAAAACGAACAGCATTAATCGAGCTACATAATTAATCGATACATTATATTGATCATTCCATTGATCAATATAATCGTAATCCATAAAACAGGTATAATCGGTATGATTAAGTTTATACATAAATGTTAGATCGATTTCCATAATCGATAGCATATGAAATATTTCATATAATCGTTTCCCATAAACGATTCTCATAACCGATTTTCATATTAAATGATATTAAAATCAATTCATTAAGAATATCGATTAAGTCGATAACCTCAGCAATATACACTTGGATTCATTAATGAATGGGATCGATTATGATCAACCATTTGATCATTAATTGATATTCAATTCGGTTCTTATGGATTATATATTAATCAGCATATTAGTTTGGTTGATCAATTCAACATAGATTAATATATCAACATTATGAGTAATGATTTAAATATAATATTCACAAATGTATGTATAGATATTTAATATATATAATAATAAAATCAATTATTATTATATACATTTGATATGTGTACATACATATAATAAATCACTATTCATAATGTTGGTATAATCAACATTCCATTTATCTGACCGAAGCTACCATCATTAACACTTTGGAATAGGAAACAACACAGATCTTTATATGTTAATATTATCATCTTCCATTGTGAAAATTAATTTGTTCCACTTTATGGACTGAATAAACTTGTTAATGTTCCATTAAGAGTTTTTGTTATGGTTGCAACGTTTCCAATTAGTTCAAGTAATGGAAGACAATTCAATAGGAAAATATACAGAATTTGAGTAATTAAAATCGCCGGGCAACAAAGAATGAATTTAAACTTCAAAATGTTTTGAAAAGAAATGAAACCTCAACTTTCTCTTCAGCAGGATGAATTGACTCAAAATGTTGCAGCTCACACGGATTAGACTGGGTAAAAGGCCCTCTGATTGCAGATGCAATATGTTGCTTTCATCCCTCTCTGAATTTTTCAAGTGTCATAATGATTTTACAGGGGCTGCCTTTATCAATCTGCACTATCATATGCTGCTCCCTTCTGTTCTCTGCGTAACTGAAACATTAAAAACTGTTACAGCCATTTGAGCAGAAGGAATAGATTTGTAACGTCGTTGCCCAATTTGTAATAGCTGGGAGGCTTTGGGTTTCAATTTTCAATTGTAACTGACAAGCTTGCCAAGAGTTTCTTTTTTATGTACGCGGACTCAACTCATCCGTGCTGCCACTGTAAAGATGCCCCTCAGCGTAACAAGAAATTGATTTCACATTTACCCAAACATAAACTATATAGGTATGCTCTTCAAATACAATAGAGCATACAAACTGAAGACTACACTAATCTTTAAAACTAAAACTGAGAATAATATTAGATCTTTAGAAATTTATATGTACACAACATAGAGCATATGTGTTACTGAAAACCTAACCTTATATTGATGAAGCTGCAATATTCTATTGAAATCTCACAGACAATGTTGTATCAGACTGATAGCACTGGATACACGTCATAAACAGCCCATACAAAATATGTCATTAATATCTTCCTCAATGTACCTGCGACTAATCAAAAAGCGATAGATATGGCTGCAGCTGGGAATAATAATCTTCCAAGACCCTTAAAACCTCCATAAAAACTGCAGCGGCTCCTTGACACCAAACGCCACCCCTGTCAATGTGTACAGCCTCCCTAAATCAGGTTGGAAACACTATTCTAAGTGTCACCTCCATCCTTAATTATCTCTAGTGGTATGTGTATGGCTGGAAATGAAGGAACCACCCAGCGCAAGCAAAAATATAATAAAACCAGCTTACAATTTCTTCACTGATATTTCAATAATAACATTTGCACGTAAATGAATTCCTGGTGACAACTTCAATCTCTAATCAATCTGACTATGAGCACAAATCTAAAATTGTTCACATCTTTTCAGCACAAATCTTTGCAAGCCTTCTAACATTCAGCAGACCTGTGAAATTTGGATCAATCCACTCTTCCTTGAAACCTATCTTTGTTGAAAGGTTTCCATCCTAGGGCAGAATAGATGATGAAGCTCAATCTTCACAGTTAAGGTTTGAAAATAGAAATGCCAAAAAACAATTTATCTTTTCTGCCTCTCTTTTATACCCTTTTTGCATAATTGAAATACTAAATTTTATTTTCCCCACAAAAGTGACTTTTGAAATTTAATTTTAGCTGAATTTCACTTTTGGGCCCCAAGTAAGTCATTTTTTATTAAATTGTCGAATAAAATAATTAATTAAATATAAACCGCTTTAAAAATTGATGTCTTCAGACAACTTAATTTAATGGATTAATTATTCCCTTGCCACATCCCAATTAGCTTACAGGAATCAAAAAGGCTAAGGGTCTGCCAACTGTTCATGCCTACAAAAAGGACATTACAGCAAGGTTACATGTTGAGCATCCATGATCATCAACATCCAATCAGCCAACAGCTACAGTTTGAACTTGCCCCCTCGAAGTGGATCAACTATCATATTCTCACAACTGCTGCTGTTTAAACTTGCCTCCTAAAAGTGGATCAACTATAATATTCTCACATTTTAGCCTGTCAGCTGTCATTTTGATTATAGATTTGTTTTACTATTTTTCCTTTTCTCTATTTCATCACCTGATAAAAGAATGCCTAAATTCAATATATGACATATCCAAAATTCAAGTAACCATGTTTGAAAACAAGATCCAAGGCCATCTACATTTATCAAGCCTACAGTTACAGTTCAAGGTTGCCCCGCAAAGTGGCTTAACATTTTCTGACGTTTTAGCATTTTGACTATAATTTCTCACTAAAGATTGCTCTTCTAGGACTTTTGCTCTATTTCGTTGTTTCAAATTCTATTTTTATTCCATTCGATCTCTGTAATTTCATTATTATAATATAGAAATACCATAACAATAAATGATATGGCGAATTCAAGGACAAATCTGTACTGCAATAGTGATATTTGTCATTTATTTATTTTACTCTAGGAGATCGTTATTTGCTAGTAATGGAGTTTGAAGAAAACTACATATAGAGCCAAGATTCAAGCAAGGCTCCATACAATAACTGCATCAAAGAGGTGGGAAAATGAGTTGCAATCAAGAGCCTTGCCAGAAAAACTACCTCCCTAAAGGACATGTAAGAGCAATATCTAGCTAAATTTATCAATTTTAGAATTTATATGGACTAACAACTAATAAGGTTCAAGAAAAGTAAACTGATTAAGCCAAAACACAAGCTAGGCTCCATACAATAAATCCCGCAAGGAAGTGTGAAAAATAAGTTGCAATCAAAAGCCTTGCCAAAAAAACTACTCACCTGACAAATACCAACGGACACCTATGAACAATATATGGTCATGAACAAAAGAGAACCTGAAGCAAGCAAAGTCAAGACCAACAGCAGGATAAATTGAATTGACCATCGTAAGAATAGCTCGTCCCTGAATGAAATAATTATTAACATTTCATGATACAGAAAAATAAAATAATGCAACACTCTTCAGGTATCAGTTCTACAAATGCACCATACAAGAGTAAAAGTGGCTGACACAGATCAAGAGTACTCCATCATAAGTACCAAGGCTTACGTGCCTAGCAACCTAAGCATTAAAGAATGAAATAAAAGTATTTTTCTAGCTTAAGATCTCGACAAAAGACACATCGTGCATACGATCATCAATGATCACAATCTATGAGCAGATGTTTCACCCTCTTCTTCCAGCTTTGGTACCCACAATTGCAGAACAAAATTATCTAAATTTCCTATTAAATCCACACTACTGGCATCACTTGCACCACAGTACCACAGCCATATCAATAAGGTTTACATAAGTGCTCTAGCTTTTGGAAAGGTTATATCCACAATAGTTTTGGAAAGTGTACATCTGAGTTGCGATGGACCTTGCTTATTGAGCCTAAATTTGTTCACAATTGATTACTCTGCCTTAGCACCTGACTTTGCCACACCTTGTTTCAATCTATTAATATCACCTTCAGAAAATCAGATGCCGGCATAAAGGGCTGAAAATATCTGCAGCAAAACTACTCGAGAAGCCATACTCAGTCACTTGGAATGATCAGAGAGAAGCACATCTAAAAAACCATTTGAGAGCCACTGAAACATTGAATGTTAATTGTGATTACATGTTAATAGCTGCTTTGAAGGTAAGAGGGATTCACAGCTTGTGCATATGAAGACTTACAGGAAATCTAGATGATGAAACAGGCAATCTTAGTTGCACCAAGCAGTGTGCCAGCACTAGTCACGCCTCCTCTTGATTTTTATAAACATATTAATAATATATGATACAAATGAGAATTATGAAACACAATAAAGCACATAACAAATTTTAATACAGGATGTATCGGGAGAAGACTAACATAATATATATACTGATTACTTGAATCAGATTTGGGCCCATGATTCCAAACTTCACTCAACATTCAATGAAATATATATAATATATCTATCTTCTCCTAGCCTGTCTTCTAATTATCCATTATATGCTCTAACTTGCTCCACAACCCCCCAGATAATATGACTGGTATCTGCACACAACCTAATGTAACTACAATAACTGATAGCATCCTCTAGAACTCTGATATGTCATTCTCAGATTCACAATCTAGTAATCACGCATTTTGGAGTAGCAATCGACTTTAATCAAATGCCAGAATGACAGAAGAACCTACAGACACCTCAAAACATAGACTATCAAAACAACCAACTTTCCCCTCAAAAGAAAAGTCTAAAAACCTCTCAAATGGATAAAACAGGGACAGATAAGGAACATAAAAGAAGATGGTGAAACTACGAAAAATATAACCTCGAAACTAACAATACTAAACCTATATAGGTGTTCTTAAAATATTAAAAACAAAAGTAACCAATCCCAAAACAAACTGCAACTCTAGCTCAAGCTATTGCAATAGGTCTTAAGAGGGGGGATTCAAAACCAAATTATAACCCATTCTTCAGCAAAAATAACTACCAAGTTACCAACAGTAAGAATTCAACCAACAAAAACCCAAACATGATGAAAAAAAGAAAAATTCACCACCATATTTGATTCCTCAACATTCTAAGCATCTTCGTCTTCAAAATATGTTATTAGGGAAACGGTAAACCATTTTACAAAGGGATATCTTGGCACAGATATAAAAGATCAATATTGTATTTTCAACATTATTGGGATTCAAAAGCACTCACATGGTCTCTTCCTTAAAGATTCACAACTGAGTCATAGATTGCACAACTATGCTGTGATATGTTATTTTCAAACTTCAAAGAGACTATAACAGTCAATAATGATTAGCTGAAAGAAAAAAGTTATAACATACAAAATGAACATAAACAGAAACAACTTACCATATAGCAATTCCCATCAAGAATCTTTGACAACCCTTCTAATTTCACCTCCAAAATAATTTTAGAGGAATGCTGAGTAATATTTAGATTTCAACATATTCAATTTATCCGGAATTGGCCTAAATATAATAAAAACATCATACCAGAATAGGACAAAACTTACCTTGTCCACTGTCATGGATTACAAAATAAACATGAAAAGAAACAAATTTAATAGGTAACAACCGGAAGTCATCGCCTGTAAGAACTAGTTGAAATGCATTGCAGTTTCACATGCGGGATTGATAACAAAGGAAGACTATGTGAGTCACGTACAAACTCGTCAACTTTATCTAATGCTACACTAATAAAATTCTTGCACCAAATTTTAGATGAGTTCAAATCTTGCTTTGTAAAGTGTCATAGGGTGTAAGCATGTGGTGATAGATCTTGACATGCAAAACCTTACATCTAACCAACATAGTTAAATTACATGGGATAATTTTATCACTACAGGATATTAAATTAAATTTTAACTTTTCAATTTTCATGCACAATAGGAAATAAAGAACACTTATTGCATTTATGTCATTCAAATCATGAGTAAAACTGAATGCACGAACTAGTTTGGAGGATATGAATTATCAAAAAAGTTTGTAGACAAGGACATACAAATATTCTAAATAAGAAACCTGGCTAGAGTTTAGCACAGCGATCTTCATGAGAAAGAAATACAGTAAATGATCAGCAATGATGAATATCAAACCAATGAGACTTGTGAGTAGAAAAACATGTGAATAAAGATTTGCAATATAGTGTTTAAAGTTTGAACACATGCTGCTCCAGATATTTTTGACAGAGAAAAAACATAAGAAAGAGATTGGAGATAGTTAAAAATTTGAAGCACCAAAGAAAATCACCTTAGTTACCTAAATCGTTTTTGTAAGCCACAAGTGATGACAGTGTAAGGATCCGATGTACCATTTAAGTTTGCACTGATTAAGTTCTTTGCTGCCAATAAGTCTAGCTGAAATGGTCAATGTAAGCTAATGAATCAAAAGACCCTTTTGTGGATCAGCCAATTTGCAAATCAACAGCAAAAAATCGTTTAGCTATATGATATGAGAATTTTTAAGATGGCAATGAAAACTTGACATGTAAACATGACAATTTAAAATAAGAAATTAAAATTTCAACTAATGAAACTAGCCAGGAAAGAAAACCAAAACCATACAAGTGTTTTCCAATAATTATAGAGGATTTCCAAAAATGTAATATAGATGTGAGTTGCAGACCTAACTCTATACCTTTATCATGTACACAAATGAGCTCCGCCACTCCACTTTGGAAGGACCCATCTACAAAATGTGTACAAGCATAGCATATCAAACAAGGCAGGGGAAATCAACAACATCAATTGACTGGAAAATTAGTATTACAACCAAAAATCTTAGAAAGAAAAAATCAACAAAAGTTCAAATCTGTAAAAGAAGTCCTTATTTAAAAGAGGGAATCATTGACAGAGTGAATGAATTAAGCCTTCTCTCTCTTAACAAAACATGGAAAAAGGCAATCTTGTAAGTGAAGAGATGTCATTTTAGCTTGTTAATTGACTTTTCAGCTTTGTGAAATTGCAAAAGACAATCTGAGTAAAGTTTTGCAGCTTACCCTTCTGCTCTTTCTTGCAGCTTACCCTTCTGCTCTTTCTTTCCTGTCCCAAATTGGATTTGATTCATGCGTTCAGGCAGGACACTTTATTAATAGATTTCAAGTTTAGTACAAGGCTGTAGTAATTCTTCCATTTGTCGAGCATGGTTTCACTTAAACTGTCATCAATTGAAAAAGAGAGTGAAATTTTATATTTGTGCTTTAAAGGCCTGTTTTTTAGGCACTCCTAGAGTCAAAAAAGGATGACTCGCATTGAAGGGGTAGAAGGTCCACCTCATCCACAAATAACTCAAATTCAATATTTCTACCATATATAGGTATAATTATGAGTGACTAAGAGAGCTAAACGGCTTTTGAACTCTACTAGGCTTTTGGTTTTTGTTTGCATCATGTTGCTACTCTGATGTCATCCTTTGCTGTAGGAAATTTTTTACTTTGCCACATTTACTGCAGGATTTTTCTTTACTCTACCGCTTTCATTGCCTCAAACTCTATCAACCCGGCAATTTCTTCTAGTGTTGATGGTTGGATGGCTAAGGATAATGGCACTTCCAAACAAGTTCCCTCAAGAAATTTGTTCCCAATGTGTATCACAAGGTATGAGCTCTGATTCTCCTCGGATGTGGTTTTGCTCATCCTGGAATTTGATGGTGTCTATAAATGGCTTGAACATTTTACTATAATAGGTTACTTTGTTGGGAGAATCCCCCTAAAAGCATGTTTAGGGATTGGGTCAACAAGAATGGGGTCCACCTTGATATTGTCCAAAACCTCACCAAGGACTTTTTTCTCTTTCGCTTTACTAAAGCTAGCCATGCAGAGGCCATTCTTAAGCATGGCCCATGGCATGTCCATGAGTCCTATTTTTTCATCCTTGGACTTAAGACTTTACAATCTCTAATGAAAAGACTCTTCATGTGCCTCTCTAGATAGAATTCCCAAATTTACCTTTACCCTATTAGAATTTCATGACCAAAATTGTTGGCTTGCTTGATAAAATTATATGTTGAGATTGACATATTCTTCTCATCTCGTTCGCAAAAGTATGCTTATGTTGAGATTGACATATTCTTCTCATCTCGTTCGCAAAAGTATGCTTATGTTGAGATTGACTTCTCTAAAAAATTGTTTGAAATGTCAACTCGCTAACCACAAAATCATGGATTGTCCCTTTGGTCTCCCCTTGCAATAAGCCTTTTGCTCGACCTATTGAAGCTCTTCCTTTTAAAACTAAAGGGTGGAGTACAATTGAAAACCATAAAGATAACTAAAACCCCAACTTAAGCCAAAACTTCAGCTAATGCTAGTACTTAACTTATTAAGTCACGGTTTGAAAATTCCCAACATTCAATAGGGAAGTTTATCTCAAGATTAACTCCTCCAAAATTGCTATTCCCTCTTGACAAGTTGGATAGCAATAATATGCTAGTGCCTCTTGATTCTCATCGATAAATTGTCTCCAAGAACATTCAATGACTTACTAACCTCCCGGGTAAGTATACTATGAGAGATGTTTGTCAAAGATTCACAGCTCTGGATATCCTTTGTTTCCAAGAGGTTAAGGTTACAAGCTTTTTACTTTCTACTAATTGTCATGTTATTTGGCCCAAGGTTGTCAAACTTTGAGAGTAATTGCACGCCAAAATCGGTGGCAAGTTACTCGCACAAAAACTTACATTCAATTTTTTCATGACCTCACCGCAATTCCTCTCTAAAAACTCAACATAACTTGCAATTTAAAACCGCTCTTCACCAAACATCAAAAAACTTTAATGTTTTGTCTACATTTACGATATGCAATTTAAGGAACTTCAATGTAACTTAGGGCTCAACAACATGCACGACTTGAAGTGCAATCACAGAGGTTTTTCTATCTTTTAAGTTTTAGTTGCTATTAAACGCAAAAGTTTGAAATGTCGTGGATTTTTAGCGTTAGTTGTTAGGGTTTCACGGTATAAAAAAAATAAATGAAAAATTGCATCTCATTCCAAGCATGAATAATTGGATAAGCCAAAAGAATAAATTAGTTGTACTCAAAACATTCAAAATCCTTGGGTTTAACAAATAAATAGTTCAAATTTACAAACTTAATTTTATAGCAATTGTATTAGTATTTCTATTAATATCATTGATTTTATTCATTAATGCATGTAATCCTTTAGTATCGGTGCTAGTGTTTAGAATTAGAAACTACATTATATTGTATTGCAGAAATAAATCATGGTTTCTAGAAGGGACCAATGGCTAAATACCAATTCTTTGAAAAATCTATGCCATCACACTCACAAGGAACCATGGAACCTATATGAACATAAACAATAAAAGTCGATGTCCTTAGCATGAAACCAAGAAAAACTACTCAAAATCACATGAACAAATGGATGCAATACACGCAAATATGAATCATTCAAGCCAGTCTTTATGCTCATTAAAAATGAAGTTAAGGCTATGTGTGACATCGCATAGTCAAGATTTAGTTACTTTTGGGATACACATTTACTCTTGTCACTATTGTTATCACGTTGTAATGTAGCCTCCATTATAGTATCTTGTTCATTCATTTGTCTTAGCTGCGATAAGGTCAACAAATACCATCAAAAATGTTGAACATAGCACAAGATCCCTACACTCTAAGTAAATAGGCATTGCCTCTTGATTACCATAATGGAAGTTAAGAAAAAAAATGGGATGCATTAAGACTTTTGTATCAGAGTCACTTTGTTACTGAAGACATAAGTGTTCTGCAGTGCATCCATTTACGAATGATTCACATGGTCAACCCAAAATATAATGTTATTAAAGACATGTGTATCATGAGCATTTGAGCTATTTCAAGCTTGTTTTAGAGATCCTCCAGTGGTTGTAGACTGTAGTAATTGTATAATCAGTGCTTGTGGACAAGTGTATAATCGGTGCTTGTGGACAAGTGATAACCTTACACAATACATATCAATCAAATTCCAAAATAAATATAACTTGTAACAAATACGTTCTTTGCTACATTCTGCAATCAACTTAACTGGTTTCTATAATTTGTATTCAATCCACAATGCAGAAGCAATAGATAAGGATCAAAACATATAGTTCAAAACTTCACTCACTACATCCCTAATAGTTGTGACTGTTGTCGTTATCTCCTTATGAAGATCGAATATGAATAAAGGTTTATAATTTAAGTGGATAGCCTTGCTATTAATTTTTTATCTTGTCTGCCTTTTGCTAGGTTTCATTTGTATTTTTCTAAAACAATATGGCTTCCGCAAGTAGAACTAACAACAAACCAAGGGATCCTTGCTACGAACATGGGACAACAAGTGCAAGGCGAGGAGAGGTTATTTGTATCCATTGCACTAAGCCTATGAATGGTGGCATAAATTGACGCAAATATCCCGCTGCACAAATCCCTTGCTGAGATATTATGTCATGTCCAAATGCTAGTCCAGAGATTCAGCGGAGGTGAAAGCACTCCTTGCAACATATGAGCAAAGGAAATCAAAAAAAAGAGATCAGCAAAAGCAAAGGCAACCCCAATCCAAATTTTAATTCTACACGATCACAAGGAGATACGAGGGGGCTCCTCTTCCAGTGGGGTACAAGAATTTATCATCTTTTATACTACCATCTTCTATCTAATAAAATGAATACTGTTAATGTTCTGGTAGCTGCGTGAGAAATCCTTCATATGTTTCCGTTCAACAGTCATTGTATATTGTTTAATATGTTCTGGAAATGCTCCGTATCCTTGTGTAACTGCTACTGCTCAGCCTTATTCGAGATAACAAACAAGCGTCATCGTTCATGTATTGTCACTGCCCAGTATTATCAAGCTGTTTACGATCTTCATCCATTTGACAGCACATTCGTTTATTGTCGGGTTTTATTATGCGTTTCTTTCTCCAGCTCTAGCGTCAGGTGCTATGGCTTCCGTCTCTTTCCTCTATACACGATGTTGTGACTTGGATCAGTTCCTTTCTTTGTCGCCACCGCTCTTGTCATTCACATTTGGATTCCAAGAGTCATCGGTTTCTTAGTGATTGCATGAGGAATTAAAACGTTGAAGTAACTGTCGTCGACTCTTCATGAAGCATCGGGTTGTATTTTGCAAGCGGGAGAGTCTATGTGTATACAGGCTAAAAAGGCGATTCTTTCTATAGACCAGCGCAACAATCATTTGATGTATTTTTTCTTTGTAATCATTGCGAGGCTATTCAATTTGCAGGTCTGAGATAGTTATATAGTATTACTCAGCCGTATAATAGTCTGAGTATTATCATTGTGTGATCAGTGTTATATGTTTTGTGATTCAAAAGGTGAGATATTCAGAAGTCAGTGTGATTCGACGGCTGAAAAAGTGAGTGTATTTATATCGTTCTGCAGTACATCTCTATTGAGATTATTTCTTTGATATCATCATATGTGTAGATTGATAAGTTTTGTATCAGAGATTGAAATAAGCCATTTCTATGTGTGATTGTCAAGTGTTAACAATGTGAGAGTAGAATTCTTCCTCCAGTCAAAGCTACTGAGCTTTGTATTCAGTATTTGTGATTATTCAATAAAGGATATATTTTGGTGTGGCTGGGTTTTTCCCTAGAGGAGGTTTTCCCAGGGTAAACCTTTGTGTCTCAGGAATTTATGTGCTTTGATTTACCTGATATTTATTTATGCTATTCTAGTTCTTAAAACTTAACATGGTATCAGAGCAGGCCTACATAAAGATCCTGGACCAGAATAGGATAATTGGATTCTAGAAGAATCTTGATGACTAATGGGTGTCAAATATGATGTTTGATGTTTGTTGCGGCTGTTACAATCTCAGCTATCAAGGCTTCTCTTGCAACCTTGTCCAAAACTTCCATTTTTCAACGGGGAAGTTGCAATCATGCTCGTCTATGCTTACATGTTTGAGATTTGTGTCTATGAGGATAGCAGATGTGCTAGTGTTCGAATTTTTCACTCTCTGCCTGCACTATAATTTTGTGATGGTGAAAGATCTATTGATGGATTGAGAGGAAATTTAGGCAATAAAGAGATAAGTATTTTATGATTGTTGATCATGAATTTTTTATGAAGTTAATATTAATTCATGTTATAACACTAGGAATAGTGTATGCTTTTAGCATTGATCTGTATATTTCTCTTCATGATAGGTTGATTCTATGAACTATTATTAATCTCTCTTGGTTGCAAGACAGATCAATAAGCAACGGGATGATGAGAGATTACATGCAAAGTCATGCAGTTTGTAGAAATGAACATGAGAACGTTGCTTGCAGCCATGGGACTGAATTGGTGACACATAACTTCATTAAAGAGGAAGATCCTATACAGGTTGTCATTGTGATTAGTTTCTTCGAAGAGGAAGAAATGTTATTCGGAGGGAGCTTGTGTGGCAGAGGGAGAGTGCCAAGTCCTTTGGAGAGGATCAGCAAGCTCATGTAGCAGTGTGACTGCAAAATCTCCTTGCTTGGTCAAACATTGGAGTCAACTAATTTCTTGTGATATTCAAGCTGTGAGTATGCTGCCCCTGTTAAGAGGGAGTCTCGGTTGAGAGGGAGTCTCAGCATTCAGATGATCTTCATGTGCTTTAATGAGTTCTTCTCCGTGAGGGAGAAGTTTGAGGTGCAATCCCTTGTTAACGAGTTCTTCTCCGTGAAGGAGAAATTCGAGGTGCAATCCCTTGTTAATGAGTTCTTCGTGAGGGAGAAGTTTGAGGTGCAATCCCTTATTAATGAGTTCTTCTCCATGAGGGAGAAGTTCGAGGTGCAATCCCTTGTTAATGCATTCTTCTTTGCGAAAGAAAATTGAGGTGAAAGCCCTTGTTCCACCCTCTAGGAGTAGCTATGGTGGTTCCACCCTCTGGGAGTAGCCATGGTGGATGTCATGTGAGAGAATCCATGACTTAGTTTTTTGTTCTTTCACCCTCTGGGAGTAGCCATGGTGAATGTCATGCTGAGATGACAATATTATGTTGAGAAAATTTGTGATGAGATTTTCTTATTGACAATTTTTTTGGTTGCAGTTCCATTGTGCTTGTTAGGTTGAGACACACCATATCATATGAAAGATCTCTCTCTTGCTAAGAGGGAGTGTTAATGTTTTGGTAGCTGCGTGAGAAATCTTTCATATGTTTCCGTTCAACAGTCATTGTATATTGTTTAATATGTTCTGGAAATGCTTCGTATCCTTGCGTAACTGCTACTGCTCAGCATTATTGGAGATAACGAACAAGTGTCATCGTTCATGTATTGTCACTGCCAAGTATTATCGAGTTGTTTACGATCTTCATCCATTTGACAGCATATTCATTTATTCTCGGATTTTCTTGTGTGTTTCTTTCTCCAGCTTAAACGTCAAGTGTTATGGCTTCCGTCTCTTTCCTCTATACACGATGTTGTGATTTCGATCGGTTCCTTCTTTGCCGCCACCGCTCTTGTCATTCACATTTGGATTCCAAGAGTCGTCGGTTTCTTAGTGATTGCATGAGGAATTCAAAACGTTGAAGTAACTGTCGTTGACTCCTCATGAAGCATTGGGTTGTATTTTGCAAGCGGGAGAGTCTATGTATAAAGGCTAAAAAGGCGATTCTTTCTATAGACCAGCGCAACAATCAGTTGATGTATTTTTTCTTTGTAATCATTGTGAGGCTATTCAATTTGCAGGTCTGAGATAGTTGTATAGTATTACTCAGCCGTATAATATTCTGAGTATTATCATTGTGTGATCAGTGTTATATGTTATGTGATTCAAAAGGTGAGATATTCAGAAGTAAGTGTGATTCGAAGGCTGAAAAAGTGAGTGTATTTATATCGTCCTGCAGTACATCTCTATTGAGATTATTTCTTTGATATCATCATATGTGTAGATTGATGAGTTTTGTATCAGAGATTGAAATAAGCCATTTCTATGTGTGTTGTCAAGTGTTAACAATCTGAGAGTAGAATTCTTCCTCCAGTCAAAGCTAGTGAGCTTTGTATTCAGTATTTGTGATTATTCAATAAAGGATATATTTTGGTATGGCTGGGTTTTTCCCTCGAGAATGAGGGTTTTCCCAGGGTAAACCTCTGTGTCTCAGGAGTTTATGTGCTTCGATTTACCTGATATTTATTTATGATATTCTGATTCTTGAAACGTAACAAATACAAAAAATTATCAGAGATGACAATGCATTCCAAATACAAGAGTAAATTATATATTTATTCGCACAAGAAACTATTATAGAAGAAGACCAAAGATGGTCAGCTAAGAATCAAGGTGATTTGCCTAAATCATACTCTTTCTTTGATGATACACAATCTATTTACAAGACCTGATGGTTGCCAAGAAGAACACAATCATTGACCAACCGATGCTTATAACTACCTAAAGCTGACAAGAATTAATACATGGTCAAATAACCCATATTATCAAAACATGATAATAGTAATTGTACACTAACTAAAATAAGATGATTTAAAGAGGGGCCAGCTGAATGGAAAATGAATGGCAGCATATGAGGAGGCAGAAGGTGAGGTTGGTCAGCTATCAGATGCAGCTTCCTCACATACACAACTTGATCCCATCACTATGATTGAGACACTAGTCACACTCCTATTGAGGATATTGCAGCTATACCATCTTCTTAAGCAGCACCCACACAATTAAAACAAACTTTTTTGAGCTTTAGTCAGAAAAAAAATCTATGATTTATAATTTTTATTGGTACTAAAACCTGAAGTTCGTGTGTATCCAAAAGTTGAACTAATAGTTACAAAACTGGGATTCGGCAAATACTTGGCTGGCCCAAAAAATTTTAAAACTCGGGGAAAATTGGCAATAACTTGGGAAATTTATCAAACATTTGAAAATATATAGTTTCTTAGAAATTCTTAAAAACACACACATATACACTAAATATGTAGGACATTACTAATTTCCATCACATTTTGATTTAAATCAAAGTTTGACATAAACACATATCATAGACCCAAAAACAAGTGCAATCTCAAAAATCATAATATTATTACTACATCAGAATTTGAGTTGAATACATGTCATCAATTATATTATTACTCTTAATATAATTATTATAATTAGTGAGATTAATATTATTCTTTCCAACAATATTAATATTATCAACATAAATTTATTATTCCTAATATTATTATTCTATTACTTCAATATTATAATTAATATTAACAGTACTATCATGGTAAATATTAACATGACTCTTAATGTTAATATTAGTATTCTTAATAGTAATAATTAATCTTATTATTTTAAGGATTGTTATGATTATTACTATTGACACTAATTATTAGTCTTAATATAATCCCCTACACTATCTATTAAATCTTGATGCCATCTTAGTAGTCTTCAAGTTAAAACATTTGAGATTTCCAAACAAGAGAAAATAGAAAAAAAGGTTAAGGCCTCCATGAAATTTAAAATAGCATTAATGCAGTGCCCTCATGTCATGCAATCGTGCCCTCCTGAATGGTGCCCAGTCGCGCGTCTGAAACCATGTCTAAGTGACTGTCGTCGCGTCTAATATTTCTTATAAAATTAGGGTTTTTCTGATGATTTATATTGTAAGGCATGTGATTTTCAGTGATTTTAACTGATCAGATTGTGGCAAGTTAACTAATATAATTGTCGCCGAGTTTATTGGCAAGTGACTTGGCACCAGTATTGGCGTGCGAGTACGGCGAGTTTTCACAGAGTTTTTCAACCATGGTTGAATTCGTTGTTTTGTCTATGATATGTATTAAACTCAAATTTTGATTTATATATGATGGAAATCAATAATATGTTCTACAAATTTGGTATATATGTGTGTTTTCGAAGAATATTTCAAAAAATTAGGAATTTTCAAACGTTCGATAAATTTGTCAATTTGTTGTTGAGTTTTTCCTCACGTTTTTGTTGAGTCACATGTTTTTAAAGAATTTTCCTTGTGGAGTTAATGCCAACTCCAAGTTTTCCAACTATGTTTTGGCTAGATAACTTTCTTTTAGTAGCAATCATGATGCAAGTCATGGAGGAGTTGTCACTTTTCTCTCTCCTAAGTGGCAAATACATTTGGTTGATCATGGATGTGACCCCACCAATCAGGTGATTTGGACCCTCTTCAATATTGAAAATCATTCTTTTGGTGTTATTAATGTTTATGCTTCGAATGATGTTGTTGATAGATTATTTTTGTGGCACTAGATAGTCGAGTCAATGCCTACTGCCACTTTGGTTTTGTGCGGATACTTTAATTTAGTTCAAATGGCTTATGATATAGAGAGTTGGACAGCTAGCGAGAGGGAAGCCTAGTATTTCATGCAAAATAAATTGGGCCTTTTTGTCCCAATATGGGACGTCGCCATTCTAAGATGGATCTAACAAAGTGTACAATGGCTTGATTGTGCCATGATTTCTACTCAATCCTCTTTCTCTTTTGCCATCTATTTTCCTCTTTTAGCGGAGCCTTTGTCAAATTTTAATCTTTCCAATCATTGTCCCATCCAATTTTGAATTGAGTGGAAAATTATTCATCCCAAGACTAGCAAGACTCATTTTTTTCTCAACATCTCTTTGTTAACTCATCAACCCACATTGACCCACATATGTTGTGCGTGGAAGCTTGAGCCTAGGCTTTCTCAGCAAAGAAGTTAGACTGATTGGTGGGATGGGGCTATCAAACACACCTCTTCCTTCAAATCTATGGTCACCAATAAGAGCTCGATTTTGCCACAATGCATACAAGGCCACCACCTTGGAGCTCCACTAAGCAATCATTGTGGTCGAAGCCAACCACTTTATTCCTACTTTGTAGTTGTTGGTAGCTAAGCTCTACCATCAAAAGCATATTGGTAGTTATCATTTAGGTAGAGGTGCCCGAATTTAAGTTGGATTACACTGAATTAAGGTGGGTGGCAAAGCCTCTATAGAGTTTTTTTAAGCTCTTCATACTCACCATACCTCTAAAGGTATCAAACATATTAGGGATGGCCACCAATTGCTCAAAGAGCTCCATGATATTCTTCAAGGCTATCTTTGGCATTATAAACAATGTTCAAAGCTCAAGAGAATTCTCTTGAACAAGAGTAAGCTTTACAAGAGTGCCTCAAGGTTGTTCCTTGTCACCTATCTTCTTCTCAGTGAGCATTTTGTGATCAAATGCTCTCCGTTGCTGATCTTCATGAAGCTACATTTACTATAGCCAATGACAAATCCCCCAACATGATGGTTTTCCATGTGAGTTTTACAAGAGACCCTGGGTTCATGATGGCAAGGATCTTCATAGAGTCTGTCTTGAAGCCTTCCATTCTAACCCTTTTATAGTATTATATATAAAGGAAATATTAAATTCATACTTGATGACCACATGACAAACTGAGAGGAGGGGTGAATCAATAAACTACAATCTTTAACTTTTTCAACTTAACAATCACAATACTATCAATTGCACAATATCATTCACTTAGGATCCAACAATTATGCACAATAAGAAGAACATACAATTTAAATGTGAACCCTTACAATAGAAAACCACGACAAAATAGATTTGCTTACATAAAATTTTCTTACAAACTTCATAGGCACCAACACACAAGAGACACCAATCCCCTCAATTTGTAAGCACCAACCCACAAGAGACACCAATCCCCTTAATTCATAGGCACCAACCCCCACAACTAAGGACCAACTTAGCAACAAAGACCAATCTCTCCTTTAGGAAGCGCCAACTTTCAACAAAACAAGATTCCACCCTATGTTGCTTCTTCAACAAATGATGGATTTTACAATCTTCTTCATTTATTCATTTCATGATTGCCTTCTCCGTGATTGAGATATATATCATTGACTTCTAGTCCATTTATTTAATCCAAGATGTTTACTTCATTTATTCATTCCATGATGATATCACTATCACTTTAATTATAAATATCCTTCATATATCTCTCATATTCACTCACCTTCACAAATCTGCTCATACATATATTTTCCTTCAGAATTGTGCTCACACTTGCATTCTCCTTCACAATTCTGCATATACTCCCTTGAACAAATATGCTTATAACCTATTCATGTATCTGCTATTATACTCAGAAACTTGCTCTTAAATGGACTGATTTATTATCTTCTCTGCATTTGCATTGCTTTCAAAATCTGTTCAACAACATCAATGCATCTTGGATCATAAATCTCTCTTAGATATGCTCACAAATCTCTGTTCACTCTGCTCATAAATCTCTATCAACTTTGCTCAAATCTCCTTTTAACGCTACTCATAAATCTCTGAAAACTTTGCTCATAAATCTCCTTTTAACTCTGCTCACAAATATCTGTTAACTTGGCTCGTAGATCTCCTTTTAACTCTGCTCATAAATCTTCAACAATCTGCAATAGCCTTCATATTCTCCACGCTTATATCTTCTTTACCAGATTTGCTTCTGCAACTTATCTATTTTGCTTGTGAATGATTTTCGAAGTATTACTTACTTTATCAAACTCTCATTCTATTATTTCTATATATCTTCTCTCATGCCTTTTCACCCAATGGGGGTGACTTATCACAAGGGGTCAGCCACTTTTACACTTTAATTAAACACACACTCTAGCACTGTCATATAGTCTTTCCTTTAAATGCAACCATGTGAGGTCAACCATATAAATATAATTCCAACTTTTAAAGGGTCGGCTTTATAAACTAATTCCACCGTTGCCTTTGTTAATATAAATCTCTTCTATTAAACTTCCTCTCTATCCTCAAATTGCTGCTCTCTATATGATACTTATCACTGCTTTTCATAACAAACTCGTTTCTTTACAATGATCTTGTGTGACCTTTTATATATACTAGTTCTCAACTATTTAAGGAAGTCGGCCAGCAACCATAAATATTCATCTTTCATGGTCGGCTATTCAGCTTGTCTTGCATGTATGTTAAGGTAAAGTCTTCTATGACAGCAGCAATATGAAACTATCCTTTGACATCGATGACAGGATCTAACAATCTCCCTTGACAAATGCTTGCCATCAATCGCTTTGACATTAATGATAACAAACTTTGCCAACATTTTTTGCAATCAATGACAAATAATCCAACAATACCTAAGAATGGTGACCCTGAACCCTGAGGATATCTACAATTGGAGGTTAATTACTTTGCCTAATGTTTATTATAAGATCATGGTCAAGGCTCTTGCACTAAAGTTGTGCCATCTTCCTCAGATTGTGCATCCAATACAACAAGCTTTAAATCCATATATATTCTAGATAATTTCATTGGGGTCTAGGAAGGTAAGGAATGGGCTCGGTGATCTAATCAACAAGCTATTTTCATCAAAATTTACTTTGCTTAAGTTTATGACCACATTGAGAGGGCCTTTTATCCTTACCATGTATAATGTCCCCTTTTGGGATTTAGCTGAATTTAGTCCTAAAACAGTGATTCCAACTTAAGATGAGAATCACATTACCTTTACCAATATAACTTTATAATAAAATTACCAATTGTAATGCCCTTTATAGGATATTCCTAGTTTAGGACCTACAAACAATATTAATTACTAGAAACTGACATTAAAAACATTAAGAATCAAGAACCCATGATAGCATCTAAATTCATATAAGCATCATTCATATCTAAATTAAAACACCCTAATATCATTAATATTTGGTACAGGGCATATTACTTATAGTCAAACATATTAGGAATACATTGGAAATGCTTGCAAACAGCAATCTAAAGGATGGTCATCCTTGTATTGCGAGAGCGTGGAACAATTTTTGGTCCATTCCATCCCTCAATCCACCTTGGAGGCTGGTAGTCCTTCTTGATCAAGCCCAAGAGCACGGAAAGGATTTCTCATCCATTCAACCTCCAGGCCCACAAGCATGGCAGGATTTCTGGTCCATCCATCTCAGGGTGGCTTACTTGATAAGATGCATGAAGGCCATCCTTCTCTACCAAGCCCAAGAGCACACAATGGATTTCTAGTCTATCCAGCCTCCTGGCCCACGAGCATGGCAGGATTCTTGGTCCATCCATCTCAGATTGGTGTACTTGATATGAAGAATTTTGGGTCCTCCATCTCTTGTCAACTTGAAAAGCTGGCCATCCTTCCTATTTGCAAAACACTTCACAAATCCAAGACATGATTTCTCAAGGAATTTGTTAGACTATCTCCGATTATATGCATCTTTATAAAAAATAAATGTATTCTCAAATGTTTTATACAATTATATTTCTAAATATTATTATTTGCTGCAATCAGATTCTATTCCAAATTGATGACTTAAATTCCTTGATAGATTGTGATGTCCCCTTCCTAACTTGCCTTAGAATTTGCCCAAAAATCACAATTGCAACAAATTAGGGTTAGGTGTACATCTTACCAAATAAATCTTTCCACAATAACACGATCCTGGATTTGGATCCTGCAATCATAACATGATAAACATATGTAAAATAACACACACACATATATATATAGTTAATCGGTGGGGATAATCAAGCCACATTATATTCATACAGTATAAATACATCGGGGGAAGAGACATGATGGGTCCGCCTGAAGCCATTTCTAGACCAAGCCTAAAAAGTGGATGTCTACCACAACCCTCTGCTTGGCAGCTTGTACCTGCTTTCCTCAACCATGTCCCGTCTCCCTATAGACAATCGCCATCTTGTAGAGTCGAGAGGAGGTTGTAAGGAGTTACTTGACTCTATAAGTGTCATCTTTGTCCTAGGCCACAATGGTCCTTCTAGGTCAGCCTACTTACAAGCCCGCTGGCACCCTTCGCTTACACCCCAGGCCCTCTCTCTCGCAAGGTGGATTTCAAACAATATGTGTATCTGTTTTCTACTGCCATCTTGTGGAATTGGGCGGAGGTTGTATGGGCTTAAACTCTATAAGAGCGCTCTTTGTCCTAGGCTACAATGGTCCTTCTAGGACAACCAACTTACGAGCCCGCTCGCCACCCTTCTCGTACACCTCAGGCCCTCTTCCTCGCATGGTGGGTTTCAAACAGTATGCTTATTTATTTCTATCATAGAAGCATATACTTAACATTATTCTCATACACAAAATGCATATATGTATTATATATAGAATTGGCAAATAGGATTATTTTACCAAGATGTTGTATTGCATTTCCTCAACTATTGTTCATTGGTGGACTGTATTCTCTTGACCGATCTGAGATTATCTGCCGGCACTAATTGCTTGTTGGGAATTAGTGTTCACATAGGTGTTAGAAATTAGAGTTTATTTAAATAAGTGTCATAACATTAAGTTGTTGAGAAACAAATTGATATTATTATGTCACATGGTTTGTTAAATAGGTTATTAGAATACTTGTTCATATTGAGTTGTTCCCTATAAAATTGGATATGGAAATCCTATAAATATGTATTGTATTTGGTTGAAAAATATGAAGAAGCACGTATATCTTGTTTTTTAGTTATTGCAGCATCTATCATTCTCTATCTAAATTTCTAATATGGTATCAGAGCGACAAATTGTCTGAGCCTCTTATTGAGTGATGATGAGATAACAATATTTTTTGTTCACAACAGTTACATATGACAAAGATTATCAAGCAAGATATTTCATCGAGCTTCTATTGTGTGCCAAGAGAATGCAAAAGGAATTGCCAAACAAGTCGATACATATTCATGGCGTGAGGCAGAGAATCTGTGGCATCTAAAGCAATAGAACTGGAGATTGTAAGCATTTGTTGGAACTCGACTTTACTTCTTTGTCGCATGAGAGCAACTGGAAGGTAGGGATTGAACATGGATTCTCCAATTGCAGTTTGGAGCGCTTATACTCTGCAATTAGTGACATCTTCTATTTCATTTTGTGGGTGTTTTGTAGTGTGAGTTTTCTTCCATGGATGCATGGGATATTTGATGCTTATTATTCCCCTACGAGCCATTCATATCTCAGCACGGGATTATCACACTGGTCTTATTCAACAACATCTGAAGTTCCATGAAAGGCGCAAGACTCCAATAAAGTCATGGGCATCATATGGGTTGTGTTAACTACCTATCTTGATCACAGGTGTAAGGGGAGAAATTGGAAGGGCTCTCTGCTTAAGCAATAACCCTCCAATTTTCCATCTATCTCTTTCACAAATAATAATCAGTAGTACTGGGTGGTGTAGTTTATTATCTAATTTAATTTGAATGATGCGGTGCCATTTCTTATGGTTGCAATAGTATCTTAGAACTATGAGGAATATTTGAAGTTTCTTTTTTATGTAATTTTCTATGTGAGTGGCATCAAGAATTGATCATGACATTGCCGAGGCAACAAAACATCTTTCGTTAATCTTTCGTTGGTGCTTAAAATCTATGACTAACTTTGCAAGGCTTGGAAAATGTACGACAGTTAGAGGAAAAGAAGACAAACAAATCTATGTCAGAAACTGCATCAGAAATTGTCTGCTCTAACATGGGGTTCCCTTGTGGAAGTGTAGAGCAGTAGCATAGCAATTGATAGCACTCAGTCATATTTTAATTGTGGTAAATTTTAATTTTATTGTTTTATATTTTTTATTTGAATTATATTTTTATTCTTTTATATTTTAAATTTTCTATTATTGTTTATTAATATTATTAAATCTTATTTCAAAAGGGTGACATTACATGGATTGCAATTGAATGATTAATATTTGTATGATCAATTGATTGAATGAATGAGTTCTTTTGAATGGATAATTTGAGGTAACGGTGAGTGATGATTAAGTGATTGTTGATTAGATGATTGATTAGTGTTGATGCAATCAATGCTAGTTTGATATATTAGTGAAAGATGATTGTTTTCTTGATTTGATAATTGATGATTGCTTGATTGATTCATGAGGGATAATTGATAAGCGATTGTTGAATGCTTGGAACGATATCTCCTGTATACTTTATTGGTGAAAGAATTATCAGTTTTCATGAGATTTAAGTCTCAACTTTTCATTGCTGCCTTTGAGAATAGCTAAATTATTTTCCAAATTAAACTCCCTTGGATGTCCTCCTCAAATGAAACCTTCTCCCCATTGTATCTTCCAGTGTGAGATAGAAGTAACACCTATTCGTCATAAAGAGTACAGCCCTTCATAATTTCTGCTCTTTGAAAGAGTCACAGCTTTTCACAGTTACCACCCTTTGAAAGAGTACAACCCTTCATCATTTCTTGCCTTTATAAGAGCCACAACCTTTCACAATCACCACCCTTTGAAAGAGTACAACATTTCATATTTCTGCCTTTTGAAAGAGTCACAACCTTTCACAATTACCACCCTTTGAAAGAGTACAACACTTCATCATTTCTACCTTTGAAAGAGTCACAACCTTTCACAATTACCACCCTTTAAAAGAGTACAACCCTTCATCATTTCTGCCCTTCTTCTTCCCATTCCTTCTTCCATTAATCCTTCCTTGATTCACATGCTCTGTTCTTTCTTCCTTCCTTCCTTCCTCCATATCCCCTTTGAAATGAATTCTTCTCCCTTTATATCTCATGTTTGAGAGAGTCACAACTTTCGATTCCATCCCCTTTCAAATGAACTCTTCTCCTTTATATCTCATGTTTGAGAGAGTCGCAACTTTCAATTCCATGCCTTCTGTATGCTGCCAGAAGGTTGAGACATTTTGCTCATTTTAACTGTCTCGGATTACATCTTTATATGAAAATCGTGAAGTTCCAACTGATGAGGAACAACTCATCGATTCGAGAAGTCATATTCTGAAGGAGAACAACAAAAGGTTGATGCAGTCTCGGACAGAGAATTGGTGAGATAATAAGTTGCCAGGACAAGAGGAACTTTTGGTCCGTTCAAAAGGAAAAGGGCAAGAAGAAGAATCGTAGGCCCAATAAATAACTGCGGCAGATATGTTTAATTTCTTATCAGAATTAGTTTGTTTTGGGTAGAATTCACAACAGAAATACAAAATTCAAGCTTCCCCAATCCATTAATGTTTAAAAAGAAACTTTCTAGAAAGATCCCACAATATATTTTTAAAAATTAAGGTTTAAACTTTGATGGCACTCATTCGAAACATCAATC
Organism: Thuja plicata; assembly: GCA_018584345.1. Classification (NCBI taxonomy): domain Eukaryota; kingdom Viridiplantae; phylum Streptophyta; class Pinopsida; order Cupressales; family Cupressaceae; genus Thuja; species Thuja plicata. Next base: position 815,422 of record MU227705.1, on the reverse strand, counting down.
CCTTAAATGTGTGTGTATTTTTTACATCTGTCGTTTAATATGGATAAACTTTCAAAGTGAACGAAAAACACCTTTCCAATTTTCAAAATTAAAAAAGGAAAAGAAAAGCCACATTAAAAAACCTTACCTCCTTAGCCCTGTCATGGCTGGAAAGAAACAATTCTGGTGCTCCCACGGAATTTGAAACGTGTTGTACGGCAAAACTAGTTTGAATTGGCAGGGCTTGTTCCCACGAACAAATGCCGTAAATGTGAAAAACTGTGAAGACTACAATGACGACGATTGCTGCCGCCAAAGATACACTAAATTCACCCTTTGAAGGCACCAGAATTTCCGCGGCCGTCTGCACTCCCTCCATTTGATTTATTGATTTTCTTGTTTAATCTGCATAATTTCCATTGTTGAAAAGAAGGTTTGACTGTTGGTTTGTAGAGTATGGCGAAGTTAAAGTACACACTTTGTTCTATCCTGGGATTGCGTGAGCGTGTTCTTTGTAGAGTCGTCGCGATTCGAACCTTGGTTGGCCCTCGCACAGTCGACAAGGTTTTGTGTTTGCCTGGTAGAAATTGCACTCGGGTTACTCACAAAGTTTAAGTTAAATATTTTTTTATTTTAGTTGTTCCTGCGCTCGTGGCCAGCGGGTATTTCTTGCTCCGTAATAAACTAGCAATCACACCTTGGCCCTGTTTGGTAGCTGGAATATGTCTTTATTTGGCATTATGTTTGTGTCCATCCAAAAAAATTAGAACTGGAATTTTGAAATTTCAATTTTGCTTCAAAATGGGCATATGCATCTAACACCCAAATAGGTGGAATTGGAATTTTTTATAAAATCAAATTTAATATGTTGTTCGGTTCGTGACATGTCACCATTGAAAATTTATAAAGGTAGAATATTATTTAATAGTGGTGGTTTAAGTTTTACGAAGGCAAATATAATTATGGCTCCATCGCATATATACTCCACAAGTAAATAAATTTCTAGCATTTCTATTTGGGAACAAACTCGTTAATTCTATCACCTATTCTTAGTGTGATGGCATAAGATTCATGTCTGATGTGGTCTTGGCAACAACGGCTTAAAAAATTCATTAATGCTTGGTGTTAATTTTATTTAGCATATTTACTCAACTATTTCTTCCCCTATCAATGATATTCTAGTATATTATTTGACGTGTATGGTGTGTTTTTTTAAAGGTTGTTGTTGAAGGTTTTGTTTTTAAAAAGTAGGAAGAGTGTTGCGTAAATGAACTTGTCGGGCATTTTTAAAGTGACGTGCACATTGATTAAGGTTGTGTGTTGAAGTTTTTAAGCTAGGATGGTGTTTTCTTGTTAAAAAAGATGAGCATATGGAGAAATGGTTTGCTACTGAAGAGAGAAGAGAATGAGAGAGTTAAGATAGATATCCAGTCATGTATCTTCAGGAGGGGTTGTTCTTTTTGAGTGGGCAGTTTTTGTTTTCAAATAGTTCGGTGTATCAATTACTTTGATAGCATACAACTACTAGGTGGATGTGTATGAAAGGTGTGATGTACATGGTTGTGATAGTGTGTACCTTTTTGTAATGTTGTGTTTGAAATAAGGAAGAAAATTTATCAAACATATCAGAAAATGCATCTTCTCGGTCATCTTCCGGGTGAACCAAACGGGCCCAGCCCATATTCCATAAATCTTTATCAGGATAAGTATCTTCCAGAATTTTAGCATCTTCTTGAATTGGCATTATCTAGCATTTGGCATTCCAGCAACCAAACGGGCCCTAGTGTGCAATGGGTGCGATGAAGAAGTGTTGGAGGTCAATTAAGGAAGATTTTGTTATATTTTTTGTATACATGTGTAGTATATGTGGTCTATCTATCTATCTATCTATCTATCTATCTATCTATCTATATATATTCTCTCTCTCTCTCTATCCCTCGCTATTTCTCTATATCCCCATCTCTCTCTCATTTGCTCATCTCCCTACATCTCTCCTCATGTATATCTTCATCTCTATTTTTTTCTCTCTCTCTCTCTATGTCCCTCTCCTCTATATCTCTTTCTACTTAATTTCTCTTTCTCTTTTCCAACTCTAACTACATGTCTCATTAATATAAAATATACTCTCAAAATAGCTTATTAGTTTTATTTCTCTTAATAATTAAAAATGATTTTAAAATGACATTTCTAAAATTCCCTAAAATTGTGTGTTGGACTTATAGAGAGTCACAAGAGGTGGGACTCCCTCACCAGGTTTTCAGGGACTTTAGTCTTCAACCTGTTATCTAGTTTTAAGTGTAAAACAAGAAAATAGAATTACTATAAATATTCATCCAGTACAAAAGTTCCTTCCTGTGCGCTAAAATGCACAACAAAATACAGTGAACGGGAAAATTAAATGGCAAAAAGAATGATGAAAATGAAGGAACGATCATAACCAAATAGGTACTTCTACATATCTCTACTTTTGATGTACTCTCTCTCTCTCTCTCTCTCTCTCTCTCTCTCTCTCTCTCTCTCTCTCTCTCTCTCNCTTATATATATATATATATATATATATATATATATATATATATCACACACTTGCACACTCTCTAACTCCCTTCCTATCTCTATATTATTTGTAAAGCCATACTACATTTATAAATTTGAACTGTGGAAAAATCATGTCTATTGTGTAATAAAGAATTTAAACTAGGCAAAAGGTTGCATCCAGTTTGTTAGGTAGAGGATACCCTTACAAACAAGGCCTGGTACAAATCCCTAATAGTTTCGACCAAAGTGAAACCCTTCTATGGCAAGGTTAAATTCAATTGTTGTACAATCGGATTAACAAATTTTCATTGTAAATTATAATCGACAAATTCAAAAAACGGCATTCCATGACTTGAATGAATTTGAAGATACAAGCAAAATTCCTAAGAGATCATAACTGAAGTATATAAAAGTTAGATAGAGCATACATCTACATATCATTTGATTTCTCACTTCTTTAGTATGGACCATCTTGGTAGCTACAGACATACACTGAAGGAATAACCGTCACAACATTGTTGCGTGAGACCATTAATTTTAATCATTTTTTCCATAATACTCATCAAAAAGTTTCCCTGCATAAAATGTTGTAAAACAAGGTGAAGAAATCTTGCAATAAGAACGTACTTAAACTAATTATTTATAAAAATTTGAAACCAAAGATTAACCCTCAATAATGTGATTGCAAACTTAAAATAAGAAATAGAAAACCATTGCACATAAAACACCAAAATTGCGTGGAGAAACCCTTTCGGGAAAAAGCTCCACACATAAAGAGAGGCAAGTATATTACTAATCCAATGAAGAATACAACAACAATACACTTCTTTGTAGACCTACGTAGAAAATTTGGCAGAACTCTATTGCCCTGGAAACTAAACAAGACTAAATAAATAACACTAGCTCAAGGCGCCAATTTATAGGAATTTGTGAGGATGAATACCATTTTAGTATCATAAAACAACAGGAAACAAAGCCACCTAGAAAAACCTCACACCCACCCCAAAAATAGCCTCTTACAGATGTTCTTACAACAGTCATAAGGCATCTCTCATACATGCCCACCTGTGTAAAGAATTTGTCATAAACCGTCATAAGTGCTGTCATAAAACTTATGACAGTTGTCGTAAATGTCATAGATATTCTTACAACTTCTTACAAGCATTCAAATACCTCAAAATAGATGATTCCAAGAGGGGACGCCTAGCTATTTTATCTTTTTCCCAAATTACAAATGGTAAAAGTAACTTTGCCTTTTCATGGTCTCTTTCACCACCGTTGGTTAAACGATTCAACCTTGTATGGGTAAATTACACAAGATATTAGGAAAAATAGTAAATTAAGGATTTACAAGGTTGACGACACTTAAATCCTAACAAAAAATTAAAATTTTAAAATATAACAAGTAACAAGTAACCATCTTCAACTTTGGCCTTCAATTTTCTCTCAACACAAAGAATAATGTTGTTAGTCTGTGAACCCTGACACATGCATGACCCTTGTGGATGACCTCTAGGGCATATTCCACCTGAAATAGATGGTCATCAGGTGAAAATACTATGATTTCCCTATTGTATCTCTCCATTCTTTGGATCTACCAAAACCCTACACAATCTCTCAATATGATTTGCACACCAACCCTATTCCGCAAGAAAAGGCAAGTTCTTCATACTATGCATAGAAGTTGAGTGTTAAATCATCTGAAATTTGCCATTAATATCACTTTTTTTGGGCCACAACCTAGGAATTCCATTACAAAATAATTCTTCTAGGCATTTTTTTACTATTCACGTACCTGGACCATGCTTCTATTTTTTTGCATATCCTACACTCATTACATTTCGTGAAGTGACATCTATTTGAGGCATTTTGTCAAACAATTCATGCACTGTTCCTACGCTTCCACAATTTTACACATAGCATTTTCATTTATAAAATCTGACAAGAAAGCCCATTTTATTAGAACAAGTGAAAAAATATAATTTTTTGATGATATAAGAATAATAGAATATAATTTGAAACGTTGATGAAAAATTAATTACATAATTAAATTTAGCAAACAATCAGTTCATTTATCTTGAACTATGAAAACTTCATACATTGGATAGATGTGTGTACCAATGAGTTCACATATCAGTTAAAAGGATTAAATTGTCATCTAATGTGTTGTTCAAGGGTTTGTGAAGTTGAATAATGGTAGCTTCTTCTTGGGAACTAAAATCTCCTCATTTAATATTTGATCTCAAATAATTAATCCACCTCAAATGACAGTTGTTACCACATCTCAAGAGTATTCGTGCCATAGAATAGAGACAATAAGTTTCTACAGAAGAAAACAAAGAGAGAAAAATAAGTTAGAATAAATATTGTTCATTAGATGGATAATTTGGAGTCATTTGTGTAAATGACAACTTATAAAAATGCAGTGAAGTGGGTGATGCACGTGGCAAGAAAAAAAATGTTAGTGTGGAGAAATACATGGGTGTTAATTGTAGGAAGACATTGATTCTTATTTGAACAACATAAAGAGAACAAAATTTGAGTAGACATATGTGTTGTATTAAAAATCTAGTTATTTACAGAGCAAACTTGGAATGTTGGTAACTAAATTGGATACATTTGTGTAATATGAGAGAGAGAGAGAGAGAGAGAGAGAGAGAGAGAGAGAGAGAGAGAGAGAGAGAGAGAGAGAGAGAGCGNAGAGAGAGAGAGAGAGAGAGAGAGAGAGAGAGAGAGAGAGAGCATGTAACACAAGATTTAACGAGGAAACCCAACTAAGGAAAAACCTCCATGTGAATTGTCACCCACAAAAAGAAATACTCTTCTGAAGTATGCTCGGTTAAGAGCCAATCCTGTTAAAGATTACAATGCACATTTGTTAGATGTGACCATGTTAGGGGATTTACCTTAGACCTGTTACGATATTCACCTTGTTAGGAGTGGCCTAGTTAGATGTCTTAAACATTTATCCTAGAATGTTACCTTGCTCAAGGATTTACAAAGGGACTTGTTAGATCCACTCGGTTAAGACATTTTTCTGATACAAATGTTAGTAAGAAATAGTGTACTAATGTGATATGTGACTCTGTAACTATACTTTTATTTATTAGCTCCTTTGTTCACTCTCTGAAACTTATTGGCATCAATAACTTATCAACTCGTCAGTCTCTCCTCTAGACTAGTTATCCAATTCTTTCACTACTCTGCTTGGTAGCTCTTCAACTTATCACTTCGCCAGTGGCTCTGCATAAACATACAAACTCATCAATATATAGGCCTTTGGTTTGCTTCTTAATCGTATTGATTAGGTTTTCCCTCAACTGCGCTCAGTCGTTCGATCATCTCAAATGAACTTATTCAATGTATTTGCAACTCGGTTAAGCAGTTAACTGTGCCTCATGACTTGTACTTTTTTCTTGGAACTCGCAACTTTCTTTTGCCACTTAATCTACATCACTAATTTGATCTTGACTTTTCATGACCATAGATCTTACAACAGACTTCTTATTCATGCTTAGCAACTTCTTTATCTGTGTGCCTTTGCATTAAATTCATTATGCTCCTTGTATTCAATCTTTGTTCATGCTATGTTCAGTTCTCAGTGACTTCGGCGAATATCTTCACTCGGTATCTGACTTTGCTCGGTTACCAATATTTCTCGGTAACTAACTTTTCTCACTTGTCAACTTCGCTTGGAGACTATCTTTGCTTTGCTCTATCGATAAACACTTCACTTATCAGTAACTAGGTTGTTCCCTTTACCGACTTGACCTTTCTACTTTACCGACTTAACAACATCAAATGTTAAGTAAGAAATGATTATATTAGTAGTTCATTATCATGTTTGATCTTTATTATCTGCCCAATTAAGTTCCTCTCTAATTGATATGACATATGAATATAAACCCAAAATCAATTTCTTGACATCAATGACAAACTAACAACTGATCTAATCATTCTACTTGATTGTATTCTTTTGAAACTTGTTCTTCATCACCATTACCATCAGTTTCTTAACAATCTCCCTCTTTGGCATTAATGGAAACACTATCAATTGATGATGGTATACTCTGATCTCTCTGTACTATCACTACTCCCTCTTAGCTTGTTCTTCCTCTTTTCCTTTTGTTACATTCTCCCTCTTACCTGTAATCTCCTTTGCTTGTATTCATCACTGTCTTCTTCATTGTACTTACTTCTCCCTATTTCTCCCTTGCGGAGTCATCAATTACATACTTTCTCCCTCTTTGACAACAAATGTCAAAGATACATACTCCTGAAATCTTGTTCATGTAGTGAATCATGCCTTGCATGTATTGATTTCTCTTTGTATACATAATTCCTTTCACAACTTCGGGCATCACCTAAAGTGTGATCACTCGGCATCAATTCAAAATTCATATATTCTAATGTGTTCTAGAATTTATGTAGCGTACCTTTTTCATTTAATGAATGTTGGATAGGGGTAGAACCCGTAATTTACCTCTGAGATACTCAAAAGCATCCTTCGATAGTGGCTTGGTGAATATGTTAACAAGTTGTTCTTTTGAATTCACGTACTCCAACATTATAAGCTTGTCTTGTACTTGCTCTCTCAAATAGTGATAATTGATAGATATGTGCTTGGTATTTGAGTGCATTACTAGATTCTTTGATATGTTTATAGCTCTTGTATTGTCACAATAAATAGTGACAGGATCACTGATCTCTTCTTGCATACCTAGATAGTAGTTGTTTGCTCCACATAATGTTTGCACAATTCATAGCTGCAGCAACATACTCAACCTCGGCAATAGACTGTGATATACAACTTTGTTTTTTGCTTAGGCATGTAACTAGTCTTTCTTCTAAAAAGAATGCTCCTCCACTTGTACTCTTTCTAGCATCAATGCTTCTAGCCTAATCAACATTAGTATAGAGTTTCAACTCAAAGTATCCTCCTTTATTGTATAGCATGTCAAAATCTTCAGTGCCTTTCATATATCTAAAACTTCTCTTAACTGCACACATATGTGTTTCCTTCGGATTGAAAGAAAACCTTGCAACAATTCCTACTGCATGAGCAATATCAGGTCTTCTCTATACTACATATTGCAAATTACCAATCATGTATCAGTAGAGTGTCTCTCTGACTTGTTGTGACTCATCCTCTTTGGGTAAATTATAGCTAGTGAGCATCAATGTTCCAGCTGGTTTTGATTCATCCATACAAAAAGTTTTTAGGATATCCTTAATATTTTTGCTTGCATAATATATATCCCATCCTTTGCCTATTGAATTTGAATTCCAAGAAAGAACTTAATCTCTCCAATCATAGACATTTCAAACTTCTTTCTCATCTCCTCAACAAAAGATCTACACAATGTGTCATTTCCTCCAGAGATAATGTCATCAACAAATATCTCAGCAATTAAAACCTTGTTATTACTGTCACATTTCAGATACACGTTATTGTTGTCACTAGTTCTTTAAAATCCTATTTTGATTAGATATGAATGGAATCTCTCATACCATGTTTGGGGTGTTTGTTTCAAGCCATAGAGTGCTTTGTTCAATCTCCATACCATGTCTCGGTTAGTATTCTCAACAAATCCTTCATCTTGTTTAATATATACTTCCTTTTCAAGAATATCGTTGGGAAATGCAGAATTAACATCCATTTGATAAACTTTGAATCCCTTATAAGCTGCATATGCTAGTAGAATCCTTACCCCTTCTTATATAGAAATAGGTGCAGAAGTTTCACCATAGTCAATTCCTTCCTCTTGTGCATACCCCTTGCAAACTAATCTTGCTTTATTTCTAGTCACATTATCATGCTCATTCAACTTATTTTTGAAAATCCACTTAGTACTGACTACATTATTATCTTTTGGTCTCAGTACCAAAGTCCATGTATTATTCTTTTGAATTTGATCTATCTCTTCCTTCATTGTTTTCATCCAATCTTCACTTTCTAAAGCATCTTTTACTTTTCTCTATTCAAATTTAGATATTAAACATGTGTTTTCTCTTACATTTCTTCTTGGTTGAACTCCAGCAGTCTTATCTCAAATGATTTTACTCAGTGAGTAGTGTCTCTTTACATATTGCAATATGGAAAATATGGATAGGTTTTAGAACAATGTTGGTTTGCTCATAAAAGTGTCCCTATGCCATATTTATCCACATTACGTTTAATTGTAATTGATAAGGGGTGTAAATCTAGAAATGTTTATAAAGGAAAATAGAATAAAATACATACCTCAGAAAAAGAATCTATTGAAAACCCTGTCAGACGGTCTTAAAAACTGTTGATTTTCGCAATCTTGAACCGAAACTGCGAGATCTACAAAACCTATAAATCATTTTCCAATCTGGCACAGTTCCAATTTTGACCCTCAAGTCAATGTCACCATTGACCCAGAATTTCTGATTCTGACCTAGGGCAGAATTAACCTCTAAAATCTCTGACCAAAAAATCTATTTCCGGATCTCAATAGTTTGCCAAAAAAGGTATCCAAGTCTGCACTCCAATTCGTTGTTGTGAACCTATACCTACAAAAAAATGGATTTGTTTGTTGGGGGAGGGGTTTGCCTTGGTCAAACCCCAGTTTTGGAATTAACCTCAAAGTATAATTGAAATTGCATAAATAAAACAAAGTAAATGAACAAATTCACCTTGCTTGTAGAAGCTCTTGTAGTGGATTCGAATCCGTGGATCCACAAGTATGCATGCACCAAATGGATGTAGAATGTAGAATGTAGAATGTAGGGTGTCTCAAATCAATTTCTTTTAGATCTTCCACACCAATCTTGAATGGATCTGGGAATAGGAAGAGGCTTGGAGGAATGTGGATGGATAAATCCTCAACAAGAGGCTTCATGGAGCTTGAATCCTTCAATGGCCACCAATAGATCTTCTTAATGAATTGAGTGCTTGAGAAGTGCTTGAATGCTTGAGAATGGATGAATGCTTCAATAGATACTTGTCTTGCTTCAAATATTGCTTCTTCACCTTTTGATTTCACTCTTCAAGTCTTGAGCTCTTGTGATTATGCTTGATGATGGTTAGAGAAAATGAGAGGAGAATGCTTCCTTATATACCAATCTAGGGCACAATCTTCTAGAGAGGCCTACATAGGAGAATTAATTTCTCATTAGACCTATATCCCTAGAAGTGGACCTATATTAAATATAATTTAAGGGTCATCATTTCGGAACCCAAAACAGCCGACCCGGAAGCGGGAATTAACTTTTTTCGAAGCCTGACATCTGAAAACCCTGGAATCTTGAAATTTGGAGCTTTGGGCCAGAAAAAGGTCGATTTTGACCTAGGTCAAGGTCAAGGTCAACCTTGACCTAGGTCAAGGTCAAGGCCAACCTTGACCTAGGTCAAGGTTGAGGTTGACCTTGACCTAGAAAGGTTGATTTTGACCCTGAGGTCAAAAATCTTAGTTTTGCAGTTTAGGATGCTAGAAATAGGTCGGAGAAAAGCGGGAAATGGGGTAGAACAGGGGAGAAATTCAAATCCAAGTCAGAGTCCCATTCAAGGCACTTGACATGACCCCAAACCACTTACTCAAAAGGCTAAACCAGTCCACAATGGAAGTGCTTCCATCTTCTGACTATACATTTAGCCCCCACTTTAGCAAGAGTATGGACTCGATGCAAACTCTTGGTAAAGGAGATCATGAAGAAAAGATAATCTTATCAAAATCAAAAGGGAAAAAGGAATCCTCAAGCCCCCAGTGACTTAAGTCTTTGTCAACCCTAAGATCACGATAAGAGAGACATTACTATCTAAATAGAAAAAGAGAGAGGAGTGGTTAGCTCGCCCAGTAAGATGTGTGTATCTCACTGTGAACCACAAAAAGGATAGGATGGCCCATCAAGCAAGAACTTGATAGTTTCCCCATAAAGTTGTGTGCCTTCTGGCATCTTTGTGCATGTATGTAGTGCATCTTCTGATGGCTTTTATGAAGTACCCATTGATCCATATCCTTATATCACCATGGAATAGATTTGTAAAATGTGTATCTCTTGAGGATTTAGCAACTTATGTGTGTTACCTTTTGAGGATTTAGCATATTGAATTGTAATTGAATGTGTATCTCTTGAGGATTTAGCAACTTATGTGTGTTACCTTCAGAGGATTTAGTATGTTGTAAGATAAAAGGTTAGAAAAATGCATAATATAGAACAAGGGAGGTCGTATATATGCTCCCCTACTACAACATTTGGGGTCAAATTTTGATGCCAATTTGCGACGGCGCTACCATTTGTGTGTGATTTTTTTTTTCAAGTGCCCCTGACATTGTCGCAATAGCGACGATACCATCGCAATTGCGACACCCTCTTGATTATAAAAAAAAAAGACTTATTTGTGATCAATTTGTGCATGCGAGCGGAAGGAAACTATACCATTCTGCACACGAAGAGGGCTCTTATTGTATTGAATCCAGCTAGCAGTCATAACTGAAGAATCCAACAGCTCATTCATCACACCTCCAGGCCAGTTTGCAATTCATTCAGCTGGTTTCCTTCATGTTTAGGGTATAGCCACCATGTACTCATCAACAAGCTGCCACCGCGTACTCACCATTTGAGGTATGTCTTGTATTTTAGCCTTTGGTTAAGAGCATATTACAGATATTAGTCAATATGATGAATATACACCATAGTGAGAACATATGTCGTAATTTGCAGAAACCCTAGCATAAAGAATGTGATGCTTTGTCACGGGCAGTATGCCACTGTTGTCTCACTGAAGCTTTGACCCTATCTATTGAAGGTCAAATGCCAATGAATTTTGCAATGGTTGGTGTCTTTTTAAATGCCTCATTGAGGGATTG
>MU227705.1:774146-785314 GCA_018584345.1 Thuja plicata | reverse complement strand
GCAATCTTTAGCATATGTATCAGGTGACTCATGTGACTTATGTAAATCTTTAGAGAGAAATGCCATTGATACCCTTTGGATAAAGAGGATTGATACCACTTCTACCATCCTTTAAAAGACTGGTTTTCAAGTTAAACCTGAACTATGATGTCTCTGTGAGTTACGTAGGCAAGGCCATCTATGATGAGCCCCCGAGGCATTAGGTCTGGCCCTTAGGTCTTGTACTTTTGAGTTATTCCTTAATCTTGTCACCCCTTACCAATATTTTACATATTTTGCGTCTCTTTACAAAACTAGTTTTAAATACCTTATGATTGATTTAGCTAAGTTATTGATGTATCTTATCTTACAATCTTGTTATGGAATTTAATGAACATGTACATATCATAAGAAAATTTTTAATGAACATGTACATATCATAAGTAAGTACATATCCTACTTGTACTTATCAAACAGTCACAGTCTTCTAGTTTTTGGATGAACTAATTTGGTAATAACAATTGTTTTATATTTATTTGACCAACTGCTAATGAAATTATCCCAAATAAAGCACATGAAATCATGGTTCCAAAATAAGTAAAACCACAATTATTGAAAATAGCGACAGTAGGACACTAAACTCTTAAAAACTCTAAAGTGACACTAAAAAATGCATGCAACGTCGAGCCGTTAGCAAAAGCCAACAACGTGACGTCGCATGTATAGAAAATTTGTCGCACGTCTGTCGTAATTGTGACACTAACTGCAACGCCCAGGTGTCGTAATAGTGACAGATAAAATGTAACGACAACATGATAGCCAGCTCGTATTGTGACACCTAGACGTCGCTTTTTGCAAACATGCGACGAATTTGCTATACATGCGACATCGGGCCGTCAGACAATTACCGACGACTCGACATCGCATGTATAGCAAATTTGTCACACGTCTCAAAAAGTGATAGATTACATGTGACATGTTGGTGTTGTAATAGCATCAGATAAGATGTGACACCTACGTGTCGTAATAGCGATAGCTAAGATGCGACGCCTACATGTCGTAATAGCGACAAATAAAATATGTAATGACAACATAGTAACCATCATAGCCAGCTCGTATTGTGATGGTTAGTACCATCGCAATAACGATATACGGTGCAGCCATCGTTAATTCTCACACTAAAACTGCAACACTGGTCTATGTCGCTAGGCCGACGGGAGAGTGTTGGAAAAGCGACACATAGACGTCAAAAAGAGGCCTCAAATGTACTAGTGCCTCCTTAAGATGGAAAAATACCTACTATTTTGACATGTTAAGGAAAGAAAAGAACAAGGATAAAGCCTTCTTCAACATTAAGACAATATCCATAGACAACACCCAGTCCAAGTCAAGAAGGTCACATCTCCTATGAGGCCATGGAAGGAAAGAATGCAAAGATATATCATGCAAGAAGTGAAAAAGTAACCCTTCTTAGGGATAACACACTATTTAGTTTCCAAGGTGAGAGATTTATCCACCATGGAAACCCAATTTCAAACAATGAAATAGGTTATAATCAAGGACATAGATCCTCAATGCAAACCAAAATTTTCATGTATGGTTGGATATCACATAATATATAGATACTGCTTAACCAAGGGAAACGTGCATCCCGAAAAGACAGAAAAGAAGGAGATGGCATCCTTGCCCCCCAAGCATAGGGACAATGATGAAAGGGGACCGATTATATCGCTCACAACACTATGCAAGACAATGAGCCCCGAAAGATTAGGCTAAACATTGTTTACACAATGTAGAGTTCCATAATAGGAACATAAATGTTATTTAGAGAAAATAAGATTGAAATACAACTCATTGCCACGTGTTAAATAAATAACTTTACTATCAATGAGCTGCCTAATCTTACAATGTAAAGCTTGACATCCATTAGTAGAGTGATCATGAAATCTATGATATGAACAAAAAGGAAGAGTCTTCAAGTGTGGACTATGTTTCTTTTTGCGTTTAGGTCTAGTAATCATCTTAGCATGAAGAAGTTTAGGCAAAATAACTTCTTGGTCAAATTCCTTCATAGGTTCATCGTGTTTTGAAGTCTTATTTGAGATGTTGGTAGCATTGATGTGTTGTTGAGGATTAAATCACAATCCATAAGAATGTTCATGCCCCCCATTCTATAAGGGCATTTGAATTCCTTGTTTATGCTTACCACGTCCTTGACCATGGAGCCCTTGTTTAACTAGTAAATGATAACCAAGACCATAAAAAGAAGCCATATCAGAAGGAGTCAATGGAATTCCAGTAGTCAGTATGTCATCATTAGTAGGTTTGATAGATTCATAGTGGGTAGAAGCAGCGACAAATTTATTAAGAAGTGTATTAGAAGTAGAAGCAAAAGCTCATTGTTCAAACTCTCTTTGTGGCTTCATAAAATCAAGATTAGAAACCTTATACTTTCCAATAAAGGCAGGCTTAAAATCAAAGGTTCCCCAATCATCTCCAGGAAGGGCATTAGAGGAAGAAGGATTACTATTAGGAATAGGAGTATTTTGGGTTTGAATATTCAAACAAGGATTTGGCACATCATCCGCATGAAGTGTATACACCATGTTGTTGTGAATAAACTTAACTTTAAGGTGAAGGGTGGAAGGAACAATGTGCATCTCATGCAACCAAGGTCTACTCAAAAGGAGTTTATAATTAAGAGGTCCAAGCATAACATGAAAAGGAGTATTCAGGATGACTGAAACTACTTTGATAGGTAAGGTAATGATGCCCAAAGTTTTCTTATCAATGTTATCAAAGCCACGTATAGGAGCATTATCAGGTTGAATAGTTGAAATATCATCTTTAATCGCTTTGAGCATGTCCATGTTACGAATATTAAGCCCAGATCTGTTATCAATCAAGGTCCTACGAATGATACTCTTATTGATAGTAACAACAACCATAAGAGCCTCGTATTGATTCTGAAATTCTTTAGAAGGTAAATCCTTTTGAGTAAATACAATGTCAAGAGGACCCGGGGTAGCATGCATGCACTCTAAGAAGGAATTGATGTTCTCTTGATTAGGAGGTAGAGTGGGAAGAGTCACTAGAGATTTTTTCAAGGCTTCATGGTAGGTAGGTGAAGTTTGAAGAAGCTCCCGTAAAGAAATCATGGCAGGGGTATTGCGCAATTGGTTTATCAAATCATACTCTTGGATAGGAAGACATGGTGGAGGAGGAAGAATGGGTTGAGAAGGTGGTAAAGTAGGAACCACCAGATTAGGTTGAGGGTTATTCCTTGTACGATAGGTTTGAGCTATCAAATCTTGATTATTAAAAGACTCTAAAGACTCCATAGTTTTACCTTTGATAGTAATGCAAGGACAACCTTTTATAGTCAACAAGGGTTTTGGATAAACCATGTTAGTTGTCTCCACACTAAAAACATGCTCACAAGAAGGAAGCAAAGAATACATCCTAGGAGGAGATGAGGTAGGATCTTTATTCTCCATAAGATCATCACTAAGAGGGAGAGCATTAAGGGAATTCATATCATTCTCTGCTAATGCCTCATCACTAGAAGGAATCCCAAATGGAGATAAAGTATCTATAATGTCTTCTTCTTTCTCTAAAATGTCTACATAAGGGGAGTGTGTTTTAGAAAAAGAGTGATCACCATCATGTATGAATATGTCATCCATTAATAAATCACCCTCTTGTATCAAAGCTTCTTCAAGAGGAGGGGATAAATAAATGTCTTTAACCAAGGGTTCATCCCAAATAGGAGGATCATCCACAATGGCTTCACGAGGAAGAGAGTAATCAATATCCAAATCCAAAGGTTCATCCCAAATAGGAGGATTATCATCCCTATCAATAAAGCACATTGTAGGAGCGCCATAAATCACTAAAGCTTGATCCCTAAAGGGAAAGAAGGTAAATTATATTCTAAAGTAGGCTCATAGAAAAGAAATATATTAAGAGAAGAATTAACATCAATCCTCAACTCGCATCCATGAAGAGAAATATGATGCAGAGAAAGATTAAAGTCATCTTCTTGCTCTAATGTATCCTTACAAGGTAATACAAGAGAGGATAAAGCAACATCACACGCACTAAATAAAGTCTTGCTAGGTGTAACATCATGCAATGGTAAGGTAAGAGGAAGATGTTGTTTAATCCCAAAATTTATAGAAGTATGTTTGGAAAACACTTGAAACAACTTGTGCAACATGATAACAAATAAAGAAATGCATAGAAAATAGATTTAAATATATCCAAATGCATTCAAACGAAATCTATAAGCATGCAAAATGTAAATGTTTTTGTATTTTTAAAGAAATGTTGTGATTTTTTTAAATTTTTGACATATAAATGCAAGAGCATAAAAGAAATCTACTTTTAAATGCATGTAAGATCTAAAATCTAACACCAAAAAAGAAAGAGTTGTCTATCGCAGGTTCACCAAAATGTAATATGGAAAATATGGATAGGTTTTAGAATAATGTTGGTTTGCTCATAAAAGTGTCCCTATGCCATATTTATCCACATTACGTTTAATTGTAATTGATAAGGGGTGTAAATCTAGAAATGTTTGTAAAGGAAAATGGAATAAAATACATACCTCTAAAAAAGAATTTGCTGAAAACCCTGTCAGACAATCTCAAAAACTGTTGATTTTTTCAATCCTAAACCGAAACTGCGAGATCTACGAAACCCAGAAATCATTTTCTGATCTGGCAGAATTTTGATTTTGACCCTCAAGTCAATGTCACCATTGACCTAGAATTTCCGATTCTGACCTAGGGTATAATCGACCTCTAAAATCTCTGACATAAAATCTGTTTCAGGATCCTCATAGTTTGTCGAAAAGGGTATCCGGATCTGCACTCCAATTCGATGTTCCAAACTTGTACCTACAAGAAAAATAGATTTGTTTGTTGGGGGGAGGGGTTTGCCTTGGTCAAACCCCAGTTTTCGAATTAACCTCAAAGTATAATTGAAATTTCATAAATAAAACAAAGTAAATGAACAAATTCACCTTGCTTGTAGAAGCTCCAAATGGATGTAGAATGTAGAATGTAGAATGTAGGATGTAGGATGTCTCAAATAAATTACTTGTAGATCTTCAAAACCAATCTTGAATGGATCTTGGAATAGGAAGAGGCTTGGAAGAATGTGGAAGGAGAAATCTTTAACAAGAGGGTTCCGTGGAGCTTGAATCCTTCAATGACCACCAATGGATCTTCTTGATGAATTGAGTGCTTGATAAGTGCTTGAATGCTTGAGAATGGATGAATGCTTCAATGGCTACTTGGATTGCTTCAAATCTTTCTTCTTCACCTTTGGATTTCACTCTTCAAGTCTTGAGCTCTTGTGATTATGCTTGATGATGGTTAGAGAAAAAGAGAGGAGAAGGCTTCCTTATATACCAATCTAGGGCACAATCTTCTAGAGAGGTCTACATAGGAGAATTAAATTCCTGTTAGACCTATATCTCTAGAAGTGGACCTATGTTAAATATAATTTAAGAGTCATCATTTCGGAACACAAAATAGCCAACCCAGAAGCAGGAATTAACTCTTTTCGAAGCCGGACATCTAGAAACCCTAGAAACTTGAAATCTGGACCTTTGGGCCAGAAAAAGGTTGATTCTAACCTAGGTCAAGGTTAAGGTCAAGGTTGACCTTGACCCAGAAAGGTCAATTTTGACCCTAAGGTCAAAAATCTTAGTTTTGTAGTTTAGGATGTCAGAAATAGGCCGAAGAAAAGTGGGAAATGGGGCAAAACAAGGGAAAAAGCCATATCCAAGTCAAAGACCCATTCAAGGTGCTTGACATGACCCCAAACTACTTACTTAGAAGGCTAAACCAGTCCATAATTAAAGTGCTTCCATTTTCTGACTATACACATACTTTGCCAATACAAGCTCAATAGCCGTTGGTATCTCTTCATTTCCATCATTCGGTGGAAGCTCTCTTTGCTCATCTTCTTACTCGGTTTGTTCTTTTGGTAGGGTGTCAGGAATCTTAGTTTGTACATAAACAAATCTTTGATAATCCTCAGGTTCCTTCTTGTTGTCTTCATCGTTCTTCTCTGCAAACTCATCAACCCTCACATTTGCACTTTCTAAAAATTTGTTAGTACTATTATTCAATTTTGACCCTAAGGTCAAAAATCTTAGTTTTGTAGTTTAGGATGTCAAAAATAGGGCGGAGAAAAGCGGGAAATGGGGAAAAACAAGGGAAAAAGCCATATCCAAGTCAAAGACCCATTCAAGGTGCTTGACATGACCCCAAACTACTTACTCAGAAGGCTAAACCAGTCCATAATTGAAGTGCTTCCATTTTCTGACTATACACATACTTTGCCAATACAATCTCAATAGCCGTTGGTATCTCTTCATTTCCATCATTCGGTGGAAGCTCTCTTTGCTCATCTTCTTACTCGGTTTGTTCTTTTGGTAGGGTGTCAGGAATCTCAGTTTGTACATAAACAAATCTTTGATAATCCTCAGGTTCCTTCTTGTTGTCTTCATCGTTCTTCTCTACAAACTCATCAACCCTCACATTTGCACTTTCTAAAAATTTGTTAGTACTATTATTCAAACATTTGTAGGCTTTGCTCTTAGTATAATATACCAAAAATATTCCTCCATCTCCTATAGAGTCAAAGTTACCATCTCTTGCATCTTTAAGAATATAACACCTACTTCCAAATACTTTGAAGTAAGTTACATTTGGTTTTTTCCCATACCAGATATCATAAGGTGTTTTGTTTGTTCCCTTCTCCAGTTGGACTCAGTTAAGTGTATAAGCAGCAATGTTGACTGCTTCTCTCCAGAAGGTTTGAGAAATGCCATTCTCAATCATCAGTGTTCTTGCATAATCCACAATGGATATTTTTCTCCTTTCAGCTATATTGTTCTATTATGGTGTTCTCAGTGTAGATATCTGCCTCTTTATACCATGTTCATTGCAGAAGAGTGAAAATTCATCAGATGTAAACTCTCCGCCTTTGTCAGATCTCAAATATTTCATCTTCCTTCCTATTTCTTTTTCAACTCTAGCCTTGTACCACTTAAACATTTGAAATGCATCAGATTTTTATTTTGAAAACATAACCGACATCATTCTAGAATAATCATCAACAAACAATATGAAGTATATATATATCTCCATAGCAGCTCTGTGTTCTCACAGAACCACAAAGGTTGCTGTATACCAATTCCAATATACCTTGTGTAGTATAGGTTTTTCTTGTAAAGCTCGATTTAGTCATCTTACCTACTTGATATTCTTTATACTTTACATCCTCAGGTTTGTCTAGACTCGATAGACCTCTTACTCTATTTTTCTTACTCACTTTGATTAAGTTGTCAAAATTAACACGACATAGCCTTTTGTGTCATAGCCATACATCTTCATTCTTAGCAAACATACAACTCTTTATGGATGTATCAAGATAAAATAAGTTACCTTTAGATTGACCTATGGTAGCAATTAGACTTCCCTTCTTATCAAATACTTTAACCTTCCTATTTTGAAATTCTAGTCGGTGACCTGTATTGTTTAACTACGCCACACTCAACAAATTGTGTTTCAGGCCTTCAACCCAATAGACATCATCACACTTAGTATTCTTCAACAGAATTATAGAACCTTTTCCCTTTACAGGATATGGGGCATCATTTCCAAATCTAACATTACCACCATTATGCTCTTTCAAAGTAATAAACTTGTCAGTATCACCAATCATGTGGTGTGAGCAACCACTGTCTATAATACATTTATCATTTTTACTCACTTTTAATATTAGGGCATTTTCTTAAATGTACCTCTCTTCATTAGATTCATCTTTAATAACAACATAAATAACTTCTTCTTCATCATCATCAGTGTCATCGTTAGATGAATCTCCTTAAAAAATGTAGCATGCTTTCTTTCCTCTATTCTTGAAATCTCTGAATCTTCTAAATCTATTCTTAGCCTTGTTGTTGTCTTTGTTATCTCGCTTCTCATTATTTTCAGGACAATTATAACTATGTGACCAATCTTGTTGCATGAGAAACATGTCAAAGGTAGCTTACCTTTGTACTTTCCTTTACCTCTTGGTAGTCTCCTATCCAACAATGATTCAAATTCACCTTCATTCTTTTCATCTTCAGCATGTAGATATTCAATCTTGCTTTTACAACTATGAAACCTTTCACTAGCACTACATTCATATTCATCACTAGATCTAGAATCTCTAGAATTCCCAATAGTCAAGGATGATTTGGATGCAAAATAAATCTTAGAAGTAGGAGGAAAACTATTATCAAAATCATTTAGCTCAAAAGAAGTTAGCTTACCGATTGTCGCATCCAAAGTCACAACCAAATGTGGGATGGATCTTAGCTCTTGAATAGTAGACACGTGGATGGCATAGATAGGTAGTAGTGTTATAAGCATATTTATTGTAACATATTCTTAATTAATGGTTCCACCATCACCTCTAGTTGCAATAACAATCTCCGTTAGTCTTGTGCTATATGCAGTAATGTTTTCTCCTTCTTTCATTTTCATTGATTTAAACTTTCCTCTTAAGATTTCAGCCTTAGCTTTTTGAACATGTTGATATTTGCCAAAAAGTAGTGTAAGCCTATCCCACATCTACTTAGCAGTAGTAAAACTTTCCAAATCATTGAACTCTAGGTAGGTGAGAGTATAAGTTAACTCTATCATCACTTGTGTATGTTCTTACCTTTCTCTTATCTGTTCAAGTGTTAGAGGACCAAATAGTGGAGGTGAGTACTCATTGTCAAGATGATCCGATCATAATCTCCAATAACAAATATGTGAAGCCTCATTCTATTATTCCATGTAGAAAATTTATTCCTATTCAACTTCGGTGCTTCCCTCTTATACATATTTGGATTTAACTCAAGCACCTTTAAACTTATCTTCTCGGAACACTATCTCTAATTCCAATTTTTGGTTTGCCCTACTAAAGTTGGTTTACTAAGAGGGGGGTGAATAAGAAAATATTGAACCTTAATACTTTAACCTAAATCTCTAATTCAAATTGGTGAATCAAACAACAATAACAACCAAAACTTGTAAACTCTTCACAAACTTGATAAAAGCATATAACTTAAGAAAATAACATTCACAGTTATCAAGAATCGCATGTAACACATGATTTAATGAGGAAAACCAATTAGGGAAAAACCTTTGTGGGAATTATCACCCACAAAAAAGAAATACTCTTCTAAAGTATACTCGATTAAGAGCCAATCCTGTTAAAGATTACAATGCACATTTGTTAGATGTGACCCTAGTAGGGGATTTACCTTAGACCTGCTAGGAGTGGCCTGGTTAGAGGGCTTAAAAATTCATCCTAGAATGTTACCTTTCTCAAGGATTTACAAAAGGACTTGTTAGATCCACTCGGTTAAAATATTTTTTGCTACAAATGTTAGTGAGCAACAATGTACTAATGTGACCTGTGATCCTGCAACTATAATTTGCTTGATCAAATCCTTTGTTCACTCTCTGAAACCTACTGGCACCAACAACTCATTAACTCACCAGTCTCTCCTCTGGACTGGTTATCCAATTATTTCACTACTCTACTCGGTAGCTCTTCAACTTATCACTTCGCTAGCAACTTTGTATAAACATACAGACTCATCAATATATAGGCCTTTGCTTTGCCTCTTAATCCTTTTGATTAGGTTTTCCCTCAATTGTGCTCAGTTGTTTGACCATCTCAAATGAGCTAATTTAATGTATTTACAACTCAGTTAAGTGGTTAACTGTGCCTTGTGACTTGCACTTTTTCTTGGAACTCACAAATTTCTTTTGTCAGTTAATCTACATCACTGACTTGATCTTGACTTTTCATGATTTTAGATCTTACAACAAAATTCTTCTTCGTTCTTAGCAACTTCTTGATCTGCGTGCCTTTACATTAAATTCATTATGCTCCTTGTATTCAATCTTTGTTCATGCTATGTTTCGTGCTTGGTGACTTCAGTGAATATCTTCACTCAGTATTTGAATTTTCTCGGTTATCGACCTTGCTCGATAAATGACTTTGCTTGGTTGTCAACTTCACTCGGTGACTGTATTTGCTTTGCTCGACCGACAAACACTTCACTGCTTGGTAACTAGGTTGTTCCCTTTACCAACTTGACCTTTATGCTTTACCAACTTAACAACATCAAATGTTAAGTAAGAAACAATTATATCAATAGTTCCTTATCATTGTCTTATATTTACTATCTGCCCAATTAAGTTCCTCTTTGATTGATATGGCATCTGAATATAAACCAGAAATCAATTGCTTGACATCAATGACAAACTAACAACTGATCTAACCATTCTACTTTCTTGTATTCTTCTAAAACCCGGTCTTCATCACCATTACCATCAGTTGGTTAACATATATATGTATGTGTATGTATGTATGTGTATAGAGAGAGAGAGAGAGAGATACCTAAATAAATTAACATTACATTTGTAGATTGTCAAATTTAGCACATCAGTTTCATGTTTTTTTGGTCTATTTGTTCAAGCATGAAGTTATTTGGTCTAAAGTCATCACATTGTTTTAAGTTGTTTGTAATCTTTTGAGTCTCTTTTTGTAAATTTTTAATTTGTATTATTTGAATTTAAAAAGTGACAAGTACAACCAAGCATTAAAGTAAAATGAAACTTGTTAAAAAGGAAAAATTCAATTCACATTTTATTTTTAATTTAATTTAATCTTACATTTATAAGAATAATACTAATTATTAAGATTATTTATTTTTAAAAAATATTATTTATTAAAAAACGCGGTTATTTATCTATATATTTTAAAAGTTAAATAGTAATATTATTTAAAAAATTATAAAAGATATATTAAAATCAAATATTTATAAAAAGACATGTTGGCTTCATTACAATTTTTTTTATCTTAATAAAGAAGAATATGGCTCCCTCTGCTAATAGGCGAAGAAAGTTCACTTAGGGCCCGTTTGGACCACGGCATATCGGCCGATATTCCAGAATACCGTATTCCGAATACACTATCCATTGTTTGTGGTCGACAACAAAGGATGGAATTGGAATTTTGATATTCCAATTTTACCCAAAAAATGGGCATATCATCTTCCACTTGAAAAGGTGGAATTGGAATATTAGCTCGCATTCCACTTTCAAATGCTCATTTTATTT
>MU227705.1:732405-757865 GCA_018584345.1 Thuja plicata | reverse complement strand
TCCCAACCAGACCATGGGAATGCATAAGCATGGATTTTGTAGTTGGTTTGCCAAGAACAAGGCAGGGATATGACAGTATTTTTGTTGTTGTAGACAAATTTAGTAAGATGGCACATTTTATACCTTGCAAGACTATTCACGATGCTTGTAACATTGTGATGCTTGTAACATTGTTCAATTGTTTTTTAGTGGAGTGGTGAGGATACATGGACTCCCACTTAGTATTATTTCAGACAGGGACAACAAATTCATGAGCCATTTTTGGAAGACCTTATGGAAAAAGCTTGGCACTAACTTGTCTTTTGGATCTACCTACCATCCGCAAACAAATGGCCAAACATAGGTGTTCAATAGGAGTCTTGTTAACTTTCTGAGATGCCTCACAAAGGAGTATGGTCAAGCATGGGACCAACTCATTGGGAAAGTTGAATATGCATATAATGATACAGTAAACAGAACAACTGGTAAGAGTCCTTTTGAAATTGTTTATGGCTTTCACCCAAGAGGAATTCTCAAACTTAGAGAATTGAAAGAAGGAATGCATAGTAGTGGATATGCTGAGGAATTTTCTCATTTAATGAGAGAAGTCCATGAAAGTGTGAGAAAGAACTTGACTGAAAATGCTAAAAAGGTAAAGCAAAAGGTGGATGCAACAAAGAGGGATGTTCAGTTTCAGATTGGAGACCTTGTGATGGTACACTTGAACAAACATGGGCTACAAAAAGTTGTTCCTCACAAGCTACAGATGAAGAGGCTAGGTCCATGTAAGATACTTGCAAAGTATGGAAACAATGCATACAAGGTGGAGCTTCCTAAAGACATTGGGTTGTCACCGGTTTTCAACATTGTAGATTTGATAGCATAAAAAGGACCAATTCAAGATGCTGATTAGAACCTTCAAGAGGTAATACAAGAGGTTAAAGATCTAAAATTAACCCCTACTCCATCTATGATAGCTGAAAAGATACTAGACTCAAGGGTCTACAAGAAGACTAGGAACAAATATTATATGGAGCACCTTGTCAAATGACATGAAAAAGAGGATGTTGATGCTACTTCAATCAGAGAAACAAACTTTGAGAGGTTGGGCATTGATCCAAACATGCTCAATCCAAGGATGGATTAACCTTTCTTTTGTCTGGGGGAGTATGGTGCAGGAGCACACCTAACTCAAACCCCTAGCTCTTTATTTTTGGTATGTATTGACTCTAGCCAAGTCAAGAGAGTTTGTGTGGACCTTAGAAGGTCATTTGTTTTATTTCCCTAAGATGGATATGACTAGATCATTCCATGTCTAGATAGGTTGCTTAGTTGGTTTCCTTTAGTTGTGTGTGTGTGTGTGTGTGTGAGGTAGTTTGTAAGCCTCTGGAAATCCAACCAAGGCATTAGGAACCTTTGATAAGCTGCTCGGTTAACACTGTAGCCGAGTTAACACTGCAGCTCAGTCTACACTATATCTTGGCCAACACTGGAGCTCAGAAAACACTAATTTTGACTGGCGCTCGGCATGCATTACCGTTGCTCGGCAATATTCAGTCGTAATGGCCCGTGAAAAGTGAATCTTGTCTTTTATGGATAGTATGGTCAGTTGCAACGGTTCTTGAAGAGATGCTTGTGAATATGTGTGTAGTTAGGGTTGTTTCCTATGAGAGGATGGTTATTAATAACATCCCAAGCCTTCATTTTAGAGATCTAGAGAGTACAGTTGTAGAAAAAGAGAAGCTACAGGAAAGTTAGAGATTTACAGATTATTGTACTATTTTTTTTTTCCAGTAATGAGAAGTTGCAGACTGTGTGTTTAGTGGATATCAAGTTTCTTTATGGTCCATTTTTCATGCAAGTAGATTAGTTACTTTATTTTCTGTTCTGTAAATTGTTAGTTCTTCACCTGTTCTGGGTTGTAACCATTAATGGCCCCTCGAGGTTCCTAAATCCATGGTGAGAGTCATGTGTTGGGATGGAACTCGAGAGGAGCCCTTGTACCTAGTTTCCTTTTTTTTTTTTCTGTAGGATAAGCAACAACAAGTCTGGAGATCTTACCCTAGGCGAGCTCGGTGATAGTCTGGCTAGGGAAGAGAATGAGAAAAATGTTCTAAAAACATTGGTTGAATGAATCTATTTGTGTAGGTTCAGTGAGGAGAAGATGAAAAGAATTTTGATGGGGGACCGAGTCTTGTAGATGAGGCAAAGTTGAGAGTGACTTACCTTAATTTAGGGTTGTGAACACCCTAAGAGATCTAGGAGAAAGATCTCATAACAGATCCAAGCTGGTTCTGTAACAGCAATAAGACTTTTGTCCACATCAAACATGGGACATAATCTTATCCTTAAACCTTTTTGTTAATATTAATGTGTTATGTGATCTATCTATGTTAATTTATCATGAGGTTGAATAAATATTATTCTGAAGTAATTATGGATATGCATGCAAATGTTTGTGCACACTAACATTATGACGTAGTTATACGTAAAGCTTATAAAGTGGAAGGAACATTTGCTAAGATACTCGGTTGATGTAGAAGTCAAGATGAGACAAGGTGTTGAAGAAGTCAAGTGATTAAAAGACTTCCAAATTTTTTGGATGTGATAATTCTTCTTTCAATAACAATGTATGTTAGTTGAATAAATTTAGGAAACAACTGTTGTGATAGATTTTCTCTGAAATTGACTTGAGTTGACTACGTCCTTCTCATGCATAGCTTCCTCCCCTCTTTTCATGCTTCCAATAAACTTGGTCCTCCTAATATGTTTGGAGTGGACCGACCAAATAGTTAGGAGTAGTTAATTTCTCTTTCTATAAATAATGATAAGATGTTCTTCTTTGAGGGTAGAAAACTTATACATGCTGTAATTTTGTTTCTAATTTATTATTTTAAGAGAACACAAACATATTTATTGTTATGTTGTAGTCAAGTTTGCAATGAATGAAATGTTGCTTTAATCTTTCATATTTTTATTAATTTCTGGGATAATCACTCATGGGGGCCCACTTGAGGAGGATCCCATCCATTCTATTTAGTAGGTAATTTGTTGTTTGGTAGTTTGAATCAGTCCTGGTAGTTGTCTTCTCCTGCAACCACTAAAATTCCATTTTGTGTCTATTCCTGCAGCCAAGGTAGAACATAGTAGTTCCTCTTTTATTTGTTGAAGATTGAGTTTTAGTTAGTTGCTACATTAAGGTTATCAATATTTGTATGTTTAGTGCTCATACAGATAATCCTTAAAGGACCAGAAGTTGTCATTAGTATACAAATAGATAGTTTTTGTCGATCATGATTACCGAGCGACAACACTCACCGAACAACAACATTCACTGAGCGCAGTGGTCACCAAGATGTTTTGAACACTGAGCAGTATATCAACTGAATAGCAGTCTAAAGAGACATCACCGAGCATCAGTCTATACCGAGAGATAACATTTCACCGAAAAAAGCAGATCTCAAACTACACGTAAGCTAAAGCACTTTAGTCTTTAAAATAGCTTTTTGCTTAGTTGGATAACCGTTTCTTGTGGATCAAGAAAAGCGTAAATGATGGATTTAATTAGTTAACTGATTGTATTCATGCAAACTAGGAGATCAAGGTCACGTTGTAAACCTTTGATCTTAGAGTTTTTCAAGAAAAATGTGAAACCTAATTAGGTCAAAATCTTGTATATATAGATGTATTAATCAATAAAGAACATGATGATTGTAGCCGCCAAGGACATCTATGGATTAGATAGAGGTTTTCATGCAGAAGGATAGATAAAGAAGAATTCAGTTATCAAGAACTACGTGCAAGGCTACCGAGAAGAACAAAGGTATTATCCATCACAATATGTGATATATGTTTTGTGAACTTAATGGATATGTAATCAACAATTCAAGATTGCAAGCTATCAGGTCATACATATTTTGTTACTCTATAACAATTATAGAAAGCAGTAAAATCCTTTAAGAAGGTGGACTTAACAGTCTTTATGTAAATCTCTTAACCGAGTGCACACATACATTATGTTGCTAAAATCTCTTAATCGAGTAGACTTAATAATTCTAACATGTTACTCCTGACAGGGTAAGATCATCACAAGTGATCACAACTTGTAGCCCTGACAGTCACCTTACATTCTGCAGATAGTGAAGCTTTGTGGGTTTCATCCCCACTGTAGTTTTACCTTCTAACAAAGGTTTCTACGTTATCAAATACTTGTGTCATGAGTAAATGAGTTTCGTGAATGTTTCAATGTTTTTTTACATGTATTTACATTTATGCTATGATATTGCATGCATGAAGTAGAAAAGTTACAATGGTCGGTTATGCAAGTAATAAGTACTAAAAGTTAATTGATAAATGTTTTAAGGGTACTGATTCACCCCTCCCCTCGTAGTACACACCCTTCCATTATTCCAACAATTGGTATCAGAGCTAGATCTCTTATTTGGAAAAGTTTAAATCACTTGAGAGAAAAGATCATACAATGGAGAGGTATAAACTTGATAAAAATATTGAGAATCAGAAGTTGCAAATACAAATTTTCTTTGAGAAATACAAAGAGGCAAGAAACAAAATGAAAGAGTTATTGGATGAAATAAAAGTCATGTCATCTCGCTACAATGAAATGAACTATCATGAAGAAGAGATACCTGACCTATTTGATTCATCTGGATCTGGATCTGGTAATACATCTGACACATCTTAAGGAACCGTTGTAGACCTAAATGAAATCAATCAACATCTGACTGAACAAGTGAAAGTACTGCAGATCGGTCAAGAGACACAAACGATAAGAATGATTGATGTTATTAATAATACAAGACAAGCTGAACAAGAAAGAACTTTAGTTATTGATGACAGAAGAAAGATTAATGAAAAGTTGCAAGAGAAAAAATTTGAGATACAGAGACTTACTGAACATCACATTGAGATCACCAATCAAATATTTCTTATGAGTCATGAGGCCAACCGAGTGAACATAGAACGTAATGGAAAATTGGAAGCTATTGGTGAACTAAAGGAAGAAAATGAGAAACTAAAGCATGAAGCAAAGATTCAACAACAACATAATGATATGATCAAGAAAGTTGAAGACATTACTAAAAGAATAGATGAATTTATGAATGGACAAAGAAGAATCAACAACAATACCAGTTTAGGGTATACCGAGCATGGAGAATCATCAAACTGAGCTGATCAAAGGAATGTCTACACAAATCCAAGACCAAAGAAGCGTTCATGTAATCACTATGGAAAACCAGGCCACACATCAAATGTTTGCAAGAGCAAAGAAAAAGGTATTCCTAAAACTACTTCTACATTCATAGGTAATTGTTATAACTGTAACAAGCATGGACATAAAGCACATGAATGCAGATCTAAGCTGAACAAACCAAAGAAGAAATCTTACATGGAAAAACATTGTTCTACTTACAACATGCATGGCCACACATTACATGAATGCAAGAAAAGAAAAAGCAAGTCTGGAAACCCAAAGAACAAGAAAATGCATATGAACTGAGAAGAGTTGGTAATACATATGTTTGGGACACCTCATCTAATGGATCAGGTGATTCCACCACCCCCACCTAATCAATACAAGTAAGTATGGAACTGCACTCTACAAAGTTGTAGTTTACATCATTTCCTATATTCATTGAGAATATGCCAAATTAGCATGAATAAAGATGCACTATGGTATTGCATGTTATGTTTTGTGAATCAAGTGTGGTCGGTCAATATGAATCGAGCATAAAATGGATGTCGGTAAACATATGAAAGATAACCGAGTTGACACTATATATCGAGCATCATTGATAAACTTATGGAAGACAACTGAGTTAACACTATGTACCGAGTATTGTATACTCATCGAGATGAAGACTTTGGTGTATTAATCAAGCATCTACATTTTGTCAAACAAGTGGTAGGTGAATCATTTAATGCATCACTTAGGTTATATTTTTCTATAAAAAGGGCAACATGAACTCGTTCATTCACCCAACATTAAAGAGAATTGCAGAGCAAAGAAGAGTGACTCAAAGCGATCACATTGCACAATGATTCATAACACCTTTAAAGCAACTCCAACATATCTCGAGTATTCATAGCAAGCATCCAGTGAGTATCTAAACTTACCGAGCTAATGGGTTATTTGTGAGGAAGCCCTAATTTAACGAACAATGGAAACCACTTCCCGAACCTCGAAGATCAAGATGGTGAAAGATAAGAAGGTCGTTCTAATCAAGAACTCAACCTGTGTGGAACCAAACTACAAGTTTTACCTTGAGGTTGCTGCTCAACCCGACGACAAGGGAGCATTTTCAAGTATCTCACCTAGGGTTGTGTTGGTCGAAGACATCCGTGCACACATTCACTAAAAAGTTGTAGAGATTGGAGACATCGATCTTGAAGAAGCTGATCAAAAGCTATGCAAGGATGGAAACCTAAAGGATGAGTACAAACACATTGAAGTGAAATGGTTAACCAATGCCCTAGTATTCCCAAAATAATTCAAAATAGAATGGATTTGCATTGTGTTCAGTCGAGTGCATGACGATAAAATGTGGTTAGATGAACCTAAGACAATCACAAAGGATGTGATTCACGCAGTAACTTGATACCAATCATCGAGAACTCTAAATCCCTGAGGCACCCTGGACATCCGGAGATTGAAAAGCTAACTGGAGCTGAATGGGATGACAGAGGCCTGAAAGTGAATATAATCACCGACCCTAAAATGAAATTCAGTGCATATGTGATTGGATACAAGATCTTTCAAGCAAGGAGAATGAACAACGTTGCTTGTGGAGCAGTCGACACTGTATACAAGATAGTAAAGAAAGGTGTGCAACTAGACCTAGCCGAGCTGCTACTGAAGCAACTGGAAGAAAACATGAGAACAATTAGATAATCCCAATCTAACACATGTAAGTTTGGTTCTCTATTAATGTGCACATTCTTTTACTTTCACAACTTCTTTCGTTCAATCGATAATGTCACTTCAGACACCAATCGACCTTTTACAACACAGATTAGTGATTACATTAAATCACTAGGAGATAATTTCATACCAATGTTGGATGCCTACTTCACAACATTTAAGAATAGGATGAGAATTCCTGCACAATTGGTTGAACAATACAAAGATGAGATATGCTTTGTAGTTGACACCGACACCACACTCATCAAAGCTGCCAACCTAAGAACAACATGGTTACCACCATCTGACTATGAAATTGACATAGATTTGGCTACAAAAGCAATTGAAGCCCTGCTAAATGAACCAGTTGACAATTCTACAAGTAGATTTGGTACTTATGAGGAAGCCAAGTCAAGAATAAAGACTGGCTTAGTAGTCAAGAAAATAGGGAAGAAGCAAACACAAATGGTGAAAATACTTAAACTCTCAGTAACTGATGAAGAGTTGGAACATTCAACAGATATTACTAAGGAATAGTCACTCGTTGGTGAATGTAAAGAATTAAGTGATTCAAAGTCTACCGAATCAGATGCAAATCCTCCAAAGGCCAAGACAGCCAAAGTTATTGATGTAACAGCTGCATCTAGGACAAGAATAAAAACAACTAAGGTAGACTCACCACCATTGAAGAAAGGCACAGTAAGAACATATATGAAAATAAATCCTAAAGCCTCAACCGAGCCGAGACAAAGAAAGAAATATGTAAGAGGTAGAGAAGACAAGGATGATACTGAAGATGCAGAAAGAGAACAAAGAGTCCAAGTAGAAAAGGCCAAAATACCAAAGACAATTGAAGAAATTGCAGAGTCAATCATCAACATAGGCAATATACAACATAATAAGATTAGACAATGGGGAAATATGTCTACCAAGGACTAGAACAAAATAGAAGAAGCAATCATTAAGATGATGGTAGCTTACAAGTATGCACCTCTATAATTTAGAAATCATATTCCATAGGAGCTGCAAGACAAAATATCAGCTAGGTAGACATATGCATTACATATGGAGAAACAGATTAGGGAAAAATTCTTAGTTGCATTCATGCCCAACTCCTCAGTTGAATAAATTGACTCAACCATGAAGGAGTATGCCAAGAAATTTTTTGCAAAAACCAAAGCATACAAGGTATTGTAGAACAAGCTCGAAGAGATTGACATTGAGAGCAATAAGATTTGGACACAAATCTTTAATCCACCCGAGCATGTACTAGCTCTAATCAAGACTGCTCACACCAAGGAAAATGAGGCCACACCAAGTCCTGAGCACATATTCATCAATGACACCGAGGATTTCAATCCCATTGACTTGACCACAGAGGCAAGTAAGGCCATGTATGATGTACCTCAAATATTGCAATTATTAGGGGAAACACCAGATATCACTATACAATATATCACTCATGAAGATTCTGATAATGATGCAAAGGTCGATGAAGCTGTAAATATTGCCACCGAGAAAACAAAGGAAAATGACACAACTGGTGTTGCACAGGCACAAATACCAGGTAATATACCTTTATTGATGCAAGCAATAAAAATAATGACTAAGTCACAAAAAAAACCACCTAAGACAAAAGCAGACAAAAAGATGGACAAAGGTGATGAACAAGGGGAAAAGATAGATAACAGTGGAGAGAAACTGAGTGATGCACCCACCGAAGATAGTGGAAAGGAAGACAAGGCTACAAGACAAGAAAATGTTAATGTAGAGACATCTACAAATAACCAACAGGTACAGATCAAGCAACCTAGTCACGACACCACACCTCCCAAGCAATCAATGATAAAAACTGAGCAACAAAAGGTTCTTGCTATTGTACCTCACTCCTCTGCATCAAGCAACATTAAGAAGAAGAAGAACAAGAACAAGAAAAGTAAAGCCCATGTCACACTTGATGAGATCATAGACATACCCGACTGTGATCCAAGAACACTTGATCTCGAGTCACTGACAAGGTATGGGGAACTATGCAAAATAAAAGCACAACATGACAAGCTCCGATAAGAAAACAT
This sequence comes from Thuja plicata, assembly GCA_018584345.1. Classification (NCBI taxonomy): domain Eukaryota; kingdom Viridiplantae; phylum Streptophyta; class Pinopsida; order Cupressales; family Cupressaceae; genus Thuja; species Thuja plicata. Next base: position 748,892 of record MU227705.1, on the reverse strand, counting down.
GAATTCACAAGTCCTAGAAACAACAAATGAAATTTTATTGCAGGTAGTTCCTGACACACATATTGATCAAAATGCAGCCATCATTGATCAACTTGCAGTTTTGACCGAGGCAATCACACAACAAAATCTAGATGCCGAGAAGGTCATTGAGGAAGGAGCATAAGAGAAATATCACTACAAACTCACAGAGAAAATTAGCCAAGAAGTGGAAGAGAATAAGGTCAAACTTTATGAACTGGTAACTACATTAAAACCAGTTATTTCAAAATTAGTTACCTTAGTTCAAAAGTTGTGCACTATTGAGAACTTCACTACCGAGCATGATGCATAGATAGCTAAGTTAAATGAAGATCTAAAAGCTAGTGCACAAAGTCTTTCAACTGATCCAAATGCATTCCAACTGCATTATGAAAAGCTAGTTGAATCTAAATGGTTAAGACTTGAAATACAAAAGGAAGAAAGAAAAATCAGAGACGAAGTAACCGAGCTACAAGCCATGTTACTACCTAATCTCACATTGCTGATGACACACATGACTACGACAAAGACTCTAATTGCCACCCCAGAGATGTCAGTAGTTGAAAGCATCTATGACATGCATGCTCAAATTACATTGGAGAAAATGACCCTGGAGAACTTAAAGGAGAAATGGGAAAATATGATGGAAAACATTAAGCAATCTTATTCGCACATACTTGAAAAGCTGTAAGTTTTACATCTTTGTCATAACTTTTGAAAAAGGGGGAAGATTTACATACATTGTATCTACATACCAAGGAATGCACATAGGGGGAGTCATTGTAAAGGTAACACACTTGGTGTATATAATGTACATATTAGTTTTTTATACTAATGCCAAAGGGGGAGATTGATAATCCTTAAAGGATCATAAGTTTTCATTAGTATGCAAACAGATAGTTTTGGTCAGTCATGATCACCGAGCGACAATAGTCACCGAGAAACAACATTCACTGAGTGCAGTGGTCACTGATATGTTTTGAACACCGAGCAATATATCAACCAAGCACCAGTCTACACCGAGAGATAATATTTCACCGAAAAAAGCGGATCTCAAACTACACGTCAGCTAAAGCACTTTAGTCTTTAAAATAGCTTTTTGCTTAGCTGGATAACCATTTCTTATGGATCAAGAAAAGCGTAAAAGATGGATTTAATTACTTAACTGATTGTATTCATACAAACTAGGAGATCAAGGTCAAGTTGTAAACCTTTGATCTTAGAGTTTTTAATGAAAAGCATGAAACCTAATTAGGTCAAAATCTTGTATTTATAGATGTATTAATCAATAAAAAACATGATGATTGTAGCTGCCAAGGACATATATGGATCAGACAGAGGTTTTCATGCAGAAGGACAAATACAAAAGAATTCAGTTATCAAGAACTACATACAATAGGTAGTGAGGAAGAGAGCCTCACAAAGGTATTATCCATCACAATAGGTGATATATATTTTGTGAACTTAATGTATCTGTAATCAGCAATTCAAGATTGCAAGCTATCAGGTCATACATAATTTGTTACTCTCTAACAATTGTAGCAAGCAGTAAAATCCTTTAAGAAGGTGGACTTAATAGTCTTTATGTAAATATCTTAACTGAGTGCACACATCCACTATGTTGCTAAAATATCTTAACCGAGTAGACTTAACAAGTCTAACATGTTACTCCTAACATGGTAAGATCATCAGAAGTGATCACAACTTGTAGCCCTAACATGCACCTTCCATTCTGCAGATAGTAAATCTTTGTGGGTTTCATCCCCATCGCAATTTTTACCTTCTAACAATGGTTTCTGCGTTATCAAATACTTGTGTCATGAGTAAATGAGTTTCATGAATCTTTCAATGTTTGTTTACATGTATTTACATTTATGCTATAATATTGCATGCATGAAGTAGAAAAGCTACAATGGTCGGTTATGCAAGTAATAAGTACTAAAGGTTAATTGATAAAAGTTTTAAGGGTACTGATTCACCCCTCCCCTCTCAATACACGCCCTTCCATTATTCCAACACATACTACTTACTTTCTAGTACTTTGCTTTCTAGCACTTGTCTCTTTTCAAATCATAATATGTGTGACTTCAGTTGCTTTTTAGTGCACATACAATGTTGCACCATTTCAAGTCTCACATCCCTAGATTGACATAAAAAAAATCTTCATGGTGATGAGATAGCTGCTTAATATCGATATTCAATCCTTAAGTTATGGTTTTATAAGCCTAGTTATTAAACCATTAGAGAAGTCCAACATTATGCATGCTACAATACCCCATTTTTAGGCAATTGTTTTAGATTAATTGACAAACTAATGTTTTCGTTTATTATCTCTAGAGTAAACTAGCATAACACACCTTGATAGACCAATTTGACTCTTTTTTTGCTAACACGACTCATAGTAAGCAACCTTTACTAGACCAAGAAGCCATGTCTATTCTTTTCTCTTCTCTTCTCTTCTCTTCTCGTATGAATCATACTAAGAATCTCCTTAATAGACCTAGAAGCCACATTTTATTCTTTCTTATTGCATTTTCTATGTTTGAGTAACATATGTTGATCATGTCGCTCCTTTTATATTTATATTTTAGGTAGTTGAGATCTCAGATCCTTGGGGGCTTGGTGTTTTTTTTGTCTCTCTAATGTCTTAGTGAAAGTATTTTAATGTTATCTTGTACAGTACTGAGAGTATGAGTATGGGATCATAATATTACTAAAATGGGGGATAAATGTAGTGTCATAAATTGTATCCTTATACAATTTCATGCTTACTTTGGTGTTTCTCCTTCTATGCCAATTTGACAGATTCTGCTCAAAATAGTGTTTGATTTTGGAATTTCAACATATTTTCTAGATCTCTAACCTTGTTCCATCACAAGATGATTCCTAACACCATAGTTCCCCTAGGATATGGCACCAAGGGCCATAGTCTAGCCAAAAGTGGCCCAAATTTGAAACCTTCAATGATCAGAAAATAATGAGCAAGAAAATGGACCTGGTATCGAGCTTCTTTGAAATTATCAACATGTTCCACGAGGTTCGATATGAAATCAAGCTTCACATCCTCGTTTGAGCATCACATAATTCCAACTCACTCCTCTCATCAAGTGATTGAGCAAGTATTTTAGTCATTTTCAAGTAGGAATGGAGAGGTCAAGCATTGAAAATTTTAAGAATTCAAGATGAGATCCATGGTCAAGTTCATATGTTTCCTCTACGAGTGAATACATCCATGAGCTCCCTCTTAATAACATCAAATTTTTATGAAGACTTTGAGGCAAAGAGAATTCACAAAAAATGTATATAATTGTCAATTCAATATTTTACTTCATATTTAGCCTCAACCCTCGAAGAGAAATCTCTCTCTATTATGCATCATTGTTGTAGGGGCGGTAGATTCCTACTTGGGGTTTGACTTAGAAAAGTTGATACATAGCCCAACATCATTGTTATTCTTCTTGTGTGTAGGAATTCAGACTTGGCAGAAAAAGGATTGTAGATTTAAAAAGTGCAGATGGAGACAAAGGGATTCAAACTTAGAATGAGCAAAAAACCATGGACATTGTAGCTTATCCACATAGTCTGACACTTTTTTGATGAAATTTTAGTTCGAAGATCAACACAACATCTTGTTCTGGAATTTGTTTTTGATACCTTCATCAAACACCTTTAGGACTATATCACCTAGCCTCATAATCCCACATTTTCAGGCCTACATTTTGGTGGTAGGTTCCTTTCTGATTCTCATTTCCAGATATGTTCTCAGAGCATACATATCTATTTTGTAGCTTATTACTTATGTTGTATTATAATTTTTTACATCTTTACACCTATTTATTTTTTTATATTGTCTAATCATATCAAAACTCAAAACCAAGAACATTTCAAACCACAATTTGAGCCAAACTATCTCCGATTGATTTGAAGTTGGGAAAATTGGATTATTCTTTAATCTATGTTGATGTGAATTGGTTTGATTCCTAGTTTGCATGTTTGGACTAGCGAACCCCTATCCCCAATATCAAAAATATGTTGCCTTCAAAAATCGTCAGAAAAAGTTTCTCGTGATTTAAGAATAATTGATGCTCTTCCAACTGTTAGCACCTCAAATTTTAACATGTTCTGGTCATCTTTAATTCATGCTCCGTAATGAACCCTCTTCCTAATGGGTGGTCCATCAATAACAATCAATCAAAGACATCTATTGTCTATACTCATCATCCACACCTTATTCAAGTTTCCTTTTATTGCAAAAGTCATAAATCTTTGACTAAGTGGCTATGCTCATTTCTTCCCTGCCTATACTAATTAACGTTTATTCAAATCTTAGTGTATAGTATGGTGCAAAATTTTATGGGGGGGTCGTTTTGTCTTAATGTTCCTTTTGCCTATAGAGGCCATCAATGAGAATTAATTCCTTCAATGAACAAATTTTGTGATTCCTCAAATGTAGAATGAATTTATATATTTTGGCTAGGACTTCGAAGATAACAAGACATCCATATTGTAGTCATTATTTGTAGGTATGATCCTGTCAGAAACATTCTTCCCAATCACTTATTGTAGGTGATTTCTTCTTTCAATGCACACATAGTCAAAAGCTTTCAATGTTGGAAATGATCACTCCACAAAGGTGTCTATAATGCTTTATGTGATTGTTCAAACTTGAATATGTTTGCCTAACTATTTGTACACAATTGGTGGCATGGAGGATTGTGTTTCTTTTTGTTTGCATGAACCCTAATTCCTTCTTGATGGCCTGTCAAAGGATAAAGGGCATAATAAAATTCATTAGAAGGGGGAGAAAGATATAGAAAATAAAATAGGAGCAAGTGGAAGACATGCAAAAAAGGAGTATTCACATGAAGCTTTCAAGGCTCAAAATCTAGTTCTCGATAAATATGAAAATTGTAATGATATAGGTAATGTCCCACAATTTTGTAACATATAATTGTAACCATTGTATTCTTATTATTCAATAACATAATCCACCTCAGTTTGGATGTCTCCAAATGTGTGGATTAATTTATGATGTATGTTGTTAAGTTTCTTAGATATATGTTTGTAAAAAATCTATGCAATGATATTGCATGGCAACTTTTCAATATACATAGAAAGTTCATTTTTATGTGTAGAGATCAATAAGTAGGTTCACTTAATATTTTACAACCCTTTTTTATTTTTTCTGAATGTATGCACAAAGCCTAACTTTCTTGTATGCACTTAACATCATAGACTTTTTATGATAACTTGATTAAGGTATCACCATGGTTTAGTTGTTACATGTTTTTGTGATATTCCAAAGACTCTGTTGCTCAACTAGATTTATGCACTAGTTTAGTACCCATTTCTCTCCACCATAAACCTCAAAACACTAAAAAAGTTTCATCAAATTAAACATCTTAAAAGTTTTATTAGTTTAGTGTGTTTTAGCCATGGACGTCTGAAATTGCATAACAAGTTAAGGGGTAATCATAAAAAGGCATTTTTAGATGTTCATATGACAAATACATGTTTATTAGATGCTTATCCTTACATGTTAAAACTAGCGCATAGGTGAAAAGTGACACCAATATTGGATACACTATGCTCGAGGTACAATCGACATTAAGAGAGTGTTCAAGTTGTTTATTATTAGTCCAACCTCTTAGGGAAAACCCCCTTTGTCTTGTAGAGTCATAATTGAAGAAGGTCTTACCCACCTTAGTCATTGGTCCTTAGTTGCCAAGTTCAAAGACAAGTCTGTGATTTCCTTCCGAGTTTGATACCTTGATGCTTGAGAGATTACCAAGTCTTAGGGAATTGAGACTTACAACTCATATCACCAACACCAACCATTCAAGTACTTAGCTCAGTCTATACAAGGCTTCCACAAATGTTTTCCCATGGACCATCAAATCGTCCATATACACTTGGACACATGAATTGGTTAGACCAACAAAGGTTGCAAGGAAAACTCATTGGAAAGTGGTCTGGGCATTGCATAATCTAAATGGTAAGACTCTATAGGCATGTGTTCCCTATGACAAGGGAATGTAGTTTTATCTTGATCTTTGAGAGATGCATATATTTGGTTATAGCGATCAAACCCACCCAAGAAAGAAAATAGACAACTACCAACTAGGTTACCAAGACTTGGTTAATAAAGGAAAGAGGAAAATAATTATTTTTGATTGCTTTATTCAATTTCGTATAATTAATGTAGAGACTTCATTTCTCATTCTTTTTAAGTACAATCGCTAATGTGAATCTGACCTACAATATTTTTCTTCATTAAAATTTTTTCCCTTTCACTTTTTTTTTTCTCTAAAAAATGGATTGATCTCTTCAAGGTTGCCTCACAAGTCAAACATTTTCAAGATTCTACAATAATTTTTAAATTGTGCTTATTCTTCGTCTATCAACCAGTTATAAATGTACAATTGCTTAATTTTTTATTTATGAAATGAAGAAACAAAGGAGTTTTAATGACGTCCACGAGACCAACGAGTCTAATGGACCAAAAACTCATTTTAAGATTTCTTCCTATGTCAACTCTTCTATTATGCATCTTGACCAACATGCTTGCTAATTGTGAAGGCTTGTCTCCTCAAAGGACTTGTTTAGATTATTCACGTTTAAAGTATTTTCAAATTTCTTAGGATATCCTCATATGCTACACACTCTATGATGAAGTGCCACTCGGGTTCAACCACACTTTTGCTACAGAATGCACAAGTTATTTCCTACCACTTTTCTTTGCGGGTAGTCCATCTACCCATTTCACATCTACGGTGATGAGAGGCGATCCTTACTTACACTACTAAAATTTTATCCTTCCCCTTTATTGCAACCCTCAAACATGCTTTTTCATCATTCTGCCACATGGAGTTCAATTCTTTAACATAATGTGCTTTTTTGCCATCATGTTTTGTCTCACTACAGTTCTAGACTTTTCTAACACCATCTTTTATATTTCAATATTAGTGCTAGGACATTCATACCAATTGATAAAATATTTGTTGATCCACTTGTTTTGTTTCCTCCAAATCTTCTTCTGAAGAGAGAGTTTGCACTTTTTGCAATTCTGGGAAAGTGGAAATTGAAAGCATTTTATTGTAGAGTGATGCCTACAAGGACAACATGGTCAAATTTGTGAATATCTAAACCACTAGCTCATGGTATAACGTATTGAGCGAGGAGTGCATTGAGAAGTTGAAGGCATCTTCAACTTGCATAGGAAAATAATTGATTTACTGAAATCAACTTGATTTGATAGGCCGTCACATAGACTATGTTTAGCCTCGTGGATGTTAAAATTATTTTCTTCTTCTTCTTCCTACAATTTAGCTCATCTTCACCAATCCAAATTTATTTTATTTAGTTTGACATGTATTGCGATATGCATCCAGCCCATATAATGCAAATCTTAGGTTTGATGAGACAAGTTGCAACAAAATTCCACCCACCACATTCCCCACACAGACACATATAGATTCTTTTATTTTTTATTTTTTATTTTGGCGCCCCACTCTTTTAAACTTGAATAGATGAAAATACTAAATAAACCTTTAAATGAAAGTAACACATATTGCATTATTTAATATACACGGCAAAATAAGCGTAACTTCCGCGTTGATTTTTGATGTAACAGATGGCAAAAACATGTAAACGCAAGAGTATGGGCTGTCTGCTAATTATTATGCGCTAACTTTAAAATTAGTCAAGCCGGGGAATATGACAGGAAAATTTCCAGCCTGGACACGGCGTTAATGAACGGACGAAAATATGTAAGCAAAAAAATATCAACGAAAAAATATCAACGGTAATAACGGTGCGAAAAGCCCTAACCCTAGCCCTAACAGATCAGCTTTATAAACCCATTTCTTCAAATACCTGGTACGATTTGGGCTTTAATTTGTGTCTGTAGTGGAAATACTGAAGGGCAATGATGAGGTATATTGAAGGTCTCGTTCGGCGTAATGGCGAAAAACCTTGACGACAGTTCATTTATCTGAGTCCTTTTGCAACTGTCCTTGGGAGGCCTTTTGCAGTTCATCTTTTGCTTGTTAGGTTTCATTCTTATTTTTGTTTACGAGTTATTATTTCTCTGTTTTGAGCATCTTTTGTATTTTTGTCTGTGATGTAGTGTATAATAGTAATCTATCCATTTGTGGATCATCTGTTAGGGTTTGTTTGACAATTTTTTATGATTACAGACTGGAAATCTGTTCAACAAATGATGGGTTTTCTGTTTTTCTTTGGCTTATGTCTGGTGTTGACTTTGAAAATGATCGGCAGTTCTGTGGCTTATGTCTATTTTTTTGGGATTTTTGTACTACACAAGTAGCTAAATATGGTGAAGCTCTCGAGTTTTATTTTCCTTGCTACTTTTTATTTTGTGTTGTCGATTTTGGAGCCTTTATGGGGTTTTAAGAATTGTTCATTGACCACATCCTTTTGTAAGATGTTCGTTCCATTGGATCTCGATTGATTTTGAACCCATTTACTGTAAAATTAATGGTGTTGCCTCCTGCAAGTGATGAGGAATGTCATGGTAACGTTGACACAGATGTTATTTTGTCCAGAAATTTACTGTACTAAGGCGGTGGGAGTGGGTGGTGGGGGCAAAGCTTATCAACATGAGAGGGCTTTTCCCCGCACCACCCATTCCTCTTGCCTCTAGCACACGATGGAGGTCAATCTCACCTGATTTTGGAAAAGAAGGGCATATCAGATTTGTTTTGCAAGACGATTCTGGATTCGACTGCTTGTTTCTGGATTTCGATTTCGTGAATACATTTGCAGGATTATAAGAAATTTGTGAGAAATAGGTCAATCTTTTCGCTGGGGATTCTTCCAGAGTTGTTGCGGACATTATTTTGGCGAGACAAGAAGGGATTACATTGTACAATTGTTTAAACAAATCGAGGTCTGTAACTATGGCGCAATCTATAATTAGCGACAACAAAATGCTGACATGTAATTGAAGGCAATCGCCAAGCTGTAATGAAATGCATTTGTTTCAAGGTAATATGTAATATCAGCTGTGTTATATTGTGGAACGCTGGTGAAAATGGAAGAAATCAGTTGGAACTGTTCATTAAGTGTATAGTATTTAAGTTAATTTCAATTAAACTGTTTTTGTTGTTATGAGCGTGTTTATTATTACTTACGACGTACGCGTTTCCATTTTGGAAAGCCTCTGCCATTCAAATCATCGCCACCATTCATCATTTTTCACTTTACACGTAGCTTGGGCATATAGAAACTCATCTGATTCGATCCACCGTGTGAAACACATGAAGGGTTCCTTCTAACAGTACACGCGCTTTGAGAAAACGAATGAGCTCGGTCTGCAGCTGGGCTCCCTGGTTTGTGCGCCGGTGAGATGTGCCTCCGAATCAGGTGATGACTCCATAAGTGTCTGTGCCTTTGCACATCTGGTGAACCACCCAGTTTAAGCTCTCCTGCACTCGGGACTTGGCGGCCTCTGCATCCAGCTTTGCTCGTACCTTGGGCCTTCTGGCAATGGCTGCAACGTCTGCAATTGTGAGGGAAATAGAATTTGGTATAGGAATTTATAATTACCGAGAATTTCTTACCTGACTTTCTTCGAGTGGTTTCGCTGCATCTCCACTCCCATAAATCTTATTTGACAGGGCCACAAGATCCATGGAAACTAATTCCAGAAGCTTGGTCGCTCTCTTTTCTGGTAAAGATCCATATGCAAAGAAGAGAGACCCTTGAGCTTTTGCTTTTGCAATTTACTCTTCTTTCCGCAGTAGGCCTTAAGAGCTACAGCCTAATATTGCAAATGGCTTTGATCACGATACACAGAATTCGTTGCAAGCCGTCATTTGCCGTAGGATTACTGCAGCCTGCCATTGCTCCTCTATTTACAGCCATAGCAGAACACTCTTATCTGAAAAAATCTACAAATCCACCGACAAAAGCAATCGAAATTCAAAGAAAACAAATTGAAATCCAAATAATTGTGAAAGTGAAAGAGGTGTTTTTCCCCCTCAACGGTCTGCAGAGGCATCTTGGAATGTTGAATGAATACCAATTAATGTCCAGTTTAGGCACCATGGAATATAAATACAGAATTAATATTCACTTATTGGCTTTTGAATTGCGCGGAAGGAAAGAATAAATCGTTTTGTCCCATCCTGCAGCCGCAGCGACAAGTATAAACCACACTTTCAAAATTAATGTGCAACTGCAAAAGATGATCCATGACTGCAATAACACATAAATGACCAAATAAAAAAAATTCATATTCAAGAGTACCCAAAAAAACGATTGTGATCCTGCTCATAAGGCATCTATAGAAGGGAAAATTAAATATCCGGATCACACAAATCTACCAACGTCCTCAAGAGCATGTAGTCTATGAGACCAACAGATTGAAGTGAAGTTTGTAGAGCTTTTTCAGACCTTTTTTTATGTAGAAAGCCACACGCCTCCTTTAAAATTTGCTTGGTGTCAAGAATATTTGTCACTCTATATATTGAGATGATTGAAATAACATTTGAAATTCGCACTTGGAGTTGGAAAAGACAATTTAACAATGTAAAAATCTGAAAGACAACTAAAATATGGAAATGGAGAGGTAAAACAATTGTATGGATCATTGCCTAATGTGACACCTAAGTGTGAAGCGAGAGTTCCCCTTACAACCATTTTCAATTAAGTCAATATTGAACTAATCTTTATAAATCAATTTGATACACATGTTTCTATGAATTATTATTAGTTCTTGTCATAGGCAGGTAAGTCTATTTATGTTTTGTAAAGTTTGATAATTTCAACTTATTTAAAAAATCTAAATAATGTTATTTATTTATAATTTTATTGGCTGTGAACAAAAAAATGAGAAAATTCACATTTTAAAAGCTTAATTAAAAGAAAATCCATCATATTATATCATCTATTATAATGTTTTAGCTAAATACATTTATTGCTTTTTAAAAAAAAAATCATTTACATTTATTCTATTTTTATAATAATTTAAATTTTATAATACATTCCCAATATTCTTATTTGTTCATACTCAAAATAACAACTCTATAATTCTAGAGTAAGTATTCAAATTCTAGACTTGGGGATTTACATAAAACAGAAAAGTAAGTGTGCATCTTTTGACTTCTGAATTTCTACAAAATTGATTTGGTGCTTTTGGATTCCTTTTTGGAGTAAGGTAGCTTGGAAAATTTAAAACCTCCCTTCGCACACAAATGATCCTTTTTCAATTCACATTATTTATGATTTCCTCATAACTTCTTTCATAAGTTACAATTAATTACGAAGATAATGAACTTTTGTTTAACATATTATTCAAATATTCAATTTACATTGTTTTCTTTTGGTGCCAAAATATGTCTTCTTATTTAAACATGATTAGTGCCATGCAATTTGTCCACACTACCTTAAACACATTCTCATTTCACCATATCTTACCCTTAAAAACATTACACAATAGGCAGGAACTTTGACGCTTGCGTCTCTTGTTGTGTTTTTGTATTTATTAAAGATGTTAACTATAAGATTAATATACACCTAAAAATAAGAGGGTTATACAAGTACACTTCAATGTATGAAAGAGTGAATTATTATTATGTTTTTCATGTTTATTAAAGATGTTAATTATAACATTAAAATAAACCTAGAAATAAGAGGGTTATACAAGTACACTTCAATGTATGAATGACAAAAGAAATCAAAATCATATAGGTGATGATTCATATATTTGTGAATGTTGTCTACAAACATTACACTAAACCACAAAAGTAGCATGTCCAAGGGGTTGACCTAAGAAAACTTTACCATTATCATCTAGAAATATCATCAAAGGTGTTTGTACACACTACATTGACAACTTTAAACACAAGAAAGTCAAAGGTGAATAAATCTCTACACACATTTTGTTAGTTCAATCTTGTGTGACAAGGATCATTCTTGCACATCAAATCAAGGTTGTGACACTTAAGCTTGCACTTAGAGAAACTAGATATAAACCACACTTGATTATAAGGAGTGTGAATTTATGTACCATGGCAAATTTATTTTGAATATCTTCTATACTAGGAGGTGAATTTATGTACCATGGTAAATATATTTAATTGCACCATTAATTTAATCTAGGAGGTGTCATGTAATTAATAAGGCAAGGCATCTGATTGCCTAATTTTTATAGGAAAATAGATGATTAAATAATTACAAACTCTCATGGTTGTAGATTTCCATTTACACCCCTTCATAACAAGGCTTAGATGCCTCAGAGACCATTACGTGTGACACATGATAATTCAAGAATTCATCTTGTGCCACTTATCAAAGATAAATTTAATTTATTAGGAGCATGGATTCCATTACAACCTCACATTTTCACCCTTTTCTTAGCCTTAAATTCTATTTCCATTTCATTGTTATCATACCATAAAATGGGCAATATACAGAGATGACAATTCCTACTGCCCAAATCTCTGTGTTTTGCTAATTTTTTTTTTTGCATAGCTATTATTGCTTTTATTAATGAAACGTGTATGAAGAGGACTAGGACATTAAATACTGGGGGCAACATGAACAAGTGTGACCTACAGTTGCAACAACGCAACGACTGTCAATATGTACAGAAGTAGCGTCTATTCCAACTTTATTCTACACTTCCTCAAATGCATGCTAGAGACCTCGAGAAAAGTGTGATCTCTTGCCTTGTAATTTGAAATTTTTCCTATGAGTGTCTGTTGCAACTTATTTCAACCAATGAAATCATGGGTAAACATTTTTCATATATTTTAAGCTTAACAAACTTGCACTTTCTCCTGTTCAACATATCATTAAAATAACAACTTACAAAAATAAGATTTGTAATTGGTTGGTGTATTTAATGGTTAATCAGTGCTTAACGAGCAAGCCCTCCACAATAGTTACTGCCATGGCAGGAACTAATAAGAGGAGAATATTTTGACACTCATTATTTTCTTGGTAGCAAGATTTGGATTCAGGAACGATGTAATGGGCAATGAATGAGGGAGGCACATTTCTCCCTATTTCCTCAACATTTGCCAATTGCTTGCAAAATGTGGGAGGACACTGGAGGCATGTTAGCCATATTAATATTATCCCTATAATGCATTAACAAATACAATGGTTTTCATGTGTTCTCTTGCATTGATATTTGGAAAGCCTTTCTACAATGCTAATGATAGATTGCTAAAATATTTTAGATCGATATTTTGCACAAACATATACAACTTCTACAAAACATATCTTCTAAAACAAATTTCAGCTTGGAAATCTAACATTGTGATTAGTTGAATAAAAAAAATTAATCACAGTAAGTGTCCCTTGCTTCAAACCGTATTTTGCTGGCTCTCTCCTACAAATCTGTGCGTTTATGTTTTCTTCCTCTAAATTTGTATGCTTTTGTTATTCCTAGCAATAACAATAATGCCTCTAGATATTTATGCCTTCTCTCGCCTGGTGGAATTCCAAACCTCTGGCAACATTCTACAACTACTAGTTTAGACCAATAGCAAGCAACCACATTTCTCATTGCTTAACCTTAGAGGACATTGCACTTTATTATATGCAAGTACAAATAAATCTTGAAAAACTTAAATTCTGATTGGATGTTGCAAGATAGTTTAATCATGGTATAAGCTAGCCCCCTTCACAATATTTCCATGCCATGGCAGAAACAAATAACTTTTGTTTTTATTGGAAAAGTTTTACATAGGCCTTTCCATGTAATTATTAGCCGATAGGCTTCTCTTGGGGAGAAACCCTTGACCGACAAAGTGTCTCACGCAACCGAAAAAGCATTGTCGACAAAAGTTGCGGTAGCGTGGTAGATGTGAAATGACTATAATGAAAGAAACCAATTATTTTCCGGTTGCAAAAAAACACCAATTTGATATGACTTCAGACTTTTCTTTTCCCTTGTCGATAATCACCAGTTTGATAATTGATCAATTCAAATCGGATGAGAATGTTGAATTGGACATCGGTATATAAAGATCAAAATCATTGTATCTTGAGTATCAAAATAATTTGCATTGCCGAAAAAAGGGTCGAGAGTGCCGAATCATAGAACGACAATTAAGTGGTTGAGTGATTGGAAATCTGCAACCAGTAAGAAGGCAATTTAAAGTAAAGGAAGTTGCACCTTTCTATGGTAATGTCATCCCAAAATGGTGACTAAAGTTGTAGAGAGGTTGTAAAAATGTGACAAGTAAGAAAACATTTAGTAATTCCAACTTTAAGTATGCCAAAGTTGGCAAATATACCATGAAATTGCACTAAGAAGGAGAAATGAAATTTTCAGTGATAAAGTACCACTTTGAGATGGTGTAACTAATTTAAAACAGTGCCCATAGTGGCTACAACTTAACAAAATTGTGCCCGATCAAACTCATGTCCAAACATTCAAAAGAGTTCATGCTTTTTAGATGGAATGACCAAGCCAAAACACTCCTCTTTTTCTTAAAATAGAAACTTCAGTTTTCCAAAAGGAGTTAAAGGTAAAAAGCATCAAGTCATAATTGTTCTTTTACATACAAAGTGAGTCATATTTGTTTTTATTTATTTAAAAAAATATATGATATTCAAAACATAAATTGCTTATGATTTAAAGATCAAATTTAGATTCTATTTCTTCTCAAATCAAATACCTTCTTGAAAGACACATAGGGGTAGAAAAAGATACATGATAAAATATGCAAGTGGGATATAGGATGTGGGTCATTAAGTGTCAAACCTATGAGATGGTGTGGGCATGGATATTGGTGTTAAATTATATGCATGTTGTAATCGTTGTGAATGTAGTACACAAGATTGAGCATTGGCTTCATGGAGACATGGCCTAAGTAAACTTGTGTAAAAAGAAATAATAATATTCTTCTTAGAATATAAAACCTCCACAGTATGGTTCATTTTAGATCATTGAGTAGATATGAAAGTTTTTTTGGTTGGGGTTGCCCAAATAAGTGAACATTTTTTAGTGATAAAATGTTGATTGATTAATCTTCTTGCGTTGAATGAATTATAAGAGGACGTTATTCTTCCTTTCAAATTTCACACATGAAACTTGAAGAAATACAATTGTGGTTAGAAAAAATCTGTAGAAATTGGGGGAAAATTCATAATTGTCCATCAACATTTTTTTAAACCACAATTTTATCTCTTTCCCTCTGTCCCTCTTTGTATCTCCTTATATTTCTCTTTATCACTCAATATCAATCTCTACATCTTCACTATCTTCATCTCTCTCCCACTTCCTCTCTCGCTCTATTTTCATATTGCAAATATAATATGAGATAGTTAGTAGTGGACCATAATTATCTTCTTCATTCAGAGGTTTAATTTTAGTTGTGTTTAGATTCTTGTAGGTAGATACATAGTTGATTTGAAGCTAGAAGTTCTCCACTGAAATCTTTGTTAAACAAACAAAACCATTTGCTAAATGTCCTGCCAATTCACATCTTATACTACACAAATTATAGACCATCCCACCTCTTCGGTATACCCATTACACACTAGATATTAACGTATGAGTAATTTATTGCAACTAAGATTACAAATTAATGTTACTAATAATCACTATTCAAAATTATAATAACACAATTATGACTACTTTTTGACATTTAGCAAATAATGTATTTGATATTAGTGGAAGGATAGCAAGGTTTAATGTTGTCATAAACCCATCCATTTGCAGTATCTTGGTTGGAAGCAACGAATTCCAATCCCCCATTCTCCACTCCTACAATTACATCGATTCCAAAGCCTTCTTGAAATCTTGGAAGTGCTTGGTGAGCACAAACTCCTTGTTAATGCTTTATGTATAATCTCAGTCCCCAAACATCCAACTCACAACTACCAACGAATGAGAGGAGTTCACTTCGCAGAAAATCCTAGGAACAAGAGTTTCCTTAGATACAACTCCACGCCGAATGATGTTAGAACTCAAATTTTTATTATCAACATAGTTCGATATCAGAGTATATCCACAAGACCATCATTTTTTCCAAATTGGGGCCTAATTCACCGCCTCCACTCCATTAGTGTCTTTCCCATAACAATCGGTAAGTGCATTTAAGGGCCCACTTATGGTATGAAGAGATGAAGTGACAGATTTACAATATGTTTTCAATCTCTGCTTTTACCCTCACAATATAGGACATTCTTTTCACATTTTAGTTTTAATTATTTATATTGTGTTTATCATTATATATTAATGTTTCAAAACAAAACATTAATATATAAAAAATAGAGAGGAGAGAGGGAGAAATATAAAGATAAAGATATAAGTAGAAAGTAATAGAGAGAGATAGAAACAGGGAGATATATAGGCATAGAGAGTGATAGAGAGATGACAAGATAGAGATACATATAGAGGGAGAGATGGGAGAAGAACTATAGAGATGTAAAGATTAAAAGGCATAGGGAGGGGGTGATGGAGAGAGATGGTTGGATATAGATAT